>OY101451.1:65566800-66179264 GCA_956483635.1 Panzeria rudis
GGTGCGCATTATGATCGACAACTCATCCGTACAAAATTTTTCAAAAATGAATATTGCACCAGTATGCTTGTATGGTATGTATTTCGAGCACGATTTAATATCACTTATTTGTACCTGTATCACAAAATACACAGAAGTGACACGAATCGAAATATATTTCTGATCACTTACACAGTGCTTTTAAATTTCATTTTCTTTTGCGGCGTCTTTCTAGCCGAATTAATTTTGTAATGAATAAACATAATTAAATATGCATATATTTCCATAATTCACATTGAAAATAATATTTATTAATTAATTACCGTTCATTTTCATTCATCTTTTACATATTATCTTTATAATTACTGAAAAATCTCACAAATAATAAATCATGTGCATGTGTGTAAGCACACGCTGTATAAAACAAAAAACTATCATCACAAAGTAATTGCAAGAACCCGTACATTAATAAAACAAATCTACGACACTTTTATACACAGATAATTCTTTTCTCTCAATATATTTTTAATAACAAGGCATAATTCATTATTTTATTAGAATTCAAACATTTTTAGCGTGTTATTCAGTAAGTAAAATTTTTATATTTTTCGTTTTCGTTTTGTATATTTTCTTCTGTTCGTTACCGTTTTTATCTCTTTTAGCAGAGCTTTAAAAACAATTGAAAAACCTGATTCTAGCGTTTTTTACCTGTCACTTTTGTGATTTCTATATATTTTGTGCCTGTATACTGGAGTAGTGTATGCTCTGCTTAAAATAGTTATAAATAAAAAAAAAAATATTTCTCACTTATATAATGAAAATATATGAAAAATAGCATTACGTAATGTGTGATCAGTGCTATGCACGAATCGGTATAACACTATTTTTTTACTGTCTAAGTTTCTGCAGCTCGACCATTTTGGTAAAAAATTATTCATTATATTAATAGAGCGCATCATCCTCATTTGCAACGATCAAGTTTCCTCTTCGCAAATATATATATATATATATATATATATATATATATATATATATATATATATATATATATAGATATATATATATATATATATATATATATATATATATATATATATATATATATATATATATATATATATATATATATATATATATATATATATATATATATATATATATATATATATATATATATATATATATATATATAATACAAAAAACGTACTTTTCTGTTGCAAGGAAAGAAAAAATATGCAAAGAGCATAAATACAGCAAAGAGCTCAAAATGATATTTCAATATGTGTAAAAGTTATGGACGTTTTGTAATGATAACTAATGAATTATTTCATATGAAAAACTAATAAACCACAAAAAACAGCCATAACCAACCATTGCGCCTTTTAAAATACAACTTGTTAATTTTTAAACAACAAAGACTAAATTTACACGATGTAGTTTTCTATAATTTTTTTTTCAATGTTGAGTTTGTATTCCCACGGGATTTGTTTGAATGAATACGAGTATTCAATAGTTAGAACACTGGAGATGGCACATAGCCGAAACCGGTCTGTTTATCAACCAAATTTGACATTGAATGACGGAAAATCGTTAAACAATTTTTTTAATTTTTTTAAAGTTGCAATTGAATGCAACAGTTGTACAATACAAAAATTACGATGACTGAAATGTGTACAAAAATTACATGAAATTGAAGTTATGGCATTTTCTACCCCGTTTGCCCCTCTACAGAATCTAGAAGGATACCCTTTCATATGAAATAACATTTTTCCACATCTATCTGTAGATGGCGCATTTATAAGTACGCAAACGTATAATAAAACACAAACGAATTACTAACCTCCACCATTTTTTGAAGTAAAATACACACAAAAGAACAATGAATTTTATAATGTTATCTTTTTGGTATTTTATTTGTAGGTTTGTAGCTTGTATTTTCGAGAAAAAGGGCTCAGGAGCTCATTTCTCAAAACAAACAGTTACAAATCTACAAGTAAAAAACACACAAAACAAAAACACTTTTAAAAATTTTATTGTTGTTTTGTGTGTATTTTATTTTATTTGTAGATTTGTAACTTGTAATTTTGAGAAACGGGCCCCAGGACTCAATAATTGAGTTCTGATTTAATCAATCATACAAACTTTGTTTTTGGCTTTAAATTGGGTATTTTTCTATGACATTTTCATATAATTTGATATTTATTGAGAAAAAAAATGCCAAGTAAATAATGAAAAAATGCTAATACAAAATGCAAACTGCTAAATGGAAAATTTACAGCTAAATCAAATTAAAAGTTCTAAATTTAGCTGCAAAAATGCATAAATGGCCACAGTGATTCCAAGTCGCGAAAAAGTAGCTCCGTGATTCAAAGTTTTTTGTATGATCCTTTCGGCTGGGGTATATAAAATATAATATTTTTGCAAAAACTAATACCCTAATGTACATACATATATAATTTAAAAGTACTTCCCCTTTGAAGTATACAATTTTATATACATATTTGTATATAATATGCTAATATTATCTTTAAACATACAAAAAGTAAAACCTAAAATACTTATTTCCAAAATTTAAAAGAAACTGTAAAAATGAGAATAAATATAAAACCACATAACAGACATGACTTTTTGACCAAAAACCCATCCAAGCAGCCAAACAAATATTTAAAATAAAAAATGAAAAGATAGCAGCACAAACTACAAAGTAGGTAAATGTAACCACCCAGTGGCGAACATTTGGAGGCCTCCATTTATAAGGCCTTCCGTAAGACCTTCCTAGACTTTGTTTACATTCAGTACTCATGTTCGCTTCCCTTCTCAGGAAGGCCTTATGGAAGGCCTACCAACTCTATGCTACATAGGTTGTTATTATGTTTATGTATACATACATACATACATACATACATACATACATACATACATACATACATACATACATACATACATACATACATACATACATACATACATACATACATACATACATACATACATACATACATACATACATACATACATACATACATACATACATACATACATACATACATACATACATACATACATACATACATACATACATACATACATACATACATACATACATACATACATACATACATACATACATACATACATACATACATACATACATACATACATACATACATACATACATACATACATACATACATACATACATACATACATACATACATACATACATACATACATACATACATACATACATACATACATACATACATACATACATACATACATACATACATACATACATACATACATACATACATACATACATACATACATACATACATACATACATACATACATACATACATACATACATACATACATACATACATACATACATACATACATACATACATACATACATACATACATACATACATACATACATACATACATACATACATACATACATACATACATACATACATACATACATACATACATACATACATACATACATACATACATACATACATACATACATACATACATACATACATACATACATACATACATACATACATACATACATACATACATACATACATACATACATACATACATACATACATACATACATACATACATACATACATACATACATACATACATACATACATACATACATACATACATACATACATACATACATACATACATACATACATACATACATACATACATACATACATACATACATACATACATACATACATACATACATACATACATACATACATACATACATACATACATACATACATACATACATACATACATACATACATACATACATACATACATACATACATACATACATACATACATACATACATACATACATACATACATACATACATACATACATACATACATACATACATACATACATACATACATACATACATACATACATACATACATACATACATACATACATACATACATACATACATACATACATACATACATACATACATACATACATACATACATACATACATACATACATACATACATACATACATACATACATACATACATACATACATACATACATACATACATACATACATACATACATACATACATACATACATACATACATACATACATACATACATACATACATACATACATACATACATACATACATACATACATACATACATACATACATACATACATACATACATACATACATACATACATACATACATACATACATACATACATACATACATACATACATACATACATACATACATACATACATACATACATACATACATACATACATACATACATACATACATACATACATACATACATACATACATACATACATACATACATACATACATACATACATACATACATACATACATACATACATACATACATACATACATACATACATACATACATACATACATACATACATACATACATACATACATACATACATACATACATACATACATACATACATACATACATACATACATACATACATACATACATACATACATACATACATACATACATACATACATACATACATACATACATACATACATACATACATACATACATACATACATACATACATACATACATACATACATACATACATACATACATACATACATACATACATACATACATACATACATACATACATACATACATACATACATACATACATACATACATACATACATACATACATACATACATACATACATACATACATACATACATACATACATACATACATACATACATACATACATACATACATACATACATACATACATACATACATACATACATACATACATACATACATACATACATACATACATACATACATACATACATACATACATACATACATACATACATACATACATACATACATACATACATACATACATACATACATACATACATACATACATACATACATACATACATACATACATACATACATACATACATACATACATACATACATACATACATACATACATACATACATACATACATACATACATACATACATACATACATACATACATACATACATACATACATACATACATACATACATACATACATACATACATACATACATACATACATACATACATACATACATACATACATACATACATACATACATACATACATACATACATACATACATACATACATACATACATACATACATACATACATACATACATACATACATACATACATACATACATACATACATACATACATACATACATACATACATACATACATACATACATACATACATACATACATACATACATACATACATACATACATACATACATACATACATACATACATACATACATACATACATACATACATACATACATACATACATACATACATACATACATACATACATACATACATACATACATACATACATACATACATACATACATACATACATACATACATACATACATACATACATACATACATACATACATACATACATACATACATACATACATACATACATACATACATACATACATACATACATACATACATACATACATACATACATACATACATACATACATACATACATACATACATACATACATACATACATACATACATACATACATACATACATACATACATACATACATACATACATACATACATACATACATACATACATACATACATACATACATACATACATACATACATACATACATACATACATACATACATACATACATACATACATACATACATACATACATACATACATACATACATACATACATACATACATACATACATACATACATACATACATACATACATACATACATACATACATACATACATACATACATACATACATACATACATACATACATACATACATACATACATACATACATACATACATACATACATACATACATACATACATACATACATACATACATACATACATACATACATACATACATACATACATACATACATACATACATACATACATACATACATACATACATACATACATACATACATACATACATACATACATACATACATACATACATACATACATACATACATACATACATACATACATACATACATACATACATACATACATACATACATACATACATACATACATACATACATACATACATACATACATACATACATACATACATACATACATACATACATACATACATACATACATACATACATACATACATACATACATACATACATACATACATACATACATACATACATACATACATACATACATACATACATACATACATACATACATACATACATACATACATACATACATACATACATACATACATACATACATACATACATACATACATACATACATACATACATACATACATACATACATACATACATACATACATACATACATACATACATACATACATACATACATACATACATACATACATACATACATACATACATACATACATACATACATACATACATACATACATACATACATACATACATACATACATACATACATACATACATACATACATACATACATACATACATACATACATACATACATACATACATACATACATACATACATACATACATACATACATACATACATACATACATACATACATACATACATACATACATACATACATACATACATACACCATTGCAAACGCCAGTATTCAGATCGTAAGGTCTTGGTTGAGATCAATGGGTCTAGCTCTAGCTGACCATAAAACAGAAGCGATTCTGATTAGTAGTCGGAAAAATAGGGAAACCATTAGGCTAAATATTGGCACGTGTAGCATAGAATCCAAGGAATGTTTAAAATACCTTGGAGTCATGATTGACACTCGTCTGTCTTTTCATGAGCACTTGAAGTATATAGGTTCTAAGGCATCAAAAACCTGCTCAGCGCTATGCCGGATCATGCCGAATACAAGAGGTCCAAAATATCTGCAGAGGTGATTGCTAACCAGTGTAGTAAGAAGCATTATCTTATATGCATCCCCTATATGGTCAGGCTCACTGAAATACTCTACATATATGAATCTGATATCCCCTGTGTATAGGCTGGCCGCCCTGCGAGTATGTAGCGCATTCCGAACAGTATCGGACGAGGCCGCCTTTGTCATTGCCGGCATGATACCCATCCAGCTAGAAGCCGTTTCGGACAGTACGAATGGTGTGACTGATATGTGTCTACGGAAGTGGCAAGAACGATGGACAGCGACTGACAAGGGAAGATGGACTTACTTACTGATACCTGACATTAGGGTATGGTTATCAAGAAGACACGGCGACTTGAACTTCTACATTACACAGTTTTTGACTGGACATGGTTGTTTTAGGTCGTACTTGTACCGTTTCGGACATGACAGTGTTCCGTTTTGTCCGAGTTGTGGTGGCAATGTCGTGGAAGATGCCGAACATGTGTTCTTCATCTGTCCACGATTTGATAGTGGTAGAGCGTATTTAGAAGTAGTCTTAGGGCGTAGTATTAGGCCGGACAACATCGTTCCAATCATGTTGGAATCTTTGTATAACTGGACGTATGTATGTAATTTTATAAAATTGGTTCTGTTGGAACTTCGTAGGTTAGAAGAGATTCGCAGAAGAATCCATGTAGTTTAGATTTAGGGTCTAGGACCTTTCGCACCCCGAGACGTATAGCCTTGCGGTAGTACCACGGGGAGCATTTGGGTCAGTGTGAAGGGGTGTTTTTAGCGTGTTAAAATCTCGCACTTCTGGCAAACACCACCACTGCCAGAGTCTTTCGATGATTTTCATCCCACAAATAATAAAAAAAAAAAAAAAAAAAAACATACATACATACATACATACATACATACATACATACATACATACATACATACATACATACATACATACATACATACATACATAAATTTTGTGCACGTACTACGTTTGTACCAACAAAACTGATAAGCCGTTACAAAAAGAAAATCCCATTCCAAAGACAAAACAATAAATACAAAAAATTTAAATATACATGCAAAAAGTGAAAGGAATAAAAGGAGTAAACTGCTGAAGAAGGCCTTCTACCAGGCCTGTTGAAGAAGGGAACGCAGAAGACATTGGTTGGCTAGGACATCGTGTGTAAAAATATATATGAGTATGAAATGGGGTAATAAAGGCTTGTATCTGACAAATAAGGGCTTCCAGAAGGTCTGCTTACTACTTCTTTTCGCCGCTGGACAATATGTAACTTGTATACAATCGCGAATACCAAAGCTAGCTATTGAGGAAAACTTCCACATCTACATGCAGTAAATACATCTCAGTTGGCCACGTCTTTAAGATATATTTAGCGGAGTGTACAAGAATAGACTCCCTTTTGCACATACATCTATGACTCGGCACAATATATCTTGTAGGCTTTACGTTTAACGTATAAAATGTTCTCAGTACTTTTACGTTAAACACCACGGGTAATATTTTTGTAGAGCATTTTAACCCTATACTCCTTCAAAGTACGGGTCTTTTTGGCCCCTAAATAAATAAGGGATAAAAAACTTTCCTTCAGAGGCGATATAGCGATATAGATGCGACAAAAATTTTCTTCGTGGAGTTTTACATAAAAGTGTTGAATACATCCATACCTTAAGAAAATCTCTACAAGATCTATAATAATTATGCTCATTTTTCAGGTACCCAAAAATTTACCACTTTTAAGAAATATTCTATAAAAATTGGTTTTAATTATAATGCATAATAATGCAAATAAATATTTCTTAAACATAACTATTATATCCAATTAGTATATTTTTACCTTGTCTCATAACTATTATGATCGATAAATATTTATTTCTGTTACAGATAACTCTTACTAAAGATTTTTTTGTTCTTTATTTGTGAAAGTAGTTATTTCGAAAAATTTCTTTATATTAATTTTTAAGAAATTTATTATTTGACATATGTTCAAAATTTTATTTTAATTGAAGTCTATTTGCTGATAGTTAAGCATTGTCTATATGCATTTCATAGGCGCTTTACCAAATCGTCAGTAGACTTAAACCACAACTTTGAAAAGTCACAAACACTTTATCTTATGCACAGACTTTGAAAAACAATTTGAGAACTTACAAATAATAATATTTTCGAAAATCACAAAAGAATAAGATAAGCGTAGTAGGCTTAGAAACTTATACAAAACCCAGCAAATAATTTGTATTCGATATGAATCTATTTTTTTTATGACTTCAAAGTTGTGGTGTAAGTCTACTGACAATTTGGTAAAACGCCAATGAAATGCATTAAAGACAATGCTTAACTATCAGCAAATAGACTTCACTTTACATTAATTTTTTTGTACACTATTAGCAAGGTGTATCAATAAGGTATGTATATTCATCGGCGAATTGATACAACAAAGCAACTTTTTTGTTCAAGCAATTGTCAAAAAAATAAAAAAATTTACATTAAAATTTTTTCAATTCATTTAAATAGAAAAATATATAAGGAAAGTTTGGCAGTTTCTTGAACAATCAGCTGTGCTGATAACGCCACCTATAATGATTTCGCCTTGAATATTAGCAAGCAAAATTTTTTAAGAAAATAGAACTGTACATTAGGGGGCGCAAAAAAATGTAAAATATTATTAGTTTATTTTTATAGTGGGTCACTAACAAATGGAAAACCCAAAAGCTACATACTTTAGTAATACTTTAACTGTAATATTATATTGATTTAGGTCTAAACAAATAATAATTGGCTGTAAAAACTTAAACAAAGTCATACATGATTCAAAATTTCATGAATTTTCGGAAATTTTGAATCATATGCACGGTTTAATTGTATGAGTTAGTTTACCTTTTTTTAGCAAGTTATTATTTACTTACACCTAAATCAATATAATATTACTATTAAAGTATAATTATGTAAGTTTTATTTTTTCCCATTAAGCTTTAAGATGTATTTTGAAATGTTGACTATCGATGTTCCTTTTTAGGGTTCCGTGCACCAAAAGTGTAAGGAACCTCTATTGTTATCACTACGCTGTCCGTCTGTCTGTCTGTCACAGGCTTTTCTCGGGAACCGTAAGAGCTACAGACCTGAAATTTTCACAGAATATGTAAAATTTCTTAAGCTTCAACAACAAATATATGACAGTTAAAAATTAAACGGTGTTCTAAAGCGAGCAACGAAACATGTTGAAATACTAATGTAATATACAGACACTTATATATAGACACTTTAAATTTTCAAAGTTAGTGTTAATTGATGTACTCTGTAGAATAGACTACACCAATTGACACTGATATTTAAAACAATAAAAATTAAAGGGTGTTCTATCAATTAATGTAATTTTACTATGTAATTTGGACAATATGCTGTATCTTGGAAACCGTAAGAGGCAAACTCTTGAAATTTTCAAAATCAATAAAATTAAAAAAATTTCAAAACGAAAAATCGCCAAAATGAAAAAAGCACTCAAAGGAAAAAAGCACTAAAATTTAAAAAAAATCGCTAAAACGCAAAATATCACTAAAACTAAAAAGATCGCAAAAAAACTAATAAACGCCAAAAACCGAAAAAAGTAAAAAA
This sequence comes from Panzeria rudis, assembly GCA_956483635.1. Lineage (NCBI taxonomy): Eukaryota > Metazoa > Arthropoda > Insecta > Diptera > Tachinidae > Panzeria > Panzeria rudis. The sequence continues at coordinate 65,577,514 of OY101451.1, forward strand.
GCAATACAACATAAAAAAATCGCTCAAAATAAACATAAAAACCCCCAAAAATGGAAAAAAATAACCGAAATAAAAAAAGCGCCAAAATCAAAAAAGCACCAAAACTAAAAATATCTGAAAAAGCAAAAAAAATCTCGAAAACGAAAAAATGGTAAAAAATCGCTAAACTAAAATATCACAAGAAACCGAAAAAATTCCCCAAAGCCGATAAAAGTGCCAAAACTGAAAAAAGCGCCAAAACTTAAATGAATCGCTATAGTTAAAAATATCGTAAGAAATCAAAAAAACTTTCAAATAAAAAAAACACCAAAAGCTAAAAAAACGGCAAAAAAATTGCAAAACACCGCTAAAAATGAAAAAAATCGCCAGAACAAAAATAGTGCCATAACCAAAAAATCGCAAAAACTAACAAAACAACAAAAAACCGAAAGAAAAAAATTCCCAAAACCGAAAAAAGCTTCAAAAGTGAAAAAAAAACGCCACAGCTGAAATAAATCGCTAAAACTAAAAATATCTTCAAAAAGTGAAAAAAACGCTACATTGCTAAAAATAAAAAAATTGCAAAAAAATTAAAAATCGCCAGAAAAAAGAGAAAAGTCACGACAATTAGAAAAAACACCAAATCCAAGAGAAAAAATGGCCAAAAACAACGAAAAACATTAAAAAAAAAAATAATAATATTAAACAAAAAAGCACAACGAAAAGAATGCCAAAATGAAAAGGGACAAAAACGGAAAGGGATATACATATATGTATTCATACGGAACCTTTCGTGTCGCACTTTACTTAATTTATTTATTATAGATTTTAACAATAATTTAAAAGTAAACAAGTGTTATTTCTTTTTAAGTAGAGCAATGAATTAAAGCATAAACTTTTTTCCGTATTGTTTCAATTTAAACCTCTTATCTACAATGAAATATCCTTTATAAAACAATTTGTGTGGCTAAACTTTATTATATATCAAATGAGTTATAACTGTTGTTATTTCTTACTCATAACTAATAAACATAATTAGTAATATATCTATCGAATAGTAATAGTTATTCCTGAGAAATACTTTTATTTTATACCCATAATAGTTATCATCAATTTTTAAAAATAAAACTTGGAAATAATAATTATTCTTAATTCATAAAATAAAAATTTATTCGTGATAATTATTCCCAATTTTTATCGAATAAAAGTTATAACTATCAAGTCCTTGATGCGGAGTCAGTATAGCTATGTGCAAAAGGGGGAGAAAATTAACTCCCCCTAAAACAAATCCCAGATATAAGCTTTCAAAACGCTAATACATATATGTGTTTTTTTTGTGGCCTCTACCAGAATCAGTTGTTATTATTATATGATGTTATAAAATTGTTGTTAAAACAATTGCTTTAACATGCATGTTAAAACATGAAAATAATATTATCAGGAGCCGCCTACACTTAACATTAACATGAACGTTAGTCTTAATGTTAGTCATTTCATCTTATGTGTAGAGGGCATGTAAGAAATGTGTCGTGTTGTGTTGTGTTAATGTAAATTTATTGAAAATAGAATTTGTATAAATGCGTAAGTGTATGTGTATTTTTTCATGACTCTGTATATATATGTTGCTTTGTATGACCATTAACAAATCGTTTACAATTCATTGTGGCTTTTCATTACAGCATATTTCATCTTAGTTCTTATGTTTGTGAGATCTTGGTAATTGTGTTGAATAGTTATGTGCTCCTACGTTTCTAAAATTATAATTTTGCAAATTTTGAAATATAAGCACTCATAAGTATGATTAGGATGACGATATATGAGGTATGTATGTACATAACATCCTATTGCTTTTTGGTTTGTATAAATATGCCTTTAAAATTGTTTAATGCCTTTAAAATTGTTTAATGCGAGGGTTGTTATATTGAGTCATATATATTGTGGGGGCTCAGAATTACTCCTGCTTTTCCTAGAATTTTTAAAAACGCGCTATTTTCTTTTAATTTTTGCATAAATTATAGTAAAACACAAGTAAATATATTTTTTCTCCGGTAATGTTTATATTTATACATAGAAATTTTTGTACTTTTTTATTTTTATATTCATTGGGTAGTATGAATGAAAAAAGTATTTGTTTTTTACTTAAAAATTTGTTTTAAAACTCAAAATTGTTAGTTTTATATTCAATAATTTCCAGAATTTTGTGTTTTAAAACTTTGTTTCAAGTAAAAAGCAAATACTTTTTTTTATTCATACTACCCATTGGCTAAGAATTTATTAATTAATATAACATAGAAGACAGTGAAAACAAGATCCGATTACGGAGACCGTTGATTTAATAAAAATAATTTTTTTCACCCAATAACGAAATTTGTAGTATTAACGCAACAGTATTATTAACTTGAAATATTTTTAATTTGTGTTAAAAGAAATTTATTTGCTGAGGGTTAAGCATTGTATATATGCATTTCATTGGTGCTTTATCAAATCGTTAGTAGACTTCAACATCTTATCTTATGTAGATACTTTCAAAAACCATTTGAGAATTTACAAGTAAATGATTTTCAAAAATAAGCATAGTAGGCAAAAGTTATACAAAATCCAGCAGATAATATTTTACTCAATATGAATCTATTTTATTTTTCTACACCTTTATACAATTAGAAATCCATTGGATAAATTGTTCAATTCACAATCGTAGTAAGGTACAATATTGTAGCAAATACGACTATAAAGCTTGTGAACATTTTGTTCTAAGTTCACACTGCCATGCCTCAAAACGTCAAAACTTTCTAAAGATGAAAACGTGAAAGGAAACCTAAGTTTTCAATTGAAAATTAATTGTACTTACTTGAACCTTAAATTCTTTTACATTTCCTTTAGCTTGTTATAATAAAATCTTCATATTTTTACAATTAATTTTTCTTGACACTAATTAATGGACAGTTGAATTTTTGCTTCTTGTTTTTTCTTTTTTTCTTGTTTTTTCTGTTTCTCGTTTTCTCTTGTTTCTCGTTTTTTCTTGTTTCGGATAATTTTAAGTTCCTCGGAGAACAAAAAATTGAAATTTTCGAATATATTTATAGTTTTCCGAAGAGTTAAATCAGTAAATAGAAGATGTCATGTAAATATTTCAAGAAAAGTTTATCGTGTTAGCTTTCCCATCCTTAGCTTCACACGACATTTCCAAAACAGGAAAAAAGTCTAACAACATTTGTACACACAGAAAAATTTCAATGTGAAATCTTCGAAGACCAGGTTAATTTAACATTTTTCGGTAGTGATTTTAGATAATAGGCGTTTCATGTTAATTAACTATATTTCATGTTGATTTAATATGGCAGTAGAGTTAAATCAATATGCAGTTGATACTGTAACAATACGAAAAATGGTGATGAATCAACGTTATTTCGAGTTGAACCAACGTGAATTTGATATTGATACAGCACGAAGAATCATCAAGAATCAAAGTTATTTCAAGTTGAAACATCGTGAATTTGGTATTGAAACAACACTAACAATCATGTTGAATTATAGTTATATCAAGCTGAAAGAACATAACTTTAATGTAACTTTTTTATTAATTGTTTTAGTTACGTGATGGTTATTAGCATACACGTGGAGAATATATATGGTTATGGCATGGTTGCGTCAACAAAGTCATGTTTCCCGGTATAGTTTATGGTTGTATATAAGTTGTTATTGTTTTAAATAGTTGCGAACCTTAACTAGGTTGCGGAAAAAAACTCAGGCTTATATTTAATCACGATATTGTTAGCATTCATATTAATAGCAACACGATTGAATTTAACAATATATTGTTTAAAAAATTCTAGCTACAATTATGTTATATTTAAAAATTCAACAACACTATGATTCTATAACAATAAAATATGGTTCTTGTCCATGCTATTTAAAAGCAGTTTGTTTGCAATCACGCTATAGTTACAAACGACACGTGGCTCTCCGCTTCCAAAAAAAGGTTGAATGCTTTTTCTGACAGTTTTTTCCTTTACTTGAGAGCTGGTGGTTTATTTTGTGTGTCGCTTGGTTGGAAAAAATTAAAAATAAAATAAATTAAAAATAACAAAAACGTATAAATGCTAGTAACTGATTTTCGGCCATGTTCTGAAAACCATTTCTTTTTGAGATTCAATAATTTCAAAACGAAAAATAGTGTTCTTTTAATCTGATGATTTAGTGCATTCGTAGCTTAAGGTGGAGGTACATAACACGCGTTAACGCGGCAACGCTATAAAATCGGCAAATTACACATCACGAGTTAGAGGCATTTTCTTCATACAATTTCAAGCCTTTGGTCATTGGATTTTTTTACATTTTACGTTTCTTTTGAATCTTCTAATTCGACTTGTTTCCATAGTTTGAAAAAAATATATTTGTAATACTTTAATTTTCATTCACAAATCGGTAGCATTTGGCAACATCAGATGTCAAAACACACTTAACGCGAGAAAAAGTTGAATGTTGCTGAACTTTTTACGGCATACGCGTTTCAACTTCTTTGACAGAAGTATATAACGCATTGACGCGCTCAACGCGTGTTATGTAACTCTACCTTTAGTTCTGAAACATCTGACACATAAAAATTAACTGAAAAGCTGCAATAAGTGGTTGAATTCTTTCCTGAAAGTGGTCGATTTTAAAACGATTTCAAATAAAACATGTGTCAACAAATATGTATGTACATTAAACCGACTCGACTTGTATGAAGAAGAAAAATGTGTTTTTGTTACTCCTCTCAAATGAAAGACCGCGATGACCGCCCGTTAGCTGGACCATGTCTAAAAAAGGTATTTTTGTAGTTTTTTGCATATTTTCGTATTTTCTCGCAAGACAAAATATAAAAAATTACATCGTTTGAAAGATCTTTTCAAGCGGCATCCAATTAAACTTTAAAATTAAACTTTACCACTCATACAATCAGTAATGCAGTATTCCATAAAAAACACACGAATTTTTAAGCGTTTTTATTGCAGGTGCTACTTGTATTAAAATAAATTTTAGTTTATTTTAGGAATTATTTGATTTGAGGCATTCGTTATTTGCTTCTGTGCTTAGAAACTTGCGAACTTTTGTAATAACTAGAAACAAAAATAAATAAACAATGCTTCAAATTATATAATACTAAAAAAAAGTTAAATTTATTTCAATATAAGTATCAGCTGTAATAAAAACGCTTAAGAAATCGTGATTTTTATGGAATAATGCATTCCTGATGGTATGAATGATAAAATTTAATGCACCAATAAATGCAGCTTGTTGTTTTGGGAGAAAATACCAAAACTTGCAAAAAACTACAAAAATATACCTCTTTTAGCTCACGGGCGGTCATGGCTAGACCCCGCAAATGTTTTGGGAAACCTAAAATATGATTAGTTTAAATCACAGTATATTTACATTCAATCAAACATTAGATTGTATGAATCATATTAGTGTTCTATAAGACAACAATATTATATTTAGAACGGAACTATTTTCAAAATAGTATTATTTGACTCCAACCATATAATTCAATCATAGTATGTTGCTCTTAGATTATGGTTCGATCAACCATGTTTTTCTCTTCGTGTAGCCAACTTTGTGTTGTACTTGGCTGTCCCAGCCAAGATTTGAACTCGTGCTACTTGCATGATAGTCTACGCGCTAACCACTGCAGACACAACAGCTTAAAAAAATGAATTTAATTTTAATCTAACATGACTTAAATGATTATTTAACATAAAGCTTATTTGAAATTAAGTTATAGTCATCTTGGTTTAAAATTAAATCTAACGTTTATAACAAAGTTGTTTTAACAGTGAAAATTTTAAAATCAAAAATATTTAAAGCTAGATTAATAATTTTTCATTTAAAATTAATATGAAACAATGGTAATTTTAAGCCAGCAGCAGTAAATTTTCGCTGGTAATTCGTTTTTTGTCGTCTACATAGCCGATACTTGTAAGAATAAACAACAACAAGTCACACAACTAAGCACAACAGTGAACTCTAGCAACGAAAAATTAAGCGAGTTTCACACATACAAACAAGACTCATTTTATTTATACAAAACTAGTATATAGAATTTTTTCCATTGCATGGTATATATATTGATTTAAAATCTATTAATAGCATTGTTTTAAGGGTAAATTAAAAAAAATTAACGTCAACGTTGATTTAATTAAAATATTAATATAAAATAAGATATTTACTGAGTAAAAAATGGGACATTAGAAAAAACAGGACATTAATTTTTTCAATGTAATTAATTCTAGAAAGCTTTGACCACAAATTCCTTCATGTACTTTGTTATATATAAATTTTTTTAAGTTTTGCTTATTTTTACACAACCTCCTTACTTTGTTTAAGAAGTTGAGCATGACAGAAGTGTTTAGTATTCACTCATATGCCTTCATAACTTTTGGTTTCTATTTTGTATACTTTAGTAATTCACATATAATTATCATCTTTTGATCAAAGCAGAATAAATAAAATACCAAACGCCCAAAATGTTTAAGCTCTTGAATACTAATGAAACGATGTTATTTAATATTCCAAAAGAAATTTTTAAGAGATTTGTTGCTCTATTGGAAGATTAAATAACAATTATTGTCTTTAATGGTTATGGAAAGTTTTATTTTTATGAACATTTAGCTTGAATGGAAGAAAGTTGATATGGCGGTTATTTCTAGAGTACAAATGACGAGCTAAGGCTGTAAATTTGTTATTTAGTTTTTAAAGTTGTAAAACTGTAATAAAGAAATTCATGTCTTAGCAATTTTATTACTTTCTTAAGCTTCCAAGTTAACGTAATAAATACTTTAAAACAGTTCCAATACTGCCCGCTTCTATCGTATATTGATGAAACGTAGACCACCTGTGAAAAAAATTATTTTTAGAATCCGTTCGTAAATGACGGAGAAATCGGTGAACATAAAAAATATATGTACATACATAACGAACATATATGTATGTGGGAGTTATTTTTGAAGCGGACAACCGAAAACCTTTTACAGTATAATGACGACACCCTAGGCTAATTTGGTAAAAAAAAGTAAAATAAAGTAAAATAAAATAAAATACAACATGTAGAAGTTAAAAAAATTTTAATTTCAATTGGTAATTTCCAATTGTGAACATGATTTTTTTTTAATTAAATATTTTTTTTAAGATCAGACGATTTCCTATAAGAATCACTTATTTTAAATTTTTGTTCCTTTATTTTCTAGTTCGAAACAATAATTTTAAAAAAATTTCCGAAACTGCAACACTTTCGAAACCCCATAACTCGACAAGCAAAGATAATCAAAAAATAAATTTTTGCATCCACATTTATACCTACTAGAACTATACCAGCATGTTCTGCATATCGAGTTGATTTAAAAACGCTCGATTTAGAGAAATTAAATCCACTAATAGCAAATTTTTTCATAGTTTTCTGCAGTTTCATATTTTTTGAGCTTAAAATATCATATCTGAAATTAATTTACTATATACGATTTAAAATACATCAATGGGAGCATTATTTATTTTTGGAAAACGAGAAATTTACTCGCCTCCGCTTTACAAAAAGGGTTGTGCGCTTCAAAAAGAATTTCCCATGTATAAAACCTCCTCCTTTTTTGAAGTCGGTTAAAAAATAGAAAACTACAAAAAACATTTTGCTATTAGTTGATCTAATTTTTCTAAATCGAGCGTTTTTAAATGGACTTGATTTACAGAACAGACAGGATAATACAGAAAGAAAATAGATATTTTGAGAGATGTTTTTCTTTGGTGGAGGAGCAAAACTACTGTAAAAAATAATAGATTCCAAAAAGAAATAATACAACATGAAATCCAATTCAATACAACTTAATTTAAAATCAATTTTTTCATTTGAAAGCAATAATTATACAATTGAACTATGCTGGATTATCTGCAATTTAGGCAATATTATTATTACATAACTCCGCCATTAATTGACCGATTTTCAAAATTAGCTTTTTATTTGAAAAGGTTTGCTTGCAATTGGGCCCAATAATTTTTTTCTCGCATAACTCCGCCAATTGCGGACCGAGTATTTCAAAAGAATACGCTGAATACGCTCCAAAGTAAATGGGCCATGCTTCTTTTAAATTGATTCACAGTTTTTGATTTTATTAACAATTTAGTGAGAGAACTGAATTGATAATAATTTAATTTTCTGCTCAATAGCAACATTTTAATTTGTGTTTGTGTGCTCAGCTGCTATAATATAACGAAATTTCAATTTTTATCATTTCAGTTCTCTCACTACATTGAGAATAAACCGAAAGTTATGTACCGATTTCAATGAAAGTGTGCTGATTTCCTTTGGAATATATTTAGCTACACGCTACTACACAAGAAATAGGCTTCCTGTTGTATTTTTACTTATGAATTTAAAAAAAATTAAATTTTTTATAATATTTAGTTTTTTTTTTTGCACAACTCCTACGATATCTCTAAAACTAATGAGCAGATTTAGAAATTTAAATGGGCTTAAAGGTATTTTTGTTGTTAAATAGTGGATTTTTTGTTACTGATTACATCAAACGCTTTTCAAGTTATATCGTGCAAATGCCTTAACTTTTGACATAATCCCGACTAGAAATTTTCATGCAAACACATTTGGGATATAACTGGGATCCCAATTCCGATGTAACGCAGAGACGTATTTGGGACCCGATTGGTTTCCTGTGGGGAAATATCAAAATCTTGCAAAAATTTACTCAAATCGGGAAAAGATTGAATTAAAATTGCTGAAGCTATCCAAGGGACAAAAGTATGTAACAATCATCTCTGTTGAAGATGAACAAAATATACGATTAAAAATGTGTGTTAGATTTTCCCAACAAGTTCCCAATAGTTTCCCACTTGGGAAGAACTAATATTAAGTCCCTAATATTTAAATAGGCTATCCCAACAAGTTCCCTATCAAATCACAATTAGGATAACCCTTTTGGGTGTGCCACATGCATTCCCAATCGGGCCCCAATATGAGTATAAGGAAAATTTCTAGTCGGTATTTCCATATGGTATACATATGGTATACATATGTATACATAGGTATATACCTTCAAAGCTAGAGCTGATAAAAAATTCTAATTTTTTATATCAAATCTGCTTAACATACATATGTAATCAGTAACACCTAACATTTATTTTGGAAAGCGATTTACTGTAAGCTAATTAATGACAATGAACATCAATTTCTATTTCCTTAAAAAAATAATAATAGTGGCTTCGCTGAGTAAAGAGTTTTTCTTTTGGGTAAATATTGTTTTCTTAGTCGGTACGTAAGATTTTCTTATCAAGGTGTATCCAAAAGTGGCTTCGGCAAGTGAAGACTTTCATCTATCCTGAATTTAGACTGTAATGCAGAACAATTTTTAGGTCATGCCAAAAAGGAAACTATGCAGCTAAGCAGAAAATATTTACTCAACGGAGCAACTATTCAACACACTTAGAAAAGAATATACTTAAGTGCGGCTAGATGCCGGTAAGGCAGAAATCTGCACTTAGTGAAGCCGCTTTTCGTAAAACAGTTTTCGAAAGAAATAAGTTCATAATTCCATATTGTTTACAAATGATAAAAAAAATAGCTCTCATTTAAAAAAATATACGATTTTTCATTTATTTTGGGCTATTTTTCATCGCTTGGACTGCATTTCACTTTTTATCGGCGTTATTTCTATTTTTCGCGATTTTTCATTTGGACGATATTTCATATATTTGTTTGAGCGATATTATGTAGCCATTGGATTCTACTTGCTTACTTCATCGGAAAGTAATTTATTACATCAATATATCTTCTACTTAATTTGTCTTATATATGCAGTTGCTCTCTTCGATGCATGGCATTTATTTATGTGATTTTTGCATTAGCTGCGTACATATTCCTCACAGAATTGTTTTCCATTTCGCAAAAGGCAATCCAGAACACATTAACATTTAAAGTTTTTTATGTAGTATTAATTCCTGAAATTCGTTTACATCTACAACGTTCGTTTCATCTTTTTTATTCTTTAAAATATTTCTGTATATTAACTTAATTGGAAAAAAGATTGTTCAGCTGAAAGACTCCAACTATTTCGAAATGATTTTCTTTTCATTAACTTTTCAAATAGGCTCTAGTAAAATGTTTGTTTTCAATTTATCTTCATACTGTTTCTATTCCATGTTTAATTCAATATCACTACATTTTTCTGTTTGTGAATTCTTACCCATTTTGATATGTTTTGTTTATAGAGTCATATTATTGGTTACATACCTAAAATGATAAAAGATAAATATTATAAGAATTTTGTTTGCTTTGAAAAGATATATATGTATTGAATAATTGTATAATGGACTATATACTAAAGATAAATATGCATATCGTGTCATAACCATGAAAATAACGTAACCGATACATATTTTAAAATCCACTTCATCATTATTTTGCTTTACCGCCATGAATTCTGGTAAAATATTGAATGGAATACAATAATAGTTACGGATATACAAGCTTGCAATTTTTATTTAAGTGACAGCCACCATTTTATATGACTGTTATGAGTGAGTACCGCCGAAGAACTAGCGAGATGCAGTATACATTATTTTCCCGTTAACATTTCGTTCTAAGCTGTTAGTAACCTGGACTACAACAATAAAGTAACTGACAATTTGTTTTATTAAGAGAATTAACATAAAACTTATTTATAACTTGTATCTAAAACAAATTCTGAGCAAAACTAAAAAATCTTCTCCTGCAAGATTTTTTTGCGGGTTATGTTATTTTCGTGGTTAGGGCTCGATGGCATAAAATATTAGAAGGACTAAGTTACGTATACATAATATATGTTTGATATATTAGTTATATATTGCTCATACGTCTGAATGAGAATATAAATACGTACATTACAGGTATTCACATCTAACGAGAATTTCTTTCTTGAGCTGCTTAATCAAAATATACATCTAAATATATGTAGAAAAAAAGTTATTGGTAAAAATTAACTCTTAATTTGTGTCCTATATAATTACTATTTTCATCTACTTTTTCCCCATTCAAAATATATATTTTACATGTAGTATGTAGTAACTGCGCCAGTGCTGATCCCAAGCCCGGATGAGAAAGGAGGAGGGACGGGGGCACAGTGATACCTGAATGTCTTTGATGTGTCTCAGGAACTAAGAGGGGCTGATGAACTCTTCCCTCTAAACACTTTCCCCGATTACCCGGCCCTCTCGCCAATATAAGTGGGTTTTGCTGTGGGCCAATAACCCACACAAGTAAAAAACACTTACAGAAACGAATACAAATACAAATAGAAGTGACGCTGATGACCTTTGGCTTCACAAATCGAATTATGATTGGAACATGGAACGTGAGAACTCTTTCGGAACCATCGCGACTGGAACAACTATGTCGTGGAATGGAATGCTATAAACTCTCAATGCTAGGCCTAATTGAAATAAGGTGGCTTAAAACCGGTACCACTCGTCTATCCTCTGGTCATCTCTTCCTATACTCTGGCAACAATGAACACAAAATACGCAACATCGGACTGCTTTTGTCACCACAATCTAGTCAATGCCTTTTGGACTTTAGCCCGATTAATGACCGTATAATGTTGGCAAGATTTAATTCACGCTTCAGAAATATTGCGGTTGTACAATGTTATGCTCCTACGGAACCTATGATGATGCATCAAAAGACGAATTTTACTCCCCATTGGATACCACAATATGCTCCCTTCCCGGAGATGATATAAAGATAATAATCGGTTATATGAATGTAGGAATCCCTTACCATTCCCACAAGAAAAACACTTCAATCATTTCTTATTCAAACAATTGTAATATTTATTAGATGTAATATGTAGTTTAATTAATAGTTTTAGTAATAAGTAGTTTAAGTGTTGTTTTGATTGATAGTATTTAAGTCTCTACATCTTAAGGTAATCTGTACTTTCTATCACGACTTCATCACTTGCGCGGAGACAACACACTCTTCGGAAGGCTAAAACTCAACTCTCCCTATGCAATCAATTCCTACCAGCGTTGTCAACTCAGTGCTTTTCGCACTGTTTTAGTGCTTTTTCAACTTTTCGACGTGCTTTTTTAGTCTAATTTTTGGTGCTTTTATTTTTTGACGGTGGCACTAAGCCCAAAATTGAAAAATTAATTTCTTTATCTAAAAAATGTTTTTTAAGTGTAAAATTCTTTGCTAATGCAACTATTTCCTGAACACGTTTTTTGCAGTGTTGCAGAAGAATGAAAAAATTGATTCGAGCAATCAGTGGTGCTTCATCTTTTGTCTTTTTTGTCGAACCCTATTAAAACTTTAGATTTCAAAAACTTTCCGTTTTCACGAAATTTGACATATATTGGGTGTTTTTTATTGAGGTATAGAACTTTAAGTTGGCATCACTTTTTTAACTGGCGGCCATTTTGTCAGCTGTCAAGTGATTAATATTTAGTTTGGTTTGCCATTTCATCATGAAGCCGCGAGACCATGCAATGCGTCGTGATTTTGGTGTATGGGACGAAAATGAGATTGATCTCGATGCTGATTTTCATCGCAACATTTTGTTCAGTGATGAGGCTCATTTTTGGTTAATGGCTACGTCAACAAGCAAAATTGCCGCATTTGGAGTGAAGAGAATCCACATGAGACCCTTGAGACGCCATTACATCCACAAAAACTGACTGTTTGGTGTGCTCTATGGGCTGGTGGAGTCATTGGGCCATACTTCTTCCGAAATAATGCTGGAGAGTCAGTTACCGTTAATGGAGACCGGTATAGAGCCATGATAACCGACTATTTTGTTCCCGAATTGGATGGTATGAATGTGAATGAGTTGTGGTTCCAACAAGACGGCGCTACATGCCACACAGCGCACGTCACAATCGATTTATTGAAGGAAACATTCGATGAGCGCATAATTTCGCGGAATGGATTTGTCAATTGGCCACCAAGATCGTGTGATTTGACACCATTGGATTATTTTCTTTGGGGATATGTGAAGTCGCTCGTCTACGCCAACAAACCAGAAACGTTAGGGGACTTGGAAGCCAACATTCGTGGCGTTATTGCCAACATACGGCCCCATATGCTCGAAAAAGTGGTTGAAAATTGGACCTGTAAAATTGGCTTTATTCGAGCCAGCCGCGGCGGCCACATGCCCGAAATCATATTTAAACATTAATGGCATAAAATTATCCTTCCAATAAAGCAAAATTGATGGACATTAAAACGATTTTCTTGTGTTTTATTTCAATTCGAAGTTCTATACCTCTAAAAATGTATAAACATATGCATGTATATTCTACTCTTACTTGCGCATCACGTGGCGTAAGAACTAGCCCGATACCTTCTATGGTTTCTTTTTATAGCCGTCTAAACTTGGATATCTCGGCCATTTTTTGATAAATGTTCGTCATATGAGTATTATACTTGCAAACACCGCTAAGTTGAAAAAAATAAAAATTCGCTAAAAGCCGCCATTTTATTTGTTGTTTGAAGTTTAATCGATTTTCCACAAATTTCGACGTATTAACATAGCGGTGTTTGCAAGTAGACTACTCATATTCAAGATTGAATAACTTTAGAGCGCATTATCATATATTAAAAAATTTTTTCTCTTTCGAAAGGTTTCAGTCTCCTCCTAATAAGTATTAATTAAAAATGACATAGCTTCCCGCTAGAAAGTCCTCTAAAATACCAAAGTATACTGAAAAAGGTATTTGTAATTTTCTTAATTTTTTAACCGACATTTTTTTATGTATGTAGTATACTCATGTATATAAGCATAAAATGTTAACACTCTTTTAAAGTACTTAAGTTATTTAAGTACTATGGATTATTGCATTGTTTAGTTTTGTATTTTCTGCATTTATGCTTATATATAAGTATACTACAATGTTATTTTTTATGTTTGTAATGGCATAACTCTGTCATTTGTGAACAGATGTTCAAGGTTCTTTTTTGTTTGAAAGGGTTTGCTTGCGGTTTGGTTCCACAATTTTTTTTTTCGAAAATCGGTGAGGAAATTCGCTCCCCCCAATCAAAACTCTGCTATTTGTAAACCGATTTTTTTAAAGGGTTTGCCTGCAGTTTTGTTGCATAATAATTTTCAAAAATTTGTTCCACCAAGCATAAGTCTGTCATATGTGAACTGATTTTCAAAATTCTTTTTTCGAAAATCTGTAGGGCATTATCCCCCGGAAATATTGATTATCCCATAATCCTCTGTTTATGAACCAATTTTCAAAATTGTTTTTTTTCTTGTTTCAAATGAATTGCCTGCAGTTTGATTCCATAGAAGTTAAAATCGGGTGGAAAAAGTGGAACCCCGATATATAAATTTATCACATAACTCCGGCATTTCTTGACAGATTTTCAAAATATTTTATTTGAAAGGATATGAAAGGTTTGGTGCTATGAAAAATTGCGGACGGATACCCCATTTGTAGACAAGCGCATCATTTGATCTAACACAAAATCGCGTTGGTTTTGTAATCTGGTACACAAGATCTTTGCATTGAAGTCGGGTTTTTTGACATATGTAATTATAGTTATTACAGAGCTAACTACAACTGACAGGTCTTTACTGAGCAAAGTCTTTAAGTAGGAATGAAAACAGATACAAAAGTTACAGTTTTTGTTTATGATAACCCGCTCATTTCTATGAAAAAACTATAGCAATAACTATGATGATCATATATAATGAACTAATATCGAATATGACATATTAAGCTCTAAAAAATAGAAAAATACAAAAAAGTCTGAACACGATTCGTTTTAAATCGGCTCGATTTACAGAACTGGCAGATATATAACAACTTTTTTAAATAAAACTAAAAAAAATAAAATTCAGTACTTTTTTCAAGAATTACGCGCTTTTTTACTTGTTTCAGTGGTTTTTGAAATCTAAAAGTTGACAACGCAAATTTTTACTTATTTCTAGCTGTTTCGAGTCTCTGTCTGTTGAGTGTTTTGTGTCTTCGTGTGTTCTCTGTAGGCCCAATGTGTGTTTATGTAAGTGTGTGTATGCTACGCTGGTTTGTCTGTCATCGGTATGCACGACCTGTCATTATCCCTACATGAATATAAAAGTGAGCCGCGACAACGCAAATATTGACACAGTTATGGGCAGGGAAGGTCTCGTAACGACACGTAATGATAATGGCGAATGCATGCGACACAACCTCCTTATAGGTGGCGCACGATATATCGACAAGGATATATATATATATATATATATATATATATATATATATATATATATATATATATATATATATATATATATATATATATATATATATATATATATATATATATATATATATATATATATATATATATATATATATATATATATATATATATATATATATATATATATATATATATATATATATATATATATATATATATATATATATATATATATATATATATATATATATATATATATATATATATATATATATATATATATATATATATATATATATATATATATATATATATATATATATATATATATATATATATATATATATATATATATATATATATATATATATATATATATATATATATATATATATATATATATATATATATATATATATATATATATATATATATATATATATATATATATATATATATATATATATTGAATATATTTTTATTATTCTCAGGTATACGTTGCAGGTATACATTGCCCAGTGCTAGCGCTGATAATCCTTGCAGAGTATCAGTATAGTTTGATTCTACAAACAGTTTTTCACAAAATAACTTTCAACAATGACACTACTATGTAAGTATATGGAAGATCGAGCAATTTTCTCACAAAGTGGCACAGTGAAAGAAAAATGTGTGATAGGAGAAGGTTTTAAATAATGTAATCAACGTAGCGTTGTTTATATGCATTATTAAAACTATATTTCAGTTAAACTTCTAGCTTGTATTTAGCATTATTTTTGAAAAACTAAATAAGTGGTAGATTTCCTCGGAAATTGGTAGAGTTGAGTCAGATACCCAAAAGAGGTAGATCTACCACAAAAGTGGTAGAGTTGGCACCGATGGTTCTTATTATTATAAATGATTTTTTGTACTTTTTGGATGGTTTCTGACTAAAAATTAGCTTATGGTCCGTATTAAGATATTCTGCAATTTTTTTTTTGAAAAACATTTTTGCAAAAAAAAAACGATTTTGCGCGAAAAAATTACAGTACAAATTTGCTTTATGTAAATTTATGAGAATATAAATGATTAAAACTCAAAATTTTAAAGTTTACATTTTAATAAAATGTTTACGAAAAAAGTAGACTTTTCACGAAAAATCAAAGTGTCGCGTTGTGTTGTATTTATTCAACCGTTTTAAATTCGAAATTTTTCGTAAAAGACTTAGAAAAGTAGCTAGTGCGGTTGCTAGACGGATCAATATTTTAGCTTCAATATATGTGTAATGAAAATCATTCTTCAACATTTCCCCTCCATATATGTGTACATATTTTTTGTAAACAAACGCACACAAACTCATATGTTGAAGCTGAATATTGACCTGTGTGGCAATGGCTTAGCACTATTAAAATTAGCGTACTCAAATAATCTTTACCATTATGGTGATCCGCTTGTTACAGAAGAAAATGCAAATTCAAGCACAGTGTTTTTGGACCCTAAAAGTGCTTCGTGCTTTTACTCCCTTTGATCGCTTCGTTAGAGGAAACTACTGATACCATATTAAACTAAAAATAAGTTGAGATAATATCTCAGGAATAAATCTTAGATTTTCGACGGTTGCATTGTATTAAGCAAAAGAACACCAGTTTTCGTAGGTAAGAAATATTAAACACTTCAGAGCTGAAATAAGAAGATATGATAAAGAATATAATTATAGTCGAATCGATTAAAAATGCAGTTCTTTAGTTAAGAAGATTTTTCTCCAGCTTAACTACATACAAACATATATGTACATATATTTTGAAGAATTCTTAAAAACTAATTTTGCAATTGAAATACATTTACATTCATAAAAACACTTTTTTGAAACTTTCTATATTACTTAGCATATATGTTTGTTTTTTCTCAAGTGTAAGTAACTTCTAAAAGCAACACTTTACCATTTTGAAACATATAAAAGATCTTGAAATCTATATTTTTTGTTTTTATTAGTTCTGTAGGTGGGAGGTAAAGTACACCAAGTCATATTTTTTCAAAATAAGTTATTTATATGTTGGAATCAGCATACTTAGAACAAACCCTGAGGTAAAGAACATCAAGTCCTTTTCAATCTTCTTCTTTTATTGCAAATTAAATTCTGATCATAAGCGATTACACGCAAGAAGTTTCTAAAAATGAACTTAACTACTAGATAATGTTTTAATATATATACATATATACAATTTAAATGCAACAGTAATTTTGTTTTATATTACTTTATAAAATATTGCTAACTATTTGTACAAATTCGTTCCTGTTTCTTGCACTGTGAACAAGTTCACCAATAGTTCTTAGACCAGTCCAGTTTCTAATATTCCTCAGCTATGACATCTCCTTCCTTCCAATGCCTCTTCTTCCTTCTATCCTGCCTTGTACGATAAGTTGTAACAATTCATACTTGTCACCCCTAATAATGTGGCCGTGGTACGAGGTTTTACGTCTTTTTGTTGTAAGTATTTCGCGATGTTTTTGCAGCCTATTTAATACTTCATCGTTTGTTACACGGTCAGTCCATGGAATTTTTAATATTCGACGATAGCACGACATTTCGAACGCTTCTAGTCTACTCGTATTAGCAACTTTTAGTGTTCATGTTTCGACTCCGTACAGAAGTACTCAACACACATAACACTTCATAAATTTCATACAGAGATTAATATTAATGTCACGACTTGTTAATAGTTTTCTGAGTTTACAGAATGAGCTTCTAGCCATTTCTATGCGGTCATTAATTTCTTTATCGCTTTTCCAGTTTCTTGTAACCAACATCCAAGATTTTTAATTTTGAAACTCTTTCAAGAGGTTCGTTATTAAGATGCAAATTACACCGAATATATGGACTTCTACTTCTGCTTACTATCATGTACTTCGTTTTATCTATGTTCATATTAAGTCCGAAATTGTTGCTATTTATATTAACGTCGCCGGGCTCAAGAACACAAGTTAAAGTAAAAATCGGAAGAGAAAATTTCTATCTTTACAGCGCTGTAAATACAAGGAATGGAGATGATGTTAGCCTACTTGCTCCACATGTAAACACAGATTGCATGAACATATTTTTGGAGCAGATGTCAAAAGATTTTGTAGATCAGCAATATTATCGGACAATAATGTTGTATCATCAGCGTAGCGAATATCGTTTATGTACTGCTCCTTGACTTTGATTCCCATATTTAGATGGTTTATAGCTTCTTGGAATATGGATTCTGAGTAAACATTAAAAAGCCATGGGGATAGAATGCATCCTTGCCAAACACCTCTATCGATGGGAATGGATTCCAATATAAAGATTTTATGCAAGTTATTTCCTTGGTATATATATTAATTAGTCTTACAATTTCAATAACTAACGGTAAATATATGACGGTATATGATGTAATTTTATTAAGGATATCTTCGCTATAAAAAATAATACATTTATATAAAATATTCGCGGTAAGAAAAATTGTAAATACTACAGATATAGAAATCATTTTTGATTTTCAGTATGTTTTTGCGGTCAACAGTAAAATTTCCAAAATGTGACTTGGTGTACTTTACCTCCCGCATAAAAAGTTTGACTGCATTTGTTTCATAAATATTTATTCACCCGCAAAAATTTCTTAAAGTTCACTGGTGTAAAATAAATAAATATTTTTCACTTATAAATATATTTTTGCACTTTGGTATTGCCTCATTTAGTTCGAACATTGTTTTTACTGTTGGAATCATTTATTAAAGCTGACAGTTTAAGTTTCAATGCATGCCAAAAAAACAAAACTTGACTACAATTTTCTAAAGCAAATTTTAAATTAATTTGACTCCAGCCCTTTTCACAAAAAATTATATGATAATTGTGATTATTACATCGGTGATTCTCATTCTAAACGAACATTTTGTGTATGTATTTTTTTTTCCAATGTAACTAATAGAAATATGAGAAGGTTGGAATCATATTATTGTTTTCGGCTCATTCAATAGTTCCTGATATAAAATTACATGTTTCGATTTTTTTTTACATGTTTGTGTATTGACCGTTACATTTTCTTTCGCGGTTGTTCTGGGAATGGCTTTTGCGCAAAAATATACCACAAAAAATGAGTATATGGTTTGGAAGCACTATAAATCTACTCTCTAAAAACAAAAAATTATAATATTCGCAGGACTAAATTAAAAGTTATTACCACTTTTTCAATTTTGACTTGTGTTCACATTGAGAAATAAAAAAAAAGATCTTTTAAGCTAATTCTTTACAAACATTTTACATGAGCAACAAGCAGAGTAACTCCTGTTTCAAATAAGACTAATTTTAATAAAATCGATCAACAATGTTAAAAGTTATGCTGATTTCAAATAGCAAACTAAGACCTACCTAATACATTCTTCGAAAATATAACAACCCACTGTGCGGTAGAAGCAAACAATTTTTAAAGCAAATCAGAAATTTCTAAAGGGATAATTTTCTCTATATCGTTTCTACACTTCCACTGCTGTTAGCTTTTTTCCCGTCCTAAAATTTATAGATAAATTCTATTTAAGAATATTACTCACAATACATCTTTATACAAATTCAATATGTTTTCAGTACACGCACTATATTTTGAATTTAAAACAATTCGGATATATATCTAAAAAAAAATATTGATAACATTCAATACATTTTTTGGATAAACACTATTAGAGTCCGACCGAAATCAGTTTATGAGGCCAAACTCGAACCGAACCTAATATTCGGCAAAAAGGCCGAATATTCGGCCGAATCCGAAACTTGCCGAAACTTTTTTTAGCATTAACTGATATTGACATTTTAAAAACTTAACAGAACTGAAAAGTCATTTATTTTATTAACGGCCCTCTTCACAATGTGATTAAAAGTAAACGTGGTCTTTAACGGCAAATTCGGCATACAGAACTCTCCGTTAAAGTATACGTTAACTTTTAACTGTACACTGTGAAAAAGGGCGTAAGAGTATTTCTATAAACATACAGTGTCAGTCAAAATAATAGTAGAAATTGAATATATTTCATTCCATCGAGCAAATATAAAACTTAAACATTTACGAGCATATGACTAATACCGCATTTACATTATGAAATAATTCATGATATTTGTAGCATGAAACTTTCTTTGTTTGCTAATACAATGTGCAGGGAAACAATTTGGGTTGAAAAGTTGATACGAAATAAAATTTGAGACGGCTTTTGTAAAATGTCTTTAACCCATTTACTTTTCCGTACTTGCAATAATCAAATACAAAAAGTTTCATGGAGAAAATTTCATGAAATATTTCATCGTGTAAATTTGCAATAATAAAAACTTGGCATGAAATTAGCTTAAATGTTCATTAAAACTGGAATATTGGGTTAGGTGCAGCATATTCATTGAGGAGTGATAAAGGAGAATATTTACCTATTTTTGACACTAAATTTATACGATTTCATTAATTTTTGCTAAAGTGAAGTTTTTTGTTTACGCCCGGGTTTCATCGATGATATACACAATAAAGAATTTTTCGTGACGGTTTGAGTTTATCGTGAAGATTGAAAATGAGCTTTCTTCATATTTTGAAATTATTTAAAAAAATCTATTTAAGAAAACAAATAATCAATTTCAGTGCCAAATTGCAGAAGTAAATTCGATTGCGAAAAATCGATTTATTATAACTTAAAATAGATTTTCGATTGGAATCGAAATCGGTTTACCATTCCCTAGCTTATGCTATTTATTTTGGCAACAAACAGTTGAATACTTTATGTTACTATGTATATATTTTGGTTGCGCTTTATAAAACTAAGTAAAATTTTCATTAAATTTGAAAAGATATCGGACGGGAAAAAACAGATTCATGGTGGTGACATATTTTAAATTTTGAAAATGCGATTTCAATTAACTTTCTTATTTATAGAGAATAAAAAGTTTCGGTTTCGGTATTCGGCCAAAAAGTTGGCCGAAACCACATATCAGCCGAAACCACAATTTCGGTCGAATCCGAAACCGAATATTCGGTCGGTCTCTAAAAACTATGATTGATTGGTGAAATGTTTTGCAATATAATACTGTTTAACAAAGCTTACGCTGTTATTTTAATGAACGTTGTTAATGCAATTTCAATAATTAAACTGAGTACTGAAGGGTACTAAAAAAAGCGTAACGATCAATACACAGGACTGCGAACAACAACAATTTAAAAAAATATATATAGTTTCTGATATTTTTCAAAAATTTCAACTGTGAAATAAATGAAGCAAATGCAAATATTCTAAAACCGTTATTAATTTAATCTCGTTTTTGGACAAATTCATACTTTCTTAATGTGGAAAATCAACTTTATATAAAATATACTTTATCATGATTTAATATATTATAAATAAATGTACATGTCATCATACAAAATGGCGTGTCCGTAATACACGCTTTACGGACACGCCATTTTGTATGATGACATGTACATTTATTTATAATATATTAAATCATGATAAAGTATATTTTATTTTAAAATTGATTAAATATTTTTGCATAACATGGCTTTGGCCGGGCTTAAGGACTGTCTCTTCTCAGTATATCAAAAAGCGGCTTCGCTGCGGAAAATTTTCCAAATAGCCGGCCTTCGACCGGGCTTAAGTCTTTTTTCCTTCCGGTGGATCGAAAAGCGCTTTCGTTGAGTTAAGATTTTCTCTTTGGGCGTGCTTATTGGTTTCGTTCTCTGAGTTTGTCAAATAAAGGTTTTCAGAGAAGAAAATTCTTGTGCACTAGTAAGGGCTGGCTAGGCAGAAAACCTTAGCTAAGCGAAGCCGCTGTTCGATGTACTGAGAGGAGAAAATCCTTAAGCCCGGCTGAAAGCCGGCTATGGAGAAAATGTTACTCAGCAAAGCCGCTTTTCGATATACTAAGAGGAAAAAACCCATAAGACCGCTCGAGGGCCGGCTATGCAGAAAATTTTACTCAGCGAAGCCGCTTTTCAATACACCGAGAGTAAAAAACACATAAGCCCGGCTGAAGGCCGACTATGCAGAAAGCTTTACTCAGCCAAGTTGCGTTATTTCTCACTTGATTGAGAAATAAGGCCATATGACCAGTTTTTTTATATACTAGGAACCCGAACGGTGGTCGAAGTTCTAGCACTTCATGAATAAGCGGGTTTATTTGTAACTGGGTGTAGCGTGAGAATATTTTTGCGAATTTCAATTTCGAATACATAGCCCTAAGACGTAACATTTTATTTTTAGATAAATGGGAAAAATAATGAGAAAAAGATTGGGATCTACTTTTTGCCCTCTACCGCATCATCAAGATTTTGAACATGAGATCAAATCGATCCAGTTGTGAAACATCATAAGATGTGACATTATATATTCTTTATAGCTGTTATAACTCATTACACTCAAAATATCCACTAGTTTTAAGGCCAGATTTTAGATAAACTTAAGATGAAATAATGAAGCAAATTTTTGAACTTCGAAGTCTTTGCCATATCTTGCAAAACATGTTTTTTGGTTTTTTTAGTTTTTTCGGCTCCTCTGAATAAAATAAATTGCACACTTATTGTGCCGAGCGGATAAAATTATTATAGAGTTACTGGCCTTAATAAAAACAAAAACATAAAACAATTTAGAAGAGAAGAAATCTCTTCAGAGGACGACCATCTTGCCTCCAGCCAGGAGACAGTAGTCTGTATCTCGGATGGTGCGGGTAAAAGCCATAATACCCCACTATCTGCGCAACAAAAAAAGCCAAAAAATAATAAATAAAACCCCAACACTGGTAGTCAAGTCCGACAACCAGTCGAAGGGTAAACCCAAAAAAAAGAGCCAGAAAGAGCTCATGAAAACCAAATACTCCAAGGCCGTCTTCACTCTAGACAAGATTGCCAAGAATACTGTGAATGGACTTACACATGCGCATGATGCCGATGACAAGCTTATATACCGGCGGTGGTAGATGAATATCATAAGTTTATGGATTCAATACCCAGTACGTCCAAGGCTGCCAACACAAAAAGAAACCATTCTCAGACATAGGCCGGAAAATCCCCAAAAAGAGGAATTCCCTACAGAAGACGACCACACCGATCACACCCACTTCGTCATCCATGCAGAGGCCCTTTAACGATGTCAGTATTTATATGTAAATATATGCGTTTTATTTGTTCAATGTTTTTATTAATTTTTTTTTGCACACATGAATTTTTTGTTTTTCTTTCGTTTAAATTTTTTTACAATTAGCTCAGATAGTAAATTTTTGTGGTTCGCAGCTAGATTTAAAATGAACCAAGATGGTTCGCTCTCAAAATTCAATCATGTTTGGGGCGCGAACCATGAATGTGAGGGCGAACCTCGAATATTGCTGTCCGTATGAACATGGTATAATATGTTAATATTTAGTTAATTAATTTTTTGATTCATTTAATTAAACCGTTGCCTAATTTAATTTATAATCTTCTTTTAATTATTTACTTAATCAAAAACAAAATTTCTAATAATTGGAAAAAGTTCCTCTTTTTTCAATTTTTGCAATTTCGATAATTGGTATCATCATTTTAGTGATAAGTGCAAAATTACACAATTTTTATTGTTTGAATCATTTTGGTAATTAAAACTGTTTTTAAATTTTATTTTTTAATTTGTGTACAGTGTATTTCATTTTTATATGAAAAATTTCAATAACAAGTATACACTACTGTAAAATAATACGATAACGTACCCGACACTGCGACACATGTGGCTTGTGATTTGGGCAATTATATAATGTATAGACTAGAGATGTAACGATATGCCCTTTTGCCGATCCGATACCGATACCGATACTTAAAAATAAATATCGCCGATACCGATTCCGATACCGATACGAATATTGAAATTGAGTTCAAGTTTAGATTAACAAAACTCAAGTGCAATTTTTTTATTATACAAAATTACAGTGTAAGAGATTATTAATATTTAAAATTGATATTAACCCAGTATAAAAAAATGGAAGTATTTTTTAAGGAGCTACATCTTCTTTGCTTCCAAAATATCTATATTAAAAATATGCAGATAACACAGTGCAACAGTCCAAAAAACACACGGACTTGACAGTATACAGTCGATTGTACTACCACGGGGTAGTAGTAGTAAGACCCTATACTTAGCTTGGCGAATTTGGTGACCAATTTCGTTTTATGGACCTCCAAAGTTTTAGAAAACCAGCGGGCCCTCGAAAAAAGGTGTTATCAACTTTTGGCCAACAGAAAATTCAAACTTGGTGATACCACTTAACTATATAATGTAGCTAAGAGCTCGCTAAACAGATTTTGTTTACCATTTTTTTCGTGCACTTTTTTTTGAAAAATTGAGGAAGCAAATTTTTTTTTCACTTTTTCCAGAATAACTTACAGGCACTCGTAATTTCTTATTAACAATATTTGGCAAAGTTGTAGCTACGGTAAAGCTGAACAACTTTTGTGAACATGTCAGTACAATCTGAATGTATATGGGCACCCTAAAGAGCCCAAAAAAACTAATTTCTACCTTAAAAGTTTTCGTTTTTTACGAGTTAGGCTATATTTTTATTGCATTTATTTGCTTTCTTTGTTATAGTTCCACTTCTTATGTTGCTGGTTTTAGTATTTACTATTTTTTATTGTTTGTTGTTGTTTGGCCAAATAATGGTAATGAAAAATTTGGAGTCCCTATAAGTTATACTGAAAAAAGTGAATAAAATAATTAAAAAATTTTTTTTTTCAAAAAGCACAGGAACATATTATTTTTCTGGGCACAAAATGTTAGTGAAACACAACAGAGAAGTATGCACTTGAATATACTATTTTAAAAAAACATATTTTTTTATCAAAAAAACATAGTGAAAAACTACAACTTTTAAGGTAAAAAGTGGTCTGTAGGCACTCTAACCTAGATAAGTGCAGATTGTATTGATATGTTCACAAAAGTTGTTCAGCTCTACCGTAACTATAAGTTTGCCAGATATTGTTAGTTAAAAATTACAAGTCCCTGTAAGTTCTTCCGAAAAAAGTACAAAAAAAAAACAATTTTTTCCTTAATTTTGTCAACAAAAAGTTTACGAAAAAATTTTTTTGGCATGAAATGTAAAAAAAAAATCTGTTAAACAGACTCTTAGCTACATTATTGCTATATATAGTTAAGCGGATTATAAAGTTTGAATTAGCTGTTGGCCAAATACTGATGACACCGTTTTTTGAGGCCACACTGATTTTCAGAAATTTTGGAGGTCCATAAAAAAAAATTTGTCACCAAATTCGCCAAACTGAGTGAAGGGTTTTACTACCCCATTGTAGGACAATCGAACCTGTTCGGTCCAGTTCGTGTGTTTTTTGCAAAAGTCTTTATTTGTCGCATAGTGTAGTTAGTAGAAAAGCAAGAAAAAAATTTTAATTCCTTTATAATTTAAAAAAAATACTCGCCATACTCGCATAAAAAAAGTATGAAAATGGGTAATTTTTGATCCTTTTTTTGAGGAAAAATCATTATAGAACACCAAAAAAGAAATTCTTGCAATGGCAAGAATATGTAAAACTAATTAGAAATGATCCAAATTTGCTATACTTCCGGATCGCGAATTCTACATTTTCATTACTTCTTTGGAGTGTCTTTTTTTTGCTGGAATAAGATTTAAAAAACAACGAATTGAATTTGAATTCATGGTAAAATTAACAAAAAATAAATAATTTTTTTACAAAATAATAGTATAAAATATTAATTTTTAAAATTGATATTAATAAGATTTAAAAAATAACGAAATGAGTTTAGCTCATGGTAAAATTAACAAAAAAATACATAGTTTGTCAGAAAAAAACTTTGAAAATATTTTTAAAAGTATCGTCGTATCGACAGTGAAATATCGCCGACACCGATGTATCGGAAAATCCTATATATCGGTATCGGTATTCGTTACATCCCTAGTATAGACCGCTATGATATGGTATCGGAAGATCTATCTAAAGGCGGTATGACTGTGCAACATCTACCAATAAACTGAAGCTACCTTATCGGCATCTACTTATACACGTGACAATTTTAACAGGGCATAGTACAATTAATACACACGTTAAGGATTACATTTTCCACATAATGCTTTCAGTAGAAGTTGTCAAAATGTTGAGAAAGAAGAGATAATAAGACACCCCTTCTGTCAGTGTCCAGTTCTATCGAGTAGAAGGACGACAAGACGTGGCACTTCGATTTTGCATAAACCATCAACCTAGCGAAATGTGGAATACAGAGAATAAACTGATTTATTTAAATGAATATCAAAATAAATCTATAGCGGTCCATAGGTTAAATTAGGTTCCAGCTGGCCCAATTGGGTCTATTTGATCCTTTGTGATGCCTGAAAGAATAGCTTAACATTTTTCAACTCTTATCTATGTATTTAGCTTGATTTATTTACATTTGTACATATATGCCAGAGAGGGTGGGTGATGCCCTTCGTAAGTGCTATTTGTATTATGTTGGTTAAATATTTTATATCAATGTTTGAGTCTAAATGCTCGTACATATAAGTTAAATTGTGCACAAGTTGGTTTGTATGTTTAACACATGCTGTTACACTTGTGTTGATTTGGCTGTAAAGTGTAGGTGTTAACTTAAAGCATCCTCTCGTGTCATTTCTCTCAATAAATACCCCTACATTTACTACCTCGACTTTCACTACGTGCACTTAATTTCATGTTCTTTTTGTGTACATAAAAATGTTTTTAAGTACTTTTGAGTGCATTCAAGCCTGGCAAATATATTTATCTTGTCAAATGCTTGACAAAGATTTTCTACTAATTGACTAGGTAGGTAACTGTGTGTTAATTTTATTGTGTCCCAAGCAAAAGTACAAAATATAAATGTCCTGGTTTAAGAACAATGTAAAAAAAATTTAAGATTGAAAATTTCTATTGCAAAGTCTCACATATATTATTCTGCCTGTTCTGTAAACGGAGTCGATTTAAATACGTTCGATTTAGATAAATTAAATCCAATATTAGCAAAATTTGTTCAGACTTTTCTGCAGTTTCATATTTTTTAGAGCTTAAAATATAATATCTGAAATTAATTTAATATATAAGATTTAATATACATCAATGGGGTTATAATATATTTTTGGAAAACGAGATATTTACTCGGATTCGGATTACAGAACAGAGCCGTATGTCTAACAGTTTAATTATTGAAATTAAAATACAAGAAAAGCACATTATTAAAAATGAGTTAAAGCCAACATTTTTAAGTTAACCCTTAAGAAAATTGGAGTATTCGTTTCTACTGGGTATTAAATATGTATGTATTAGTGATGCTACGAATATTCGTATTCGAATCGCCGAATATTCGCTTCGTATTCGTATTGGCCAAATTCAAGCGAATATTTCACGAATATTTTGTGAATACGTTCCAAAAAATAATACTTAAAAAATACTGAAAATTAAACAAAAAATAATAACTTTTACTAAAAAAAATTTGTCTATAACGCATAACAATAATCTTCTTTTAGTAAAGAAAAAAGAAACAAAATATATTTCACAACGACATGGTATTTAAAAAGTAAAGTCCTGTGAAATTAATTTATTAATCATGTTAAAGTAATACTCAAAGCTCAGTAGAGGAATGTTGAACTTCAAAAATAAAAGTTTTAAAGTCTTTTCTCCATCAAGCCTATTGCGCGGTGTGTAAATAAGCTCCGCACCACTAAACATTCGCTCGTTCGGATCACTCGCCGCTGGTGTCACTAAATATTGACTGGGTATAGGTAAAATAAGTTCGTATGTTCCCTTATTTACCTTCCACAAAAAAATTTTAAAAAGTGACATTTAGGTGCTAAGTTAATAATTTCAAATTCCGTCATCGGAATGTCATAATAATGTTAAATAATTATAGTATAATTATAGACAGTTTTTCTCAATTTATTGGTAGATTTCTTTTAAATTAAATTTTAAATATTAAGTGGCACTAACTATTTAGATTGAATATTCGTATTCGAATTCGGAGAATATTGTTTCAGATATTCGTATTCGTATTCTCGAATATTAGAAATTGATATTCGTAACATCACTAGTATATACATAATTATCATTAGCAAGACCTGTTGATTTTTCTGTAATTTAAAATAACCTTTTTTTTAGAATAACCTAATTTTTATTATACTTTTATAGTAAGGATTTTAAATTTGTTTCCAATATCGATATTTTTCTTAAGCAAAACTGCACTAAATCTTTTAAAGGAATAATTTTTCATTCACTTTGATTTCATCTGCTTGTGCTGATAAATTTCTAGCAGGCAAAACAAAATTACCAACTTAGCAAAGTACTTATATTTGCACTATTTTCAACCATATTGCTGCAAAACTGTTTCTTTTTATATTAATGGTTGCTGCATTTCTTAAGCCTTTAAGCTGGCCTTTCATTGTACTCAGTCATTGAAAAACACACACACACAAAACGTTATCATTTGAAAAGAGACGGAAACGAAGAATAAGAAGATTAAATTGGTCGCAATATTACAAAGAAGCAAGAACAGCAAACCAAGTTTAAACGGACATTTGTTAAAGAGAATAAAAAAAAGTTTTTTTTAAACGGTAAAACAGAAGTTACAGTTTACAGTTTATTTATGTATGTATGAGCCTGGAGTATGTGAGAAAATAACCTTAAGGGGTGTCATGCCAGTGATGGAAATCATGATACAATTGTACATTTTGTGGTACATTTCAAACCTCGTTGGTACAGTGGTACTACCGCGACTTATATGGTACAATTTAAAAATGTTTATTCACCCCTATTCTGCGTTACGATTCGTTATTGTGCGTTGCGTTCCGCCGTGTCATTTCGATCGTAGCTACGTTTTTGCAAGCTCTTTATTTACAGTCATGAAGTTTTTCGATTTTTATTTGTGTGGTTACAAAAGTGTCCAATTAAATAAAATGTAGGTACAAAATGCAATAAATTTATTTTGCAATAAATTTTGTATTCTTTTTTCAAATTTTAAAAGTTTATTTAATTTATTGTAGGTCGAAAAACACAACAACCTGAGCAATATGAAAAGCTGGCGAATTTAATGGCAACGAAGGATGATATTGCGTGTGGATGTCATAAGTGCCCCAAGAAAGAAGTGCAGTGTGTTTATTTAATAAATGTTTTCACAGTATCGAAGTTTTATTTATTTTATTTATCACCTCCGCCGCGACAGGATTCCTCTTACTGGAATAGCTTGGCCACAAACACTGGTAATCTGGCTTTTTCTTTCTTTCTGCACTTTACTGATGTGTTTATTTAAATATCATAGCTATCACAATATTTCGTTTTTATATATTTATCACTGTTTTTTCACAAAACTTTACTTTTTACAATTTAACAATTAGAATGTTTACAAAATAGCTTATTTTTTCTGTTTCTATTTCATAAGTTTCATAGCAAAGCAGCTGCTTAAAACATACTCTTCTCTTCTTCTTTTTCTTTCGATTACGTTTTTCTTTGGACTACCATTTTTCGATTCGAGCGTAATTGGATGCGGGAACGTAATCGAAACACAGAATAGGGGTGACTAATGCAATTTCCATTACTGGAATGACAGAAATAAATGTCACTGCTTTTAAAATTACAGAAACGGGCTTTCTTGCGTATAGCAAAGACAATAGCTGTATTCAGTGTTTGGTGCGAATGGTCTTGCAAAGGAGCAAGTGCAAAACATCTTAGCTTTTTGTTTGCAATCTAACAACAAAATACATTACTTTGCATTTACAATGCTTTTGCAACTACGCTATACCAAATCGGTATAGCTTCTTTGTATTGCAACCTCGCAACTCACATTTTGACAACTGAAGTAAAATTAAATAAAAAATATCTACAAAACTTAAAGTATTTATTAAAAAAATATTAATGAAAATAAAAAATAAAAATAAAAATTGGATACACGGGACAATAAAATTTCCTTGGAATCTGGATGTAGCCACAGAAACGCATGTGTTAGTGGGTATTTAAGTGTATGTGTAAATTTTTATTTAGTATTTCAAAGCGATTGCAAAGCGTTGCAAAAACTCACCACACATCGAATACCGCTAATGATTAATGGGAGAAACATCATTGAAAAATATTGCAAAATATTTTTAGGAACTGTCTCCGAAGTTTCAATTAGTGTATATTTTCAACTTTTTGAGTAGTTGATATTAATTACATGCATACTACGTTTATACGCACACTATTAGCAAATAAAAATAATTTAATAAAAAAAATTAAGATCAAAATTCCCGCCTGCGTAAAAAACAAGTCCAGTGTGCGGAACATAGCAACTTCTACATTCGCGAGCCATTATTGCGAAGATTTGAAGATTCGATTTTTAATGCTTCCCGACTGTAAAATTCGCTCATTTCCGCACACTGAACTTGTTTTTTTCTTTTAGTTTTTTACTCTGCCGCGTATTTTTTATTTTTTAAATTTACTTTTTATTTGATTTCTTTTTTGTTTTCGTACACAGACAGCTTGGTTTTAAATTTTTTGTTAAAAGTTCACTTTTTACACAATTGGGTTTTTTTTGGTTGTTCAACAACTTTAAACCGTCACAGATCCTAAATGGTAATTCGAAATGAGAAACGCTAAGAGAAACCTAAATATTATTTTCAAATACCTGTCGAATGATACCTGTCGAATGATACGGCGTCTGTTCACCGCCATATTTTTTTGACAAATCTATTGATCTAAAATCTATTGACGTACGATTCACAAAACTCTGCAATCGCGTTCGGTTTCTATATTGCCGCAAAGGGACACACCTACATACATACATACATACATACATACATACATACATACATACATACATACATACATACATACATACATACATACATACATACATACATACATACATACATACATACATACATACATACATACATACATACATACATACATACATACATACATACATACATACATACATACATACATACATACATACATACATACATACATACATACATACATACATACATACATACATACATACATACATACATACATACATACATACATACATACATACATACATACATACATACATACATACATACATACATACATACATACATACATACATACATACATACATACATACATACATACATACATACATACATACATACATACATACATACATACATACATACATACATACATACATACATACATACATACATACATACATACATACATACATACATACATACATACATACATACATACATACATACATACATACATACATACATACATACATACATACATACATACATACATACATACATACATACATACATACATACATACATACATACATACATACATACATACATACATACATACATACATACATACATACATACATACATACATACATACATACATACATACATACATACATACATACATACATACATACATACATACATACATACATACATACATACATACATACATACATACATACATACATACATACATACATACATACATACATACATACATACATACATACATACATACATACATACATACATACATACATACATACATACATACATACATACATACATACATACATACATACATACATACATACATACATACATACATACATACATACATACATACATACATACATACATACATACATACATACATACATACATACATACATACATACATACATACATACATACATACATACATACATACATACATACATACATACATACATACATACATACATACATACATACATACATACATACATACATACATACATACATACATACATACATACATACATACATACATACATACATACATACATACATACATACATACATACATACATACATACATACATACATACATACATACATACATACATACATACATACATACATACATACATACATACATACATACATACATACATACATACATACATACATACATACATACATACATACATACATACATACATACATACATACATACATACATACATACATACATACATACATACATACATACATACATACATACATACATACATACATACATACATACATACATACATACATACATACATACATACATACATACATACATACATACATACATACATACATACATACATACATACATACATACATACATACATACATACATACATACATACATACATACATACATACATACATACATACATACATACATACATACATACATACATACATACATACATACATACATACATACATACATACATACATACATACATACATACATACATACATACATACATACATACATACATACATACATACATACATACATACATACATACATACATACATACATACATACATACATACATACATACATACATACATACATACATACATACATACATACATACATACATACATACATACATACATACATACATACATACATACATACATACATACATACATACATACATACATACATACATACATACATACATACATACATACATACATACATACATACATACATACATACATACATACATACATACATACATACATACATACATACATACATACATACATACATACATACATACATACATACATACATACATACATACATACATACATACATACATACATACATACATACATACATACATACATACATACATACATACATACATACATACATACATACATACATACATACATACATACATACATACATACATACATACATACATACATACATACATACATACATACATACATACATACATACATACATACATACATACATACATACATACATACATACATACATACATACATACATACATACATACATACATACATACATACATACATACATACATACATACATACATACATACATACATACATACATACATACATACATACATACATACATACATACATACATACATACATACATACATACATACATACATACATACATACATACATACATACATACATACATACATACATACATACATACATACATACATACATACATACATACATACATACATACATACATACATACATACATACATACATACATACATACATACATACATACATACATACATACATACATACATACATACATACATACATACATACATACATACATACATACATACATACATACATACATACATACATACATACATACATACATACATACATACATACATACATACATACATACATACATACATACATACATACATACATACATACATACATACATACATACATACATACATACATACATACATACATACATACATACATACATACATACATACATACATACATACATACATACATACATACATACATACATACATACATACATACATACATACATACATACATACATACATACATACATACATACATACATACATACATACATACATACATACATACATACATACATACATACATACATACATACATACATACATACATACATACATACATACATACATACATACATACATACATACATACATACATACATACATACATACATACATACATACATACATGCATACATACATACATACATACATACATACATACATACATACATACATACATACATACATACATACATACATACATACATACATACATACATACATACATACATACATACATACATACATACATACATACATACATACATACATACATACATACATACATACATACATACATACTAATATTTTTCAAATATTTGCTATGTGAAATAAAAGAAGCAAACGCAGATATTTTAAAGCCTTTATAAATTTAATGTGGCAAATAAACAGCATATCACTACGGACGCGCTTTTTTGTACGAAGAGAGTATGAATAGTGAACAGTATTTTCGTTAATCGTTTTTAACATATAGTGCACAGTCTTACATAAAAAAACCTGTGTACATTTATTTTATAATCTATTAAATCATGCCGTTTTCATTTTGAAATTTATGCGTTTATATTATGAAATATTTTACTATACTTTTAGCGGACACGAAAAAAATCACTTGAAATGAAGCTCACCCATATACATTTTACCGATCTCGATATATTGAAGGTAGAGTGTAAGTAGCAGAGAAGACAAAAATAGCAGAAAAACCATGTCTTTCAAGAAAGACATAAAATAGACAAAAAAATCGGCTGTATATTTGACCAGGCCCACCATTTTAGATGTAGTTTGACGCGCTGAAAAACCCGACCGAAGACCGGCAATGCAAAAATTCGTTCTCTGCAATACTATTTCCATAGACAGTATTTCCATTTTTTGACGTACATTATTTCCTTTTCAAAATTCAAATAATGTACATAAGCATTATTTCCTTTTCAACATGGAAATAACGTCCATGATATTTTATGCGTATTTTATTTTATTTTTTTTTTACTAAAATATTGATTTTATTTGATGGGATAATTTTCGTCTTAATAAATCTTTTGATTTAAGTCTATTTCGTACTTGTTTACTGCCTTGAAATTTGTTAACTAATTTTGTTAATCACTTGACATTATTTGTCTCTTTTAAATCATTTCTTCCAAGTGCCAGTGACAAGTGATAGATTGTCATTAAAAACTTTTTACTTGCACTTTTTCTGAATATTTGTTCAACACACAATTAACACACAAATTAAACACAAAAGAACAAGATGGAACAGCTTATTAACGTCAAAGTATGCTAAGCGGTCTGAAAAATGAGTAATTGTGAAAAAGTTATAAGCTTGTTAAAGTTTCATTGCAATTTTAAGCAAAACAAAGAAAAATATGTCATAATATTTGAAGCAGCTAGTGTTTCTGAATTTTTAAGAAAATTTAATATCTGACAATTAATTAGAGCATAAAAACAAAAACTAAAAAGTTATTAGAATAACTTTTGTACTTTTTTTGTAGAAAATATATTTTTACTTTTAACGTCCACCTAACATATTTGGTTAAGGGGCTGAGCTTTTCACATATTGCGTAAAGCTATATTTGCACCCCACCCCCATCTTCGTAACGCTATTTAACAAATTTTCAGTATAAATTCTCTAAACCATGATAAATCTTCAACCTTTCAAATTATACAAAGTTTTCGATACAAGTAGCAAACGAACAACCGAAACCGCAAATATGTAATTGCATGTTTTCCTGTGCGATGTAGTAGACACAAGTATACGTTTCAGAACTTTTTCAGAATTTTGGTATCGATTTGTTGCTGCAGGTGGTGAGATTGCTCCTAATACAGCTACTACGCTTATGGATGGCGAAAAGTAAGTTGTTATTTGTGAATTCTTCAATTTAATAATTTTCTATTTATAACAAAACAACAACAAAAAGGAGTATTGAAAGTACTATGCCAGAATCGTCTAATATAGTAACCAACAGCGCAACGGCTGAGGAAGAATATCGCATGTATTGCGAACGATATTTTTTTATTATACAAAATTACAGTGTAAGATATTATTAATATTAAAAATTGATATTACCCCAATATAAAAAATTTCATGTAATTTTTAAGGATCTACATTTTAATTGCTTCCAAAGAATATATATTAAAAATATGCAGTATAAAAGCCAGTAAAATTTTATTTAAGTCATACAACAATTTGTAGTTCCTTTATAATTTAAAAAAAATGAGTACTTTGTTATTTTTTTTCCTTGAGGAAAAAACTTTAAAAAGCGCCGAAAAAGAAATGTTTCCTAACATCACTGACAATCGGTGATTGGTAATCGAAAAAGAGAACTTCTTGCAATGACAAGCACAGATAATTAGAAATGATCCAATTCGAAATGATCAAAATTTGCACTACTTACGGATCGCAAAATCTACATTTTCATGAATTCTTTGGAGTGTATTTTTTTTGCTGGGAAAAAGATTTAAAAAACAAACGAATTCAATTTGTATTTATGGTAAAATTAAAAAAAATTAATTCTTTTTTTTACAAAATAACAGCGCAAAATAGTATAAATATATAAAATTTATATTAATAAGATTTAAAATATAATGAATTTATTTCATTCATGGTAAAAAAACAAAAAATTAATTATTTGTTAAAAAACTGAAAAAAATTAAAAAAGTATCGTCGTATCGACAGCAAAATATCGCCGATACCGATGCATCAAAATACATAAAAAGTATCGCCGATATATCTGTATCGGTATCGCTTACAACCCTAATTTAAATGTAAATTTCGATGGATTTCGAATGCCATATTTTGCCCCATGTATTACAATACAATTTCGTTACATGATTAAAATAAATTTAATATGTCAAATAAAGTCCATATATTATTAGAATAACGTGTACTTTTAATTTCCAGTTTTCCCGGGAAAATCTCAAAAATTTCCCGGGAATATTAGCTAGTCTATTCAATGGAATTCCCGCCCGGGAGAACCCGATTCCCAAACCCCAGACCAGACCCACCTACTTACATGTATTTCGACGCGCTGAATCCGAATCTGTGGTCTGTTCGGCTCGTTACCCCTCCAATTTCTAGTAAATTGCAAAAACGGAAGTATTTCGAGATTTTTAAAAGTTTTTCGCAATTAGCTCGAAATTTTAAAGTTTTCTGTGGGATACTTCAAAAATAAATATTCCGTTCTAGATTTATCCAAAAATTAATTTTTTGCTAATATCTTACACTAAATTTTTATTGTCATGTGTTCTTGTGCACATGATAACTATCACACGTAGAGAAAATACATGGTTGTTGCACGGTTGCGGCAACAATGTCATGTTTCCCGATATAGTTTATGGTTGTGACAAATAAGTTATTATTGTTTTATATGACTGTGGACCTTAATTTGTTTACGACAACAAACTCATGTTTATATTTAATCATGACATCATTAGCATTCATAAAAATTTTAAAATAGTTCCATTTAATAATTACACATTATTAAAAACTGCTGACTGCAACCAACAAGAATATAGCAAGAATCATATTATTTTAAGTCAGTTTGTTTTCAATAAAACTACGGTTATAAAACAGACATGGCTGTCTGTTTTTAAAATTGTTAATATCGGGCAAAAAGTTAGAAATTTACAACAGACTTAGTGAAAACATCAGAATTTAAATTTTAGTAAAAAAATCAAGTTATGAGTTTAGTCGAATTGTATGGGTTTATATCCAAAGAAATTTAATTATTTTTGGCTTGAGTTCGGTGTTTATTTAATTTTTCAATTAAATTATATTTTTATTTAGAGATAAATATGAAGAATGTAAACAAAGAAAATTTTGGATGCGCGGAGGGTTACACTGACGTTTTGATAGCTCTCGCTAATCTCATCAGAGTTCTTTACCGCTTAGACCACTCGACCAAAGTCGGTGGTTTGCAGTCAAGAGTTGGATATCATCTACTTTTAATCAATTCATACTGTGAGTCTTAGAGCTGTATTTCATTTGATAGTTATTGATATTCACTTTTTTCTTTTGTCTTGTGTTAA
Source organism: Panzeria rudis (assembly GCA_956483635.1). Taxonomy (NCBI): domain Eukaryota; kingdom Metazoa; phylum Arthropoda; class Insecta; order Diptera; family Tachinidae; genus Panzeria; species Panzeria rudis. Next base: position 65,615,204 of record OY101451.1, read on the forward strand.
GCTTCTTTTTATTATTTCTCTATTCTAGTATGAATTATAATTGATAATTACAAGTAAGTATGTGAATGTTTGTTTGTTCAGTTTATTTGAACATGTACATCCTTTTTGCTAGGTGCCTTTACAGTTTAACAATTAAGTTATGAGTTTAGTCGAATTGTATTGGTTTATATCCAAGGAAATTTAATTATTTTTGGCTTGAGTTCTTTGCATTTATCTCTAAATAAAAATATAATTTAATTGAAAAATTAAATAAAAACCGAACTCAAGCCAAAAATAAATAAAAGTAAAATAAATAAAAGTAATTTATTAATATGATTATTTCGAACGTATTTGCTTTGTGAATCTAAATTGATTATTAGGCTAAGGTTCGTAACGTTATATTCAGAAAGAATTGGGCATGATTAATATTCCAAGGAACAAGGCAAAAAATTAACATCAACTTAATTTTTCAACGTACACAGCAGAACAGAGTAGCGCCACTTTCCGAAGACGCTACACTTCCATCGTCAGTGCTCACGTGTATTTGCTTATCACCACTTGTTAGGTGGCTCTGTTGAATGTGATTTTTAATTTTTATATATACAACTTTTTCGTGAAAATTGAATACGAGAATTAAATCACTCTCAAGCTGATATTAAGGTGTAATTTCCCAGCGTTGCCATCGGTTTATTTTTCTTCATTCCCATTTTTCTGATTTTTGTTCTACTCAAGACAAACTTTTTTGGTTTGATTTTATACTTAAGTATATATGAACATGTAAACATGTGAAAGAATTAAAAATCACATTCAACAGAGCCACCTAACAAGTGGTGATAAGCAAATACACGTGAGCACTGACGATGGAAGTGTAGCGGCTTCCGAAAGTGGCGCTACTCTGTTCTGCTGTGTACGTTGAAGAATTAAGTTGATGTTAATTTTTTGCCTTGTTTCTTGGAGTATTAATCATGCCCAATTCTTTCTGAATATAACGTTAAGAACCTTAGCCTAATAATCAATTTAGATACTAAAAGTAATTTAATTGAAAAATTAATTTGAACGCATGCATAATTATCTTTGGATTAGAGATTTCTTTTTATTTTCTCTCCATTAATATTTATTCATAAGAAATACCGAATGCTGTATATGCAAATGTGAGTTAGCGGCAACAAAATAGTTTTTTTGTTGTTCAGTATAATAAATACACTTACGTAAAAGTTATTTTTCCACCTTCAAAATGTTGTTGAACTAAATTTTGGATGAATTTTCAACAAGTATTTCTCTCCTTTCAAAAAAAATATTAAAAGTTCTTAGATTTCTAAGGGGGAAACTTTTTTAGTTTTCCCATGATTTGTTGTTACTTATCGTTTTCCGCTTGTAAAAATCAGAAAAATAGCAAAAGTGTTTTTGATTGCTCAAGGAAGTTAAATGCAACAGCGTTTTAATTAAAAGGGAATATAATTTGTTGTATTTGCAAGGAAACTATTCTACAACAAACCCTTTCATTTACAGAAAATATTTTAACTTTTTTTTTACAATTTCTATGCAATTTTTACATTTTTTCGTAATACTTTATTTTTGTTTAACTTTCATTATAAGTAATTTATGTTGAAAATACCAGATAATCCGAGTTAAGCAAATAAGACAACAACCTGGAACAAGAAATAAAAAACAAATGTGTTTTCAAACTTAAAGTTACAAAGTTGTTATGCTGCTTTATTAGTATTAATCAGGAAAAGTAACCGCAGCAACAAATACAATAGATTTCTCTTTGAAAAGGTCTGTGAGAAATTAAATGAAACATACAGACGAATACAGCAAACAATATAAAAATAGAGAAGTGCAGAAGCGAGAAACAGAAAATAAAGTTTATATACTACAAATGGAGAAAAAACTCAAAATTACTAACAAGCCAAACAAAGCCACAGTAATTTACCTTTGATCTTCGCAAAAAGATACCTCCAGACCAGCGTTCCCAGTTTTGGGATTTGTCCCCAAATAGGGGATTGATTTTTGTGGTTGGGGATAAAAATCTGAATTGCGAAGTTTTTGAAATGATACATACATATGCAATTGTTTTATTCTTGTGAGTTTTTTACGTTATTGTTTTTATATACAACACACATGTAGATATTTAGCCCCATTTTCACAAAAAAATAAAATGTATTTGAAATCTATTTTAAGAAAATTTTTTATGAAAAATTTTAAATAACATATATTTCAAACTCATTTTAAAATTTATGAATATTACTCAAACTATGTAATAATAAAACTAATTTTAAAAATATTCAATATAAATGGATTTAATTAAACAAATAAATGTACGCATTTTTCCTTTGAAATAATATGATTTTATTTTTAAGGTACTGTGGGGATTTTTGGGAATGAGGAAATATCTATTTTGCGGATTTTGGGGAATGAAAAATTGAAAATTGGGGATAAGGTATGAAACAAAACTGGGAGCCCTACTTCAGACAATAACAACAATACGAATGCCGAACCATAAAAATATTACAGCTGCATTAAAAATATTATAAAAAAATTAGGAATCAAGGAAATTATTTAGTCCGAATAGCCTCTTTGAAATCTAAAAATTTCTTCGAAATAGGGTCATAGTGTAGGGATTTTTTGTGAGGGCAGTAGTTAGGGCGAAGAAGGAATAAATGTTAAAAAATAAATGATTTGATAAAAAATTGTTATCGACAAGAAATTTTTGTTCAAAATTTCAAAAGCTTTGCTTTGCAAAGCAATCTATGGTACTATCAATAGTTTTATTCTTAATAAGGGACTATCGCACAGAAAAAACTAAATTTCATTTTCAGTAAAGGAATTCAATCAAATAGTAAATATTTTGTCTACAAACGGACCTACAAACAAATTTGTAAATATAGACAAAAATGTCTCAGTGAAAAAATTTTTTAAGTCTATGAAACAATTTGTCTAAAACTATTTACAAGTTGTAAGCAAAACAATTTACTAAGCTACTGGATTTTCTGAAAAATATCAAACAATATTTTTGTCTGAATTTATAAAACAATTAGTCTAAAAATACCGACATATGTTAACCAAAATATTTTACTTAATCAAACAAAAATATTTGCTGGACTTTTTAATATATCAAACAAAATTTTTGTCGGGGTCATCGTCGTCATCCATTAAGCATTTATGAAATTTCACTTTGTTAAATGTGGTTAACTAAGAATGTTTATCTAAAGACTTTAAAAAAATGAATGAGACTTAATGCAACATTAACAAATTGATTCACTCAAAAATCTTTAGTATACAAACTTCGAACATTCGTATTCCTTTTGCTATCATTGTTGTTGTTGTTATTTGTGTGTATGTCGTCATCGCGGTTGTTTTTTACGACACAGAAACTGTGGTTTTTTTGTTGTTTTTTGTGTTTGCATCCTAAATAAAAGTAAAATAAAAATTCATTGATTCAATAAAGAACATTTACTGAAAATGAAATTTATTTTTAGACAAACTTTTCTTTGAAAGTTTTTTTGTGACAATTTTTCCGTGCGATGTTTTTTCCCACTGTCGATACTATCGAAAAAAGGTTAATCCACACACAGAAAATTTTTCATGTAAAATCGTCGAAAACCAAGTGAATTTAACATTTTTCGGTAGTGATTTTGCTTCATAGGCGTTTCATTTTAATTCAACATGACTTACAATAATTTTGAAGGAAAATTTATCTTTTTGAATTAACTATATTTCATGTTGATTTAATATTGCGGTACAGTTAAATCAAAATGAAGATAAAACTGAAATAATACGAAAAATCATGTTGAATCAAAGTTATTTCGAGTTGAAACAACGTGAATTTGATATTGTAGCAACACGAAGAATCACGTTGAATCATAGTTATTTCAAGTTTAAACAACGTGAATTTAATATTGAAACAACACTAAGAATCATGTTGAATTGTAGTTATATCAAGCTGAAACAACATGACTTTAATGTAGCTATTCTATTAATTATTTTATTTACATGATAGGCATCAGGAAACTTTGTGTTGTAGCTAGCTGCCACAGCCAAGATTTGAACTCGTACAACCTGCATCATAGTCCACGCGCTAACCACTGCATCCACAACAGCTTTAAACTTTTCTTTACCTATACACTAAATAAATACCATCGCACGTAAAATGAATTTTATTTTGATTCAACATGATTTAAATGCTTATTTAACATAAAACTTATTTTATAAAAACTTATTTTATTAAAGTTATAGTCATGTTGATTTAAAATGAAATGTAACGTTTATAACAAAGTTGTTTTAACAGTGAAAAGTTTTAAATCAAAGAGATTTAAGGTTAGATTAATAAATTTTCTTTTAAAATTAATATGAAACAATGGAAATCTTAAGCCAGCAGCAGTAAATTTTCGCTTGTAATTCGGTTTTCTGTCGTCTACATAACCGACACATGTAAGAATAAACAACAACAAGTCACACAACTAAGCACAACAGTGAACTGTAGCAATGAACAAAGCAAATAAACACTAACACAATGAAACGACAAATTAGTTCATGTAAATTTAATATGATTTCAAATCACAATTGCCTCATGTTGATTTTACATTTTTTTCTGTGTGCATAAATTCTGACCGCAGTAGTTGTTTAATGCTAAAACTGTGGATATATTGCTATTCATACAAATTTTAAGTTATTGAAGAAGAAGGGAATTTTTAGTTCCTTCTTTATATGTACAGAGTTTTTCAGAAACATATCTAAGTGTAAACCGAAGTTATAGCCACTAAAAAGGTAATACCAGTTATATACTTTCTAATATTTTCAAAACTTTGAACGCTTTTTGCCAAGTCGATTTTTTATTTTGAGGTATGAGTACATTGCAATAAAGGAGCGATATATGTTTTGCAATGTTCACATATGTTTGAATAAGATTTGCACTAAAGTTTAGTATGTTTAGTAGTCTTTTTAAATCCCCGACAAAAAAAGATGGGTGTTATAAGTTTGTGGTGTGCATCTGTTGATCTGTCTGTGGCATGGTAGAACAGAACGGTTGGACCGATTTTGAATTAGTTTTTCCTATTTGAAAGGTGACTTGATCGAGGGTGTTCTTTTGTAGCTGTATCATCTGCGGTAACGTAGCTCCCAAACGGCTGGATTGATTTTAATTTAGTTTTTTTTTTTTTTTGAAAGGTGATTGATCTAAAATTTTCTAATTTTCGTCTAAAGAAAATCTGTCCAGACGTTTTGAAGTTATCGTCCATTTTCTTCAGGAGTTTTTAACATTTTTAATTTAATGTTATTATTGAACGAATATATATAAAATATTATACGAGATATTTATAGATTTATAAAATTTATTTTTATTTTAAAAAAAATTTGCTTAGCAAATACTAAATTTTTTAAATAAATGAAAAACCTTTTAATGGACGAAGGCTTAAGGCTATAGCATTCTTTTAAAAATTCGATACTATCGATAGTTTCATAACGAACTATCGAAACTATCGAGTGTGGCGAATATCGATAGTTTTGCAATAATTTCATGGCATCTTTAAATATAATGCGATGATTTTTTCAACGTATCAAACTATGACATAAAATTGGTATCAGTGTAAAGGTAAGACTACAGACTTTCTTGAAATGGAAACGTTTTTAAGTCGTACTACTGCCGTCCCAAGAAAGAAAGTTGCATCTCCGTTTTAGTAGTTTTGAGATATTTAGCTTTTAAAAAGAAACAAAACCTAAAAGTGTTAGATGTGACCATTTTGTTTAACGTTCTGCAGTCATTTACGGTTGAAAATGGGGTTTTAAGCTTAAAACAAAAATCAGAAACTCATTCGCTGTTCCGAATCTGCCCTTATCTCGAATTGGGAATTTTGGCGTTTGTAACTTTCTTTTTTAAGAGGGCAGTATAAGTCTTCGATAAATTATATTAAAAGCAAAAGTTTTATAAGCATTTATACTGGTTTATAAAAGGTGTTATCATCAAAAGAAAATTAAAATTTTTTTTTCGATTTTTTAAAATTTTGCGTATTTTTTTGCAAGACTTTGCTTGAGAACCTACCAATTTTCGTATTTTCTTAAAAAGTATATCTTATAATGATTACATTAAATCCTAAATTATTAATATCGGTCGAGAATTGGCAAAGTTAAAATTAAAAAAAAGGTTAATGTTAAATTGTACATGCACACATTCCCGGTGCATTTTGGAGCTGCTCACAAAATAAATGGTAAACTAGTCTCGGTTCAGACTATGAAAGTGTTCTTTCAGAAATTTTCTTTGATTCTCTTTTAAACTTTCTTTCATGTCTACACATTGAAATTTTTTCAATGAAATTTAAAAGAAAATGTGAAATTAAGCAGCAGCGAACGTCAGGTTGGCCATTACGAATTAAAAAAACAAAAGAGAATTTCAAAGAACATGAAAGCGTGTACCCCTTCCCAGTCTTCTCTCCCCTCTCACCCAAATACTCAGATTTTCTGAAAGAAAACTTTCATAATGTGAACCGAGGCATAGCTGCTAAACTACTGTTTTGATTTATTTGAAATTTGTCACATCAATTGATGAGGGGATATTTGCAGAATACAGTTTGCGAAAATTTTGAGAACATGTACTAACGACTCTACAGTGGGCAAAAACTAAGCGCATCGCATGTGGAAAACTTTAAAAGTCTTTTAACTTTCGCAAAAGTCAACCGATTATAAAAGATTTTATAGAGTTTAGCTTTATAAAAAGTATAATATATTGAAACAAATATATTTTGAAAGCGGGAAAAACTTTGCACTCAAATATCTCTTATATTACAAAAGGTAGCAGAGTATAATGTTCAAGCTCTTTCTTCATAGTTTTGAGCTGAGCAAAAATATATAAAAAGTTCTAAAATTTCTTGAAATATCCTGCAAATTTTTGTATAGTGTGCAAATATAGCTCCTTATATGTCATGTTCCATATAACTCTGACCAGTAGCTTAGTTCCTTTTCACACTATACCTTTTTAACCTGCCTTTTTTGACAGTTTTCTTTTAAAACACCTACGAAAGGTCACGCACATTTACATTACAGACTTTTTCTCCATGCCTTTTTTGGTGGTGATACACATGCTTAATGCTGAGAGTACGAAAATTACCTTTTTTACCCCGCTAGCTTCTCAGCACCTCTCTCTATCAAACTAAAAATGCCTGCGAGAAAGACATGATGTTAATTGCGTGTAAGCAGTTATATATTTATTACCTTTTTTGCGGGGAGCTCCACAATGCACTGGGAATGTGTTGAATTTTTCACTGAAATTTTGTTTAAAAATATGTCAACTTGTTTAATTCCTAACCGGTTTTTAATAATTTAGGGCTTATTGTAATTGTTATAAGATACACTTTTTAAGAAGTTTTATATTTTAATTGAGCTTAAGGTCTCTTTTTATATAAAAAGAATATAACAATATTTATTTTTTAATTTTCAAATTAAAAAATAAATATTTTTATTGTTTTTTATATAAAAAGAGACCTTAAGCTCAATTAAAATATAAAACTTTTATAAAACAAAAAAGGTCGAAGAAATTAGTATAAAGAAATACACTTTTTAAGAATATAAAAAAGCAAAGTGTTGCAAAAATATACGCAAAATTTAAAAAAATCGGGAAAAAATTATATATATAAAATTTTTCTTTTGATGATATTTCTATGAAATACAAGTCAAAATAAAATCTTGAAAATAAAGGGAAAGCTTAAGTCCTCCTCCATTCCACAGTGTTTAAAAATTTTAAATCGGTGCAGAAAATACACAGTGTGTTATACATAAGTAAATAACATTCAAACTTCTTTCTTTTCTTATTTCACTGTTTAGCCAATATTATATTTTTTCGTTTCCAACTTTGTCTTACTTACCACAACCGTCTGAAACAGACTGAAATCTTAAAGAGCATTCCAGGCTTTAAGATGCTTAAAATAATTATGAAAGTAATGAAAGCTCTGGGAATATTTTTAAGGTAATTTTTTTATGGCTGAAAATATTAAAGTTACACTAAAAGTTTTTGGATAGTACACTAGCACTTTAGTTGAATGATAACTTTTATAAAACAAATTATACAGACAAAAGAGACTACACGCAAAGAAAAAAATGGTTGAGGCAACCATAATCGAAGAGCAACATACTATGATTGAATATATGGTTGTAAATAAATCTGTTTTAGTCTCGGTTCGCACTATGAAATTTTCTTTCATGAAATTTCTAAAATTCTCTTTTAAAATTTCACTCGTGTCTGCACACTGAAAGTTATTTCATGAAACTTAATATTTTTGTTTGTTTACTTTCACATTATTTTTCTTCTTTGTCACTTATTTTGCACTCTAAAACAAATTTTTACTGTCACTACCATTAAAAGAATATAAAAATAAAGTAAAATCAAAAATAATGGTACAGCCAACTTCATGTTGACAGTTACGAATTACAATACAAAACAGAATTTCAGTGAACATGAAAGTGTGTACCCGACACCATTCTTCTCTCCCCTCTCACAAACAAACTGCCACTTTCATGAAATAAAATTTCAAAGTGCGAACCGAGACTTACATACATATAATCACCATATAAAGTGAAACATCTCCTAACCGGAAAAACTTTTTAGAAACGAGATTTTCATCACTTATTCCATACAAACAAAATGTATTCCCACAACCGGACGCGGATACTAAATTTTTGGAAATTGTGATCAAATTGTGTTTTTTCAACTATGATTAATATTTCCAATATGCCAAATTGCCCAATGACCTATATATAGTACACCATAATTTTTGTTTACATGATAAGTCACGTTTAGCAAAGTACCGTTTTTTTTTGTTCACATCCTCAGTACACATCAATTCCTCGTGGGAGATTGTGTGATCGCATCAATTTTTGCTACTATTATTGAGTTATTGAATTATTAATTTGTGATATTTTCATAATGACTGAATATGGGGCTACGTTTGTACGGTAAGTAAAATTTTGAACATTTAGAAGTGAATAAATATTGTATTGTGTTTGAATTTATATTTATGAAGAGTAGCTTGATTGTTGTATGCCTGAACATTTCATTATTGTGTTTTAGTTTTGTTGTTGTGACACCTTAAAGTTTGGTGACCTATATGTATGTAGGACATTGGGAATATAATATGCTATGTATTTTATGCATTTTCCATAGGGGATTTTCTCTCCATGAAGCTTTGGCGTTGATAGAGGATGAAGACATAGATGTGGATAATATAACTATATTTCCACCCATTAATTCATGTGGAGACATCACAGACGAAGATTCCGGCGATGAAGACTACGTCGATATAAATAACTTACCGCCTTCGCTAATGCAAAATCAGGTGGAAATTGTAAATAAAATTAGTTTTGGTAGTGATTGGGACATAGAGGATGATATCCCTCTCTCTCAGATTAGAGAAAACTCATCTAAAAACACGAAGAAAGTCAAAAAAATAAAAAAATATCACTATGTGAAGACAGACTTGTCCACCAACGATGCTATTTTTGAAAAACCTGAGGATGGCGGAGATACAGATGAGCGTAGTCCTACCTCTCTTTTCTGCTCTATATTCGATGATGAACTAGTTGAAAAAATTACGGATGAGACAAATCGGTACGCATCACAAAAGAATAGGGACTTGCGGGTGAATATACCCGAAATGAAATGCTTTCTTGGAGTAATTTTGCTTAGTGGATTCGTTCCTCTGCCTAGAAGAAGAATGTATTGGGAACGCTCAAAAGATTCCAATAATGAACTAGTTTCCCAAGCTATAGCCAGAAACAAATTTGAATTCATTTTGTCCAATATTCATTGCCAAGATAACAACTCTCTAGATCCCTCTGATAAGTTCGCCAAAGTAAGGCCACTCTTCGCGCATTTGAATAAAAAGTTTATGGAAAATGCTTATGTTGAAGAGGAACACAGCGTAGATGAAGCCATGGTTCCATACACAGGTAGACATGGTTGCAAGCAATACATTCATGGAAAACCAATTCGTTATGGCTTCAAACTATGGGTAGGTACGACTCGACAAGGCTACATAAACTGGTTCGAGCCTTACCAAGGTGCCTCTACAAATATAAGTCAAACTTACAAGGATCTGGGTGTTGGAACATCTGTCGTACTTGAATACGCCGACGCCTTGCGATCAAAATGGAAGGACCAACAATTTCATTTGTTCTTTGACAACTTTTTTTCCTCCATCGCTTTGTTGGAAAATCTGGAGAAAAAGAATATGAACGGCACTGGAACAATTAGAGAAAACCGCATTCCTGGAAGTACTTTGCGCGAATCTAAGGAGATGAAAAAAACTATTCGCGGCAGTTATGATTTCATCAAAATTATGGATAGCAACATAATTTTTATAAAATGGAATGATAACAGTATTGTTACATTTTGTTCCAATGCAATCGGAGTAAATCCGATAGCATCTGCTAAGCGGTACTCCCAAAAAGAGAAAAAATTCATTCAAGTCGAACAGCCCCGAATTGTGCAATATTATAATAGGAGTATGGGTGGAGTCGATCGTTCCGATCAGAACATAAGCTTATACCGCCTGGCAGATTCACAAGCATAATGGGGGAACTATGGATCAATTGTCTTTTAGAAGAAGTGTCGCCAATACTCTACTTGTACAAAATAAAAGAGTTCCGGTTCACCAAAGGGGTCATCCATCGCTAAGTCTAAATAATGATTTGCGTTATGATCGATTGGATCATTTGGTAATTCTACAGGAAAAACAAACAAGATGTGGAGCCTGTCATCAAAAAACATTAACTAGATGCCGAAAATGTGACACAGGTTTACATGTAAAATGTTTTGTGTCGTATCACACGCAATGAGTAATGTGCCCAATGTCCTATATATAGGACGGCTTTAAAAACCACTTTTTTCAATAATTCCCAATGAAATTGGGAATTTTGCCGTTACCAGAAATTGACATAGTTTAACAAATGTTCATTGAAAGAGAATGCTTGTTAGAGCGGGTGGCTCTGAAATATATAAAATGTACATTGGCTGGTTCAAAAAGCAAAATTTTGTCAACCACATTAGACTAGTTCTCTATTGTTTTAATAATATGTAACATTATTAAATAAAATATTTAAAATAATAAATGTATAGCTCTCACATAACCGGGCAAAAATGCTGCGACGTTGAGTGTCCGGTAATAAAAGGTTTCACTGTATATATTTAAAAACAACCACATATATGGTTCAAATAGCAGTGTTGCTAGGGGAAGAATAAAAAATTTTACGCTGCTAGGAGAAGAATAAAAAATCTTATGTTCTCAATTTATGTGATTTAAATGAAATAAATATTTTTATTCCATATTTCAATGATAATCAAGTTTGTGATGGAAATCGATCGTTTGCAAATCGGACGATTTCACCAAACAAGTGATCCGTAAATCGCCAATCCGGACTGGTTTTTGAAAATCCTGGGTTTCGGGATTTAGAAATAGAATCCCGATTATATATCCATAGATTTTCAGGATTTCTTAATCCGGAAAAATATAATAAAAATATTAGTATATTTTAATTAGGGAAGTGCGATTAATCGAATAATCAAATGTTTGATTAATCAAAATTGTGATTAATCAATTAATTGATTAATCAAAAATCCTGATTGATCAAAATGCTGATTAATCAAATACTTTTAAATATTATTATTCAAAATGAGGGTTATTTGATTAATCATGATTTTGAATAATTTATATTTTGAACAATTGAATAATTTGTGTTTTTAATTTTCGTCTTGTGTTTTTTATTTTATGCTTTTGTTTTTTTAGTTTTTTGTATTTCTTTCGTTTTATATCTATATGTGTTAAATTCATTTCGTCTGAAGTATTGTTGTTTTATTCTTTTGAATAAAATTATTCAATTTTGAATAATCAAAATTAAAATTATTTTATGAATCAGCATTTTGATTAATCAGGATAATTGATTAATCAATTAATTGATTAATCAGGATTCTTGATTAATCAATTAATTGATTAATCAGAATTTTGATTAACCAAAAAGTTTGATTATGCGATCCCTAAATTTAATTTAAAATCGTATTTAAGAAAAAAAAGTTAAATTGATTTGTTGTGGTTAGCTAATCTATATGCCGACAATAAATGCATTTATTGTGCACCAAAGGTTTGCTAATTGTATAAAGGTTGTAAAAAAAATAAACAGATTCATATCGAATAAAAATTGTTTGTTGTGTTGTTCATTTGTAAAGTTTTGTGTTTTCTTAATAAAACTTGTATGCTTGTGTATAGTGATTCTCATTATTTGAGAGTGTAACTATAAGCATTCGAGTTTTGAAAACTTTCCAAATGTGGTTCATCGGTTTAGCATTTGATAGTTCGACCATTGGTGGACAACGAATGTGGAATCGTTTTTAAAGATCTACTGATGAATCGGCATTAGCAACCAACTTTTTTTCACATAAATAATTTTGAGAATATCTCGAATACATATTGTAGTTTTTATTAAAAAACTCCGTTTTTTACTTTTTAATTTAACAATTGGTTTTGATGTTTCTGAAACAAGTTATCATCTGATTTCCCATAAATTTTTTCATATCCCAAATTAAGTTATTTTTTTTTATTTCGGCGAAATTAACTTGAAATTACAATTTACATCCCCGTTTTTGTTTTAAAGTTCCTTTTTTTTTAAACAAAATATGCACAACTGTGTGGAGTAAAAAAAGTATAAGTTGACATTTTTTGCCTTAAAAAATCATTATTTATTGTATAAATCTATAAAAAGACTTTAAATTAAATAACAAGTAAGTGGGTGCCCAAATAAATGCGAATTTCTTACGAATTGTTTCAAATATATGAAGTACCAAGTGCAAATTGTCAACCGAAATCTAGTCAAATGCCAATTTGCAACAGTATGAACGTTTTTAATTTCGTAAGTAATTTCGGCTCGAAATTAACAAATTTTGTGCAGTCTGAATGAGCTATTATGTAAGGTTTTTTTTGTTTTGAAAATATTTTAGTGTAAAGTATTTAAAATTTTAGAAGTTTGAAGAAAACAATTCTTTGACAATTTTTTCAATAGACAAAAATTTTTTCTCTTTTCTGATATTTTATCTTTGAGGATTTTCTTTTTTTATCATTATGAATATTTATATTTTAAAATAAATATCAATAATTTAAGCCGATTCGGAAAAAAATCGACTTCCCTGTGTAATTTGCGCCGAACGCGTTCACCGCAAATATTTGAATCGCATTTTAGGTAGTGTGGACGTGTGCGACGCACAGAAACAACGTAAGAGTTTTCGTCACATTCAACGCACACGATCCGTAACTTATTGGGTTTTTAACGAACAATACAAAAATTTGCGCCGCAGGCTGTTCTGATGTGGACGCATTTGAAGAAAGAGTGCAGTTTGAATAAGAAAAATTTTAAAACACATAATGTATGTATTTACTATATTTTGGATTTGATTTTTCTGTGTAGTTTTTTTACGTGAAAATCAGTTTTTTTATTCTAAATTTGCAGTTTAAAAAAAAAGTTATGCCAACGTTGCTTGTAGAGGTAATATGAGCCAAAACAGAGTTTTCGAGCGCAATAGTCGAAAATTTTTAGCTTTTCTATTTCCGTCATGTAAATCGGCTTACTAGTTTAAAAGTTCTCTGTTTACTAATTTTTTTTTATTTTGCAAACCTTATACTTTTCTATTTTCAATTTATTGCATCTTTCTATTTGCTTAAATTGTTCTTTCAACATATTTATTAACTGGCCATCATTAATAATTTTGGAAACTAACCAAAACCACTCTGCGTTTGCTTGTCCACCGCAATTAATTTTGTTTGTTAGCTAAAACTTTGATGCTCATCATTAAGTTGCTGCAACTTCAACATGATTACATTTTTATTGTGATTTTGCTATTATTTTTATAAATGTTTCTATAGTGTAAGTTGTTTTTCTAGTTTTTGCTGCTGTTAAGACGAAACCAAATCGTGTGAAAAGCAAAATAAGAAAAATATAATAAACATGAAAAGCCACAAAATAATGTTGGTATTACAAAGAAATACCATAATACATCCACATAAATGTTAAAATTTTTAAAAAATGTTGTTGTAACAACAAACAAGCATACGAAACATTTTTAATAACTGAATTAAAATTTCAAAATCTTTAAGGCGGGAAAATGTACATACAATTCTTCTGTATTTTAGAGTGTCTTAAAAATAAAAATAAAATATAGCAATAATTATAAGTAAAAAAATGCTTAAGTTAAATGGTTTTTATTGTAATGATGCAGACGATGTACTAAAAGCAAAATAGTTAGGTAGTACCAGGTATCAATCAATAAAATCCAAAATTCATTTTGCCTTATAAATACTTTTATTGTTATCCAATGGATTTCTAATTGTACAAAGGTGTAGAAAAATAAAATAGATTCATATCGAATACAAATTATTTGCTGGGCTTTGTATAAGTTTCTAATAAGCCTACTACGCTTATCTTATTCTTTTGTGATTTTCGAAAATATCATTTGTAAATTCTCAAATGGTTTTTGAAAGTCTGTGCATAAGATAAAGGTTTTGTGACTTTTCACAGTTGTGGTTGAAGTCTACTGACGATTTGGTAAAGCGCTAATGAAATGCATATAGACAATGCTTAACTATCAGCAAATAGACTTCATGTATTTATAAAACTTTTGCTCTATAGCTCCGAAACTAGAAGCGGCACCACCTTCAAACTTTCCGAATGTATATAAAAGAGTTTCATAGCTGGCATATGTTTTTTTAAATTTTTTAAAAAACTGGTTTTCGAGATATAGCCCTTTGAGCTCAAGACTTCCACAAAAGATCTTTGAACTACTTGCGAAAAAAATCGATATTTACTTCATTTCAAAAGCCTTATTTTAACCTGCAAAATAACATTAAGTAAAACTTTTCAGTTTTGTAGTTTAAAAGTTATAGTTAGTTTTTTCTGGCCTTTTAAGTCAACTTTTTAAAATTTTTCCAATTTTCATTAGGGTATATTTCAGAAACGGAAGGGGTCCGATGTCTGAAAATTTAAACTACTTTAATACATTTAATTTATAACAATTGTGGCGAATATCATCGCAATCGGAGTTGTTGTTTCTCATTGTTGTTTCTCATTGTTTTTATTTAATATTGAAACCCTAATAAAACTACGACGCTAACCCTAATGTGCATACATACAGTCATACATTCACATATACACAGATTCAAGACACAGAGCACAAATTTACTCAGGAGCTTCTTTATTAACAAGACGAACAATGAAAAAACCAACTTCAATGAAATAATAAAAATGAAGAAAAATGTCTGAACCAACGGACGCAAACACATAAACATAAGTTTTTTACTTATAGCCCAGCAAACACATGTTTTTATTAAGTTTTGATAATAACATAATGTAGCGAACGTTTGTTTGTCAAGTGAGTAATAAAAGTTTTACTCAAAAGTCTAATGAAAAGACAGACGTAATGATGATCCGCCAAAAACATAGATGTGAAAATAAGGCGAAGTTCCTATCCAAAGATTTCGACTTAAAAAGTAATGAGAGCAAAATGAGGACCAAGCTCTTGATAGGTACAATACCACCTCATTTCTAGATAATCTGCTAGCTTGGCAAATTTTTTCCCATATTTGTTCCAATATTAACAAGGTGAAAGATATGGCCAAGCTAACAGGTTGTGTAGAAATGAGATGGCACTGTACCTATCATGAACTTGGTCCTCATTTTGGTAAGAACTTGAGCTTATTTTGACATTAATGTTTTTATGCGGATCTCGTTTCTTGTTTTCCCATAATTTTCTAATTGCCCATTATACTGCACCTTTCGTTACGTGATCAATCACTTATTTGGCACAATGTATTTTCTTTTACTAAGCAGAACATTTCCAGGACAATTTACAATCAAAATGCTAAAAAGAATTATGGGTCATATATGTACATATATAAGGGGAATCCTAGTGTCCCTAGATAAAAATTTGTTGTTTTTGGATTTTGCTAATTGCTTACTCATCCAGATCTACTTGTATATGTACCACATTTCACAATAGGGGCACCTTAGTCCCATCTGTATGAAAATTTTCCGTTTTCATATTTTTATTATTACTTCTTCTCCAAATCCTACCTCTGGATCCAAATCCTATAGTGGAAGTGTCCCACACAAGTTAGGACCACCCAAGTCTCCCTAGATGAAAAATGTTCATTTAGTACTTCAGCTTTCTAGCTATAGGCGAAGCGCCCCATAAAAAATAATGGACACCCTACTACACCCTAGATGTAAAATTTATATTTTCAGAATTTTCTGATTATTTTACCAGTAGGAACTACTTGTGTACCAAATTTCCTCTTTCTAGCTATGTAACTGGAAGTGCCCCATACAAATAAGGTGTCTGATTAGTTTCTCTCCAGAACCTACCTGTGCACGAATTTTGACCTTTCTAGCTATAGTGGAAGTGCCCCACACATATAAGGGGCACTCTAGTCTTTCCCTACGCCAATGGCTCTCTAGCTATAGTGGAAGTGCCCCATAATACTGATGAGTTAGTCAGTAAGTGAATTGGTACTAAAGTATACACTTTTTACACCTTCATATCTCGGGAAGCTTTTATGGTTTCAAGTTTCATTATTTTAGGATTAAGTGAAGCAAGAGGGTTAAAAATAGCGCGAATGGTTTCCTGTAATATACACACTGTGTGGCCTGAACTTGACTTGACGCAGCACTCTGCGTCTAAAAAATGATGACTATACAACAACAGCAACATTCAATGTGAAATAAAATAAAACGAAAAAGAAAAGAAAGTGTGGATGACCACAACCACAGACGAGACATTGACAAAGAAGAAGTATTAAAAGTCTTAATAATATAAAAACTTCAATGCTGCTGGCAACAGTTTGCACCATGTTATTCTGCAATGTGATTGGACATGGATTTGTTCTTAAAAAAAGTAAGATTCACTTATGAATTTAGCTGCTCGTTCTTATATCGTTTGATACTTCATCTCATGTTAAACATGATTATAAACTACAACAGCATTGAGGACAACAATAATAGCATAAAAGATTGATGATACTACAGCATAAAATTGCACTGTTGTTATAACAAAATACTCAATTAATTTTTTTACTTGTTTATGCTATTCCTCTACGGGCGTAATGGAATTTATTAAGCTTAGCATTGTGTTTGCAACATACTTGTACATAATATTATCTTATGCATTTTTTAACCGTCAATACAAAAATTAACATGAGTATGCTTTATTACCCTGCGGTAAATGGAACTGGCACAAAACAAGTCACGTGACCGGTCCCCAGGTGGTAGGGACCAGCCCGAGCTCTAACACTTCCTATAAAGCGGACCAGCCACTTTTACATGGGGATGGCCCAGGATGGGGTTAATTGATACTTTGTATGCACCTTGTAACTTGTCTTTGAACTATCTTATGGAGTCCTAATCGGTGTAGAATAATATAGATTATATATAAATATTATTCCAAAATTCAGCTGTAATTATCGATTAATATATATTTTTATTGCTACAAATCCAACTAGACATTGTATTTTATTTTTAAGCGGTGTCTTTGGTGGGATTCGAACCAACAACCTTCGGGATGACAGGCTGGTACACTACCCACTCGACCACAGGGGAGCTTATATTTCAATGTTATAAATACCAGTTAAGCTGGAGTTGATATTTGAATATAGTTACGAAACAGGTTCCTGAGTGGCATGGCAGTCTCATTGAAGTGAGACAATTAATATTTAATAGATACTATGTGATAGGACTTTGATCCAGGCGCATCGAATTAGTTCAGTGCCGTTTACTACAATACTAGCCGGAATACCAACTAAATTGACTGAAAATGGTTAATATGTGACCATTTACACAATATATATTTATTCACCATTCACTACTCCTTAGGTACCAGTCTCACTTTCTCAAGTCATGGGACGAGTACTTTTGGATCATTTGTCACCAAATTTTCCGCAGGGTAATTACTTTTGCACCACTACTGTAAAATTGCTTCTGGTGCTAGTTTTTTCGGCACTTTTCACAGATTTTATTAAGTGAAAATTATAAATTGCCAGGAAATACAAAACTCATGCCGTGTTGTAAGCGATAGAGAACGATAGTACATCGTCACAGAAAATGCCAAACGACCTATCTAACATTTTAAAAGTTTTACAGGAGAAGCATAAAACTTGTTAATTGAAAATTATATTGACAATTAGCGCAAAATTTTATAATAAATATATAAATTTGTTGGTCCTTTTTTACTTATATTGTTAGTTGCACTGAAAGAAAACCTTGATATACATATGTATATTGATTTTTTACGTTATTGTAATTCTTGATATTCCTGGTATGAAAAGTGCTTCATTAATTACAAAAATGTTATAATTAAAATGAAACTTAGACTAAATTTGCATGATGAAATATTTCATGAAATTAGTAGCATGAAACTTTCTTTATTTGCTAATAGAATGGCCAGGAAAGCAAGTTAGGTTGAAAAAGTGGTAGAAAATAAAATTTTTGTTGGTTTTTGTCAACTTTCTTTGCTAAATTTGCTCTTCCGTGCTTGCAATAAGCAAATAAAAAAAGTTTCATGAAGAAAATTTCATGAAATGTTCTATCATGTAATTTAGTCTTATTCGTTCATCGTTATTTATACATATACGCATATGTATATGTATGTACATATATGAAATCAAGAGCCAAGGCAAGGCGGCAAACTTGTACTTATTTAATCCCGTGGAAACTTAGTGCCCGTTTTGTACATAAAACATAAATTTTCATTAGGGACTTTGAATTGAAAACAAAAACAAATTTGAGTTTTTTTTATTGTTGTTTTGACATAAATTCCCTAACGAAAATTTTCATTTTATTTACAATAACAGGCAGCTAATTTAATATACATTTAGTACTCAGAATTTACTTGCTTGTTCATAATTCTAAATTTTACATCCTCTTTCTTAATAAATTTCTAATGTTAGTCCTAAGCTTAGGCTTTTCAATTCATTGCATGTTTGTAGTTAAGCCAAGTCTTTTAGTGCTACTATGTCACCATTTAAAATCAGTAGGACAAACTCAATATATATGTAAGTGAATTCACTTTACGAATGGCTGAGAAAGTTTTGAGAGAGAATAAGGATTATGTGCTTGAATTAAAAATTGTATTAGCTCTTTTAATGCAATTTATTCGAACGTAAATTTTTAAGCACTTTTTCTACTAAAAGTAATAATAAATGAATGTACTCCGACGGAGGAAGAAGCCCTTTTGCTATTATGATTGAAACAGGCACAAAAAGTAAATTATACAGTTAAAAAATTTAATTTTTGGTGTCTGGAGATGAGCTCGAGCCATATAATTATTTTTACTTTTTCATTTTCCGAACGAAGAGTATCATTAATAACAACAAAATATGTACAAAATGTGTTTGAAAAAAGTTGCGTACCGCGTATGTAGTTTCTCACCACTGCAATAAAATGTTTCATGTCTTTGATGACATTTTTCGTTGTATTAAAAGCTTATTGACTTATAGACAAAAGCTTATTGATTAATATACAAACAGGATAGTTGTTTAAGGCATAATTTTTGCTAAATATAACAGAATTCTCGTTATATGTTCCAATCATAATACGAGTATTATACTTAAGCCTAGGGCTGCCATCCGTCCTCTTTTCTTCGGATAGTATCCTCATTTTTAGGCCGTCCGGGGTAGTCCGACTTCTTTTTGAACAAGTGTCCGGGGTTGTCCTACTTTTTATAACTTTTTCCACATATTTTTTTATTAAACTAAATTTACGCGATGCATTTTTTCATGATTTTTACATTTATAATATTGTCGGAAAATATGCTCGGAATTGTTAAACTGTATTTACTTCTGATATTTTGGAGGTCCAATTTAAAATTATGAAATTATCAGCAATAATCCGCAGCTACGAAAATAAATCCCCTGCTTGGGGACAAATCTACTTTGCTGGAAACGCTGATTTTGCCAACAACACAAAATTGTATGAAGTATTTCATCATGTGAATTCAGTCTTACATCGAAATTTTTGAATTTTTGACAGCGGTGTTGTCGTTGTTATTTCAAATGAAATGGAATCACTTATTTTGATTAATTTATATACATATAAAAATATTGTCCTCTTTTTTGGGCCAAATATCCTCTTATTTGTGGTTGACGTCCTGTTTTTCTCAAAATGGAAATTGAAACCCTACCTAAGCCCATCATCTCTCGTAAAATAAATTTTATAATTTTAATATTTCTAATTTTAACTGTATTCACTAAAAGCAACATAACGAAGCATACTTAGGACATAAGTTCATATTGAAAACTATTTCCATTTTTATTCTGCTTCAAAGTACTTTTCAGTAAAAATATGTTTTGAATGGTTTTAGGATAATTTACTTGTTATACTCAATCTATTGGAACAGGCCAGTGAAGAAAAAAAATGCTTTTACATAAATTTATGGTATATGCTGCAGCTCGCTGTTCAATTCTTTTAATTAAGAAAGATAATTTTGTATTAATATGATTGTTTTAATAAATTGCAGGAAATATAGTTTAGCAGACGCTGATGGAACGAAAAGAACTTTCTACCGTATTACATTATTATTTAGTGTTCTATATTAGCCATTGCAAACAATTGAAAAGGAAAAGAATAAATAATTTTTTTGTTGTTGATTCACGATTTAGACATAACTTGTAACATGCTATGTGCCAAATTAATTTTTAGCCAATATTTTTCTTAGTAATTAAAATATGCAAGTGCTATTTATGAAATAAATCAACAAAATAACTACGTCCGATATTAATTTGGAATTGCATACTTGTTTGATTAATTAACTCAATTTTATTTAATGCCGGATACTCACTTAATAGTAACGATATTGGGTGTTTTTTATTGAGGTATAGAACTTTAAGTTGGCATCACTTTTTTAACTGGCGGCCATTTTGTCAGCTGTCAAGTGATTAATATTTAGTTTGGTTTGCCATTTCATCATGAACAGGTTGACAAAAGAACAACGCTTGCAAATCGTGCAAATTTATTTCGAAAATAATGGTTCAGTTCGCGAAGTTTACCGCAAGTTCCGTCCATTTTATGGTCGACATAATCGTCCATCAGAGCAATTAATTCGGTTAACCATGGATCGTTTTCGCATGATAACCGACTATTTTGTTCCCGAATTGGATGGCATGAATGTGGATGAGTTGTGGTTCCAACAAGACGGCGCTACATGCCACACAGCGCACGTCACAATCGATTTATTGAAGGAAACATTCGATGAGCGCATAATTTCGCGGAATGGACCTGTCAATTGGCCACCAAGATCGTGTGATTTGACACCATTGGATTATTTTCTTTGGGGATATGTGAAGTCGCTCGTCTACGCCAACAAACCAGAAACGTTAGGGGACTTGGAAGCCAACATTCGTGGCGTTATTGCCAACATACGGCCCCATATGCTCGAAAAAGTGGTTGAAAATTGGACCTGTAGAATTGGCTTTATTCGAGCTAGCCGCAGCGGCCACATGCCCGAAATCATATTTAAACATTAATGGCATAAAATTATCCTTCCAATAAAGCCAAATTGATGGACATTAAAATGATTTTCTTGTGTTTTATTTCAATTCGAAGTTCTATACCTCTAAAAAAAACACCCTGTACAAGGACTACTGAGAGTTCGTAAGTAATTTGAATCTGCTTTGAGTTCTGTTTCCAATTCGATTTCGTAACGGATTGATTCTATGAACATGCTGGTTATGTTTGTATTGCTCTAGCTCTGACTTGTTTTTTGCGATTTTTATATGACTACAAAATGTTGCATACTACATATTAAAAAATATGTTTAAAGATCTACTGATGGGACTACATAAGCACCAGCGGAAAGACTACCTTGCACTCACAACAAATAAAAACTTTTCGAATATTAATTGGGGAATATCTAAAAAAAATTTTTTCTTAAAAAAATATTGTCATATAGAATATTATAAGTACACCCAATCTGATTATAATATAACTCTTATTATTGTAGATATTTTCTGAGCAGTACCAACGGTTCCCTACAAACTTTTTTCTATTGAAAATGTTCCATATTAATATAATTTGTCATAACACAAACAATTTTAATTTATCAAGAACGAAAACTGCGTACACACATTTTGTATTTAAAGTACAACAATTAACAAAACTAAAATTTTTCAATTACGTAGAAATAAACAATTCCCCGAAAATTTTCAATTAAAACAGCACAGAAGAAACTAAAATATGATTTTAATTACTAAAACTGCAGATTCAATTAACTGTGCTGTTTCAATTCAACCTACAACGAAAATTGTATATTCAATTACTAAAATTCTAATTTTCAATTACTCGAAATTTAAACAAAAAAAAATTTATATATCAATTTGATTACTATATATTAAATTAAAGCAATATTAATTTTTAATAAACAGTTTAAGTTTCATTTTATTCAGATTTTATTTTTAAATTCCTAATAATACCATATTAGAAAAAAAACTTACGACTATACTGTAATATCTTAATTTACAACAATGAATTTGGCACCATGCTAAGTTATGAAAATTACAAAAATTTTATCTACGCTCTTGCTCCTGAAGCTTGCATATTTTAATAAACAGCTTTAATTGAAATTTTTGAGGAATAAATATTTCTGTGATCTTATCAAAAATAAAATTGCTTTTGTAATTAAATCAATTATTTACTTATTTTGAAAAATTTTGAGTAATTGGAAATTATAATTTTAGTGACTGAATATTCTATGCGACAAAATATAACAAATGGGAGATACTTTTGAAAAGACCTAGTATATGTTGTAGGCATCTTGAGTAAATAGCTTTTCTATTTTTAGAAATTCGATTACAAACTCAAAATCGAAAGTTATCGATGAAATACGATTTTTTGGGACTTCATGGACAAAACAAAATTTCACTGCGCTATTTTCGCACCGATTTTCAATATATTTCAAATATTTTATTTTGACTAATATTTCGTGAAAATGTTATCAATAGAAAATTTATTATTTTTATTTTTTTTTTCGATTTTTTAAAGTTTGGGGTCTTTCTTGCAACACTTTGTTTGAAACCCTACTCAGTTTTTTACTTTCTTAAGAAGTGTATATACACCAATTAAAATAAGCCTTAAATTATAATAACATTAAATTAAAAATTGTAAAAACCCCTGAAAAAAATAGACGATAACTTCAAAACGGCTGGACCAATTTTCTGTAAACATAGGTTGGAAGATTTTGTATCAAGTCACCTTTCAAACAAAATTTACTAAATTAAAATCGAGCTAGCCGTTTAGGAGCTACGATGTCAAAGACACACAGATTCAACAGGATACATCTAGAAAAGATGTGATATCTTCTAAACGGCTGCACCAATTTTATTCAAACATAGCTAAGAACACTCTGGATCAAGTCAACTTTCAAACAGAAAAAACTAAACCAAAATCGGTCCAGCCGTTTGATCTTTACTAGGGTTCGTACATCCGCACAGATACACAGACATACACTACAAACTTATAACACCCCTTTTTTAGTCGGGGGTTAAAAATATGTTGGGAATGGGCAAAGTTAAAATATATTTACACAAATTTTCAATATAAAGTAGTTCATGAAAAACATTCCTACTGCATTATGGAGCTGCTCACAAAATAAATGGTAACTAACACATAACTTCTAAACTACTAATCAGATTTATTTGAAACTTGGCATATCAATAGATAAGAAGCTATACCTGCACAATATTGGAAAATATGTACAGGATGCGAACTAGCGATGCAACCAACACTGGGCAATAATAAAACACATCGCATGTGGAAAACTTCAGAAGTCTTATAAACTTTCGTAAATCTGAACCGATTTGAAAAGTTTTTATATTTTTAGCTTTGGCAAAAAAGTTAATGTACTAAGTAATTATAGTCCAAAAATGCGAAAAAATGTTAGCTTAATAACCGAAATAAATGTTTCCACCTTAATATCTTTTGAATTATAATAGCTAGTAGGCTATAATGCTCATATTTTTTCTTCGTATTTTTAAGCAGAATTAAAATGTATAAAAAAATTGCGTCGTTTCTTCGTAGCCTGCACATATTTGCAAGGAACTTTGTTTAAGTACAGCTCCTTTTCTATTGATATGTCCAGATTCAAGTAAATCTGATTAGTAGTTTTGAAGTTATATATTATTTACCATTAATGCACTGGTAATGTTTTGCATGCACTATTTTATATTGCAATTTGTTTTAAAAAAATTTAACTTTGACAATTCCCAAGCGATTTTTATAATTTTTGGGTTATTTTAATCGGAGTTTTCTTAAGAAAATAAAAAAGTGGGTAGGGTTGCAAACAAAGCGTTACAAATAAACGATGCTAACCCTAAAAAAACGAAAAAAATAATAATAACAAAATTTCTTTTTATAATATATTAAATACACATTGAAAGCTTAAGTCCTCCTCTATTCGACAGCGTTTAGAAATTTAAAATCGGTGCAGAAATTTCACAGTGAAAAATTTGTTTGTCCTTGAAGTCCAAAATAATCTTATTTTATTGATAACTTACGATTTTGGAGGTGTAATCGAATTTCTAAAGATGACGAAATTGTTTACTCAGAAGCATATTTTCACTGCAAAATATGTAATTCAAATTCTATTTTACTTTATTCTGAGTATGTACTCAAAATTTTAAGAAACTTTTATTTTTTATCAAATGAGTAATTTTTCCAATTATAAAATTGATTGCAACTATTTTAATTTTAAATAAAATGTTTAATTGCATATCTTATGTAATAATGAAGTTTCGTTCATTAAAGTGTTTATTTTTTAATTAAATTATTTATTTTACTACACTTCGTAGAGTGTATCTAACCCTCCATATACATATATTCTCTTTTCGACTTTTTCACAACACTATTTACGTTGCTGTTATTTTTTGTCGTCGGGAAAAAGTTAATGAATTTTATTATTATTTTTTATGTATGTATGTACATAAGTATGTTTCTTTTCTGTAGTTTTTTTATTTTGTGGGAAATTTTCATTAGGCTGTTGAAAAATAAACAACTCATAGATACCCAATTTAAGTGAAGGAACACAATAACACACTTAATTGGAAAATTGCTTAGGTACTTATATACATACGCACTTATACACTTGTTTGTACATATCTTTTACTTCCATATATACATATACATACATATGTAGGGACGATCTTAAAGTTTAATGCATTAAATAAATTCACCAGAGCAGGCTACACGGCTACAGGACTACAAATGCTGTTGGCAGCAATCATCGTCGTGTAGCCAGCTACTTAATTATTATGAATACGGCAGCTATATCGTAAGCAGCTGACATTTTGTTGTTGCACTACATATTTCAGTGGTGCCACTTTCAAAAGTTTTACTTGTATACAAGTAAAATCGCTTATTCAAAATGTACTTACATCCCGCAAAATGCTTAAACAAATCTGTTTAATTCTTTCAAACCTATTGATTTTCACTGTTAATAAAATAGATTATTGACTTAAGTCAAGAATACCAGCATCGTTGAAAATTAACCTAACAATTTTAGTGTAATTTTTTTGAACTTTTATTTTTTATTGGCCATAACTCCCAGAATATAGAACGGGTATAAGCGATATGAATATCACATTAAAGTTCTCTAAAATACCTTTCTACTGGTGTACAAATTTTTTAAAACAATTAACTCATTGCGAGTGAAATGCAATTTAAAAATTTGTTTATCTGACTTTTTACGCAGAAACTCTGATATCTTAAAAACTGGTCGATACAACGGTACATAAGCATGTATATTTTTGATAGAGAACTTTCTATGCTTTTATTTTGCGTATACTGGAAAGTTGTCACCGATGAAATACGTAAGTTATGGTACTTTAAACATGAGTTTAAGAGTTTTTGAAATCTCATTTTCAAAATGCCATATGTTACGAATTTAATCGATGATAGCTTTCTATTCAGCGTGACCGTTAGTGCTACTAAAATATCAATTTGCTACTTTTCTGAACGTCTTGCCACTTTTGGTGCCACTTTTTTTAAAAAGTCCTAAATATGCCACTTTTTGTAAAACTTTGCCATTTTTTGCCCCATTTTCAAAATACCATCATATATTTTTAATTTTCGCATATGAATTCATAAAAGCCCTAATTTAAAGAAGCAAAAATCTCCTAATGTGAAACATTGGTCGCGTTCATAAGACGTAGCTGTTGAGCTCAACTGTCGTGAAACTGTTACCAACTTTTGCGTCCAACAGTGACGTCTTAGAAACGGCTTGATGGATATACTGCAAAATGAACTGCTGATACATACAAACAATTAAAAACAGGGACAAGCGAAATAATTTAAATTATTTTAAATAAAACTCAGTTTTGACTGCATTTTTCTTCCATAAAATATTCTATAAACATTAGGGTATTCATTCGGTTAACTGTTAGTCGGTTAATTACTACCCGATTAACTGATCGGTTAATTTAAAATTGACTATTTTCGATAACGATTAAACCGCTTAATTTCAGCCGATTAACCGATTAATCGACGTAACAAAATTTTTAATTTTTTTGTAGTTATATAACATTTTGTGTGTTTAATTATTTGTTTCGTCTCATATCAATAGGTATGTGTTAAGAAATTATTTCATACAAACAGAGAAGTGTGTTCAGTGATCTTAACTTAAGTAAAACTTTAAAATTTTCGGACGTGGCTTAGCAAAAACTATGCTACTCTAATTGAACTTGAGGTAATAATTAAGTTTTTGTTTAATAATTTAATAATTATTGGCTTAATACTGTTGCCAAAGATTTAATTAAAAATCTAAGGATTAGGTTTATTGAGAGAAGAATTCAATTATTTTATACCTCCTCTCAGGAATATTTCCTTCTAGTAACAGTGTTTTAAAATACAGTACAAAAACTGAAACAAAGGAATTCGGAAATAAATTTTTTGCAGAATGTTCGGTGCAGAGTATTGCCAGTATGAGTCCAGGTTTATCAAAACTTAAGAAAACAATCGCTTAAATCCTAAACATTTAAAATAGGGATGTAACGATACGCCGTTTTGCCGATCCGATACCGATACCGATATTTAAAAATATATATCGCCGATACCGATTCCGATACCGATACGAATATTGAAATTGAGTTCAAGTTTAGATTAACAAAACTCAAGTGCAATTTTTTATTATACAAAATTACATTATAAGAGAGAATATTTGAAATTGATAAAACATTGGAAGTAATTTTTAAGGAGCTACATTTTCTTTGCTTCCAACAAATCTATATTAAAAATATGCAGATAATTAGTAGAAAAGCAAGAAAAATTGTTTAATTCCTTTATAATTTAAAAAAATACTCGCCATGCTTTTTAAAAAATCGATTTTTTTTAAAGGACATTTATCAACTAATATTCATCTAAATAACTTAATAGCTTAATTATTAAAAGACTTCTAAGTTTATATTTATTCACTTAAATTTACATGAAAATACAGTTCTGAGTTTAAATTCGCATAAAAAAATTGTGAAAATGGGTACTTTTTTATACTTTTTCCTCAAGGAAAAATCATTATAGAATACCGAAAAAGAAATTTGTCCTAGCATCGCTTCCAATTCGGTGATTGGTAATCGAAAAACAGAACTTCTTGCAAGGGCAAGGATATGTAAAACTAATTAGAAATTATCCAAATTTGCAATACTTCCAGATCGCGAATTTTACATTTTCATGACTTCTTTGGAGTATCTCTTTTTTGCTGGAATAAGATTTAAAAAACAACGGCTTGAATTTGAATTCATGGTAAAATTAACAAAAAAAAAAATAATTTTTTTACAAAATAACAGCATAAAATATTATTAATTTTTAAAATTGATATTAATAAGATTTAAAAAATAACGAAGTGTATTTAATTCATGGTAAAATCGAACAAAAATAAATTATTTGTTAAAAAAAAAACTCTGAAAAAATGTTTAAAAGTATCGTCGTATCGGCAGTAAAATATCGCCGATACCGATGTATCGGAAAATCTGAAGTATCGCCGATGTATCGGTATCGGTATCGGTATTCGTTACATCCCTAATTTAAACCAAATTATTTTCTGAAATATTGTTTTAGAATATCTCCTTAAACTATTGAAATATTTAATAAAATTATGTCACAAACTCGTTAATTTTTGAATTAATACAATTTTATGCAATTTTTGTTTTGTTTGATTTAGTTCTAGAATTGTTATATTTGTTATGTTAATGTTTTTTTACTAATAAACTCAAAATAATAATTTATTTATGAATTTTTATTTGTCCAAATCATTTGATTTATGAAAAATCGTTATTAATCGGTTAACCGATTAAGCCAAAACTTCGATTAATTAATCGAGCGATTAGCCGATTAATTAACCGAGCGATTAGCCGATTAAGGCAGAAGTCCGATTATATGAATACCCTAATAAACATGGTCTCCAATGCGATAGCCAGCAGCACACGAAGTGTCCATTTTCATTTTATTTTAAAAATTTGAGAACGAAGCAAAAAACCAATGCAATAGAATAAGAACGCTGCGCCGATAATTTTCTTAGTTTGACGCTAAGCCACCACCGCGTTAAAAAAATGGTTCAACATTACAGTGAATTAAATAATATATAAATAAGTAAATAACAAAATAAACATATAATTTTATTGTTATTTTAATTATATTCCTTTATTTGTTTACTTTACCACATTTGTAATGCAAAATTTAATAAATTAGTTTGCAGCGGCCACATTATTTATTAGGCGTTGTATTAGAAAATAAACTGCATTACCGTCCTTGATCAGCTGTGGAGGCTAAGCACAACATGTTGACTGTAGGTAGCGAAAAAATTTCATGATGGAAAAATGGTAGCAAATGCTCAACTGTTGTGTGTAGCGGAACTACTCAACTGTACGTTTCTAAAACAAGCACACAACAGATGCGCAATTGCTACGTCTTATGAACGCGACCATTTACTTATAATTTTCCAAAAAAATTAAGTTTAATAGGTTAGTATTGAAAAAAATGCAAACACTTATACCAAATATTTAGGTTTTTAATAAGAGTCAATAAATGCCAGCTGGAAAAAGAAAACAAAGACCAAGTTTCATCGGTTATCGGAAACAATTGATGATCAGGTTAACGCTTTTCAATGTCTGCATAAGATAGCTGGAACACTCAGAACAAACAGCCTTGATTTTTATAATAAATTTTGAAACTGAAATGTTTCAACAGGTGCATAAATAAACTGCATTACTTAAACCATTTTTTTTGATTGAAAACAAAAAAAGAACTGTTATTAAAATTATTTTGATTTTATTTATGTCTTCGTTATGTTTTTAGTTCTTATCTCTAAATAAAATTTAATTTTTTATTGTAATAAATTGAAATAAATAAATATTTAACCGTGTTCTTATCTTAAATTCATGTTTTTTAAATTGTTGCACCTTTTTTCTAAAAATTCCCTTTTGCTGCCACTTTTTCTTTTAAAATCCGTTTCCTGTGCTACTTTTCGAAATTTCTCAACGGTCACGCTGTTTCCAGTATACATTAATTGAGAGCTTTGAACATAGAATAACATAGAAGCCTGACTGGCCGCAAATAGTTGTCAGAAACCTAAGTCGGTTGTCAAAAAAGTCTAAGTCTAAGAATGTATTAGTAGAACATTTTGTATTAGTATTGCTGTAAATAAAAATTTTCCCACAGCACCAAACTATACTTAGTTGTACTTTTTAAACATGAATTTTTAGTTATTATATACAATTAATTTTGCATTAGTTAATGAAAATATGAATTTAGAATCATTTTTAATACATTTGAGCTCAAAAAATGTTGATTTGCTAAACACTTTTTTGAAATTTTTTTCATTGGTACTAAAAATATTTATCCCAAATAGTAACAAAAATGCAATACTGTTGAATAAAAAAAAAGTTGAAAACTTTGATAAATTTCAACACACAAATGTCAAAAAAATTTAAAAATTATTTCAGAATTACAGAAAGAAGAAATAAAAAATTTATCAGAAAACAACTAAAAAAATAAACAAATAAAAAAGTGTTTGTGTGTGCAAAAAATATAAAGCATGGCGATTTTTGCGGCGATAAATAAATTTGTTGGCGATTTTTATGGCTATTTTTTAACAAAATTAAAATAAAAAATTTTTGTAATTCAGGAAAATTAGTTTGTTGAAGGAGTATTGTCAAAAATATATTCAACCAAAACTCGTCTGCAAGAAATTAAAACAATGTGATTTTGACTATTTTTCTTATATTAATTTAGTCATCAATGGGTTTTGAATTTGGATGAGAAAAACTTACAAGAAATAATTTTTGGCGATTTTCTGCTGAAAATTTATACGATTATTTTATAAAAATTTATACTAAAAAAGTATTATATAAAAACAAATTTATTATCAAATATATAATACGAAAAACGACATATAATTCACTTTAGCGATTTTTGGCGATTTTTAAAATCAAGTTGGCGAAATAGGTGGGAAAAAATCTGACAGCCCTGTTTTCAAGTGCAAAAATTATTCTCTGTGGTGTGTGTTGGATTGCCTCTCTCAAGTTTGTTGGATATACAAGACCTATACGTGTAAGAGAGTTGTCAATTTTTTATAGACAGGCCGAGAGTTGAAAATCTACGTATTTATCTATGGCTTGGAATGTTCTCAACATATTAAACTAAACACATATCTAAGTACCACTGTATATGCCAGTTTGTATGATTACGATGCTTTAACGTGAGACGTCATATAAAAAAATGTTTTAAATTTTATTTTGCTCACAATGGGTTAATGGATTTGAAAATTGTATATACTAGTAAAAAGGTATTTTAGAGCATTTGAAGTAATAACTATATCGTTTATATTTGTTCTACATTGTAGCAGCTATGATCAATAATATATTATATATTGTATCCCCGTAGCTCCGGAATCAATTCTCTCTTGAGCTACCAGCCGGCCTTCAGGCGTCATTATTTTTAAGGCTAACCAGCCCATAGCGCATAACATACCAAACAGCCAGTTCTCATACGCTAATGCTTTGAAGTCTAACCAGCCCGTAGCTCAAAAACGCCATCTTGCTAACGAAAACACTGGTTTCAATTTTGATCGAATTGAGGTTTCAATAGAAAATTGAATACAAACAGTAAACTTTTTTACAACCAACATGACCCGCATGATGCAGGAAGTATTGCAAATGCAGTCTACAATATTGCAGGCTGGACTAAACAAACCATGAACTTAAAAATCTGTTTCTGGAACGCAAACGGCATCTGCCAACATAAAGACGAATTAGAATACTTCATGATGGATAAACAAATTGATGTTATGCTTATCTCTACGACGCATTTGACGGCTAGAAGCTTTTTTAAAATCAACGGATATACTCTCTACGACACAAAGGACTCCCAAAGGTAGAGCTTGTTGTGGCTCGGCTATACTAATGAGTGATCATTGTTAAGACTATCTTCAAGCCACTAACATCTGCATTGAAACTTTTCATCAAAACATGGTGATTTTATCTATTTACTCTCCTCCCAGATACTCTATTACACAAAACCAATATAATGGTTTTTTTAATTCACTAGGCCTACGCTTTTAAGCCGCCGGTGACTACAACGCTATGCAAACGTTCTGGGGATCTCGCCTCATCAAACCAAAGGGTCGCGTTTTGTTTGACACAAGTTCAGAAATGCGTTTGAATGTTATATCAAGTGCGCAGCCAACTTACTGGCCAACAGATCGCCGAAAAATACCTGATGTTATTGATTTCGGAGGGGTAAAGGGTGTGCCCAGCGAAATGATCCAAGTTGAAGCATCTTTAGATTTGTCTTTAGATCACTCACCAACTATTGTCACTATATATTCACATACAACTTTGTTACCCACTTGTGATTTAACGATGACAACCACACGAATAAATTGGTTGAAATACAAAATATATTTGAGTGCTCATTGCATAGAAAATATTCTATTGAAAACGTCTGCTGACATAGGTGACTCTATTAAAAAGTTTGAGGCAAACCTTAACCAATCTGCTCTAAATGCTACTACTACAAACCTTCAGGTGAGATATAATAAAATTTATTCAGCAGATGTGGAACGGCTTTTATCCGAAAAAAGAAGAGTTCGTAGAGAATGACAGCGCTACAGATCCCCTCAGCTAATATCTAGGATGAAAGAATGTATTAAATAGCTGAAAACTCTACTAGAATATCTAAAAACCGCTTGTCTTCAAAAATGTCTAAATAGGCTCTACGCAACACCTCAAACAGACTATTCGCTATGAAGACCAGCCCATGGCCTCAAAAGACCGGTGATATAAATATAAGCCTCCATTGCGAGCTTCGAATGGAGACTGTGCAAGAACTGAAGCTGAAAAAGGTACTCTGTTTGTAAACCACTTGCAGAAAGTATTTATTCCAAATACGTCTGATACTATAGTTGAGCTGTCACCAGTCCTCGCTATACCAGATGTTACTTTGAGGTTCAATATTCGTGAGACGGAACAATGTACTGTGGACTAAAATTCGAAAAGAAGCTCCAGGCGCTGTTAAAATAAGCAATAAAATGCTCTTAGAGCTACCCTATACTAGAAAACGGATAATTCTATTTATTGTTAACAGTTATTTGCGCCTCAAATGCTATCCCGCAGAATGGAATTTTTTGCTGATTACCATGATACCTAATCGAGGCAAAGATTATACGAAGGTGGAATCCTATAGGCCTATAAGCCTATTGTCTAACATGTCAAAACTATTTGAAAAGCTACTTATGAGTAAGCTAACACCCAAACTAAAGCGTACTGGATGTATTTAAGACCACCAATTCGGTTTTAGGAGACAACATAGCATGATTGGACAAACACATAGACTCGTGAACGTGGTTAGAAAAACATTCGAAGAAAATAAATATTGTTCTATGCTCTTCATCGATGTTTCTCAGGCATTTGATAAAGTATGGCACGAAGGTTTAATGCATAAACTAAAGCAAAACCTACCCGAAAACACCCTTAAGCTTTTAGAAAGCTACTTAGCTGAGCAAAAAGTTGTTAAAGAAGGTAATTTTCTCCCTCCGCAACCCATTGCAGCCGGAGCAGTAACATACACATATCAACATTCGCTGATGACACAGCTTTTCTAAGTGTTCACAAAAGCCATCAAGAAGCTTTCCGCAAAATGCAAAATTATATACCCCAGTTGGAGCAATGGCTAAAACAATGAATAAAAATTAACGAAAAATATGTCTACACATTACTTTTACATTGTGCAGAGAAACCTGCCCACCTATACTTACAAATAAATAACTAAGCTGTACTTCAACACATTGAAGTAAAATATCTCGGTGTTCATCTTGATCGTCGTCTAACATGGAAGTAAAGGTGAACTATATGAAATTAAAAGCAACTCAAATGAATGGGCTCATTGGAAGGAACTCTTCTCTAAGCCTAGATTGTAAACTTCTTCTATACAACTTCATTCTAAAACCAATATGGTCCCACGGAATCCAGTTGTGGGGCACTGCCTCGGCATCAAATGTAGAACAAATTCAAAGGCGACAAAATAAAATACTCCGTACGAATACAGCAGCCCCATGATATGTCAGAAACAAGCGAATTCATAAAGACCTAGATGTGCCGCCGGTTAAGACAGTGTTTTCTAAACACGTGACAAGATACATAAAAAAACTTGAGTTGCACCCAAATCGCCTAGCCCGAAACATCATAAACTTTAGAGGCCACACTCGGCTGAGAAGGAAGGACACTCTTGCTCTCAGCCGAACACGAGAGACGTAGACCACCCAAGAACCAACCCCTGGCATTGGCTAGACTTAAAAATTAAAATTTTAGAGTTAATATTAGATTACTTATTTTAGTTCAATTTTATTGAAGATACAATAAATAAATATAGCCAAAAAAATTTTTTCTATCGATTTTCATGATTTATGGCTTGTTTTATTCCTATTATGCCTAGCTTTCTGATAAATGATTAAAATATAAAATTTTTGCCCTATTATTTATTGAAATCGGACGGGCCGGGCCGGGCCGGGCCCAAGTTATGGTAAAATACACTGATGTACATAGTGGAAATATTAGTCATGCTCATTAAAGATATCTGTACGTGATATAAAAAACTGCAAACGAATTTGAATTTAGCGCACTAAACTTTATATATTCCACATATTTTTATTTAAATGCGATTTTTTCTGCATAACATAACATTGACTGGACATATAATTAACAATTTTAGAGTTAAGACTTAAAGACTTATTTTTAGTTCAATTTATATTGCTCATGTTAGTATACAATTTGAGTCTGACCTTAATTTCGAAACGTAATACTTTTGAAAGATGCCTTACCTGTAAAGATATAAAAAAGAAATAAAGTAAATTAGTATTTTTTGTAATTAAATTGCTATTAACTGTCTGTCCCACATTGTCGATAAGAAAATTTCTTTTGATTATTTATATTAAAAACAATAATAAAAACTAATATTTTGTTTTGTTTTCAATATAAATACACAAATGAAATTTTTGTATCGATATTGTTGGTAAGTAAGGTAGCCGTATATTTTTTTCTTGTTGAATTATTTTCGTATATACTTATGCCTCCCGCTGTTTACTTTAATTTAATGTTAATACCATTTTGTTAATTATTTAAAATCTACAAATGCATATTTCAAAGTTTTGACATTTAATCACTTGAGTGTTGAGATTCATTAATTTTCCAAAACCTCATGTGATTTAATTCATTCAATCCCAAGGGAATGTAATTTAAAATAATAGTTTAATAATAACACAACGTAACAAGTTAAAGGGTTTTAACTTTCGTTAGCTTTAGCCAATATAAGAAGGGCCGAAATAAATTGTTTGCATTAGAGGGCTGCAAAGAGTACTCAAATGTATTCGTAGAATATAGTCGTATGAATTTCGTGTGTGCGTATATGTGTGTTCTTATCTATGTACGTGTGTATATATGCATGTACATGTGTGTAGATACATAGCCACGACCAAATATATATATATATATATACATACGCACATACATACTAAAAACATACATGCATACACACACAAACATACATACGAGTACTTTCAAGTATATCGTGCAGTCCTCTAGTTTTCATCTCTTCACAGCTTGTAGTCAAATTAATTTTTTTTTTACATTACTTAGCACATTTTCCAGAACTGGATCTGAATATCATAAAATCTTTTTAGAAAAGCGTAGTCTACCAAAATCAGACATTCTCTGCGTTTGCTTTTTGGGACGTTGTTTCAGCATAACTAGATGGCATTGCAACCAAGCAGCAGCTCATTAACTGATTTTACTACTAATTGTGATATGATTCTAAAACTTTGTTTATGCACTTCTACTATATTTAAGGTGAGAAATCATAATTACATAACAAAGAAAAATTCAAATTGAAATGTTTTTTGTGTAATAAATTATAAAAGTGATTGCATAGACAAAATACTTTTAATTAGATTATCAATTATTGCAAGCGTCATCAGGCAACAATCATTGTTAATGTTTGCTAAATTGCATTTAGAGTGTGCGAAATTTAAATTGTTGTTGTTATTTTTTCATTTATATTTAAATAAAAAAGTATCCAAAGTTGTTTCTATACAAGTAGATTTTATTAGATGCAACTATGTACCAGTGGACAAGGACTCTCATATGAAAATCAACGCTGGAAAAAATAAATCATTTTGATGATTTTGAGCAGTTTTCAAATTGATATTTGCGACAGGGATGTATACTTAAGCGATATGATATTTTTTTAATTCCATTTTAAACTACATCAAGTCACATTTTTTTAAATACGTTCTTTCATACCGTTGGAATCAGCAATGTTTCCTCTATTGATAGGTAAAATCCACTAAGTCCTATGTTTCAAAGGACAGTAGTAATGCTCAAAACTGTCTGGGGGTAAGGAACACCAAGTCCTTTTAATAAGTACCGTTAATATTATATGGCTTAGTTTTATTAAGAAAGTGTTATATATAAAAAAAAATAGTATTAGAGCTATATAACATATTTAGGGCAAGTCAAGTTGTTAATCCTACAGAGATAGTTCAATTTGTGATTTTAAACATGCTTTATTTTACAGGAGACCGCAACTCCTGTAAAATTTCCAAAATGTGACTTGGTGTAGTTTACCTCCCACCTACAAAAATAAGGTATTTTTAACGCAAATTTAGTATTTTCCTAGTATAAACAATTACTTTTTAGTAAAAATTTTGTGTTTAGTAAATGTGAGCATAAAACTTCAGTTTGTGAAGTGTTCATAATGTACATTATTGAGTTGTTATCTTCTTTTATTGCTTTTGATTTTATGAGAAAACTAAAATTGTTATTCCCTTTTATGAAAGCACACTACAACAATGCCGACCAACTGCAATGTTTATTGTTGTGTCGAAGCGAATTTCAACTATGGCAATTGTGTCAGCTGAAATGGCATATTGCTATAGTGTTATAAATGCGAAAGTAAGTTTGTTTGTTGTGCTTAAACGGCTGAACCGATTTTGATGAAATTTAAAACATATATAGATATAAGTCTAGAAGGAGCTATAGGATATATAATTTCTTAAAAAATAGGAGCAAGAGAGGGGCAGGGGGGATATTTCTGCCTCTCCGAAACTGTCAACCCAATTTTACTTATTGCATTTCATTAGCCATTTGTCTACGCGTATGCAAATATATATAATTACAATCACCTCTTTTTATGTTTTTTCTGTTCATTCTATAAAGTTTAATATGTATGTATGGATGTATGTATGTTTCTTTTTTATATTTTATTATGCAGAAAAGCGAAAAAAAAGGCTTAATAAGTATATGTGTTTGTTTAAAGTCTTGAGAAATGATGTCCATATTGTACTGTTCAGTTAATACAGTTGACACAAGTGTTGATTCGACTTTTGTACAATGAATTTATGCATTGTTGTTTCATTACTCTCTATATTTGCTTAACCACTCAATTAGAATTATAACTACAATAATGTTCATTTTTAATGGCAATGCCCACACGTTTAGTGTTTACTACAGAATTGGGGAGTTTTGGTTACATTTTGCAATTAATTACCTGCACAATTACACATTACATACATGTGATTGTAATCGCAGTTTTATAATAACTAAAAAGCAATAATATACATAGTAACTGAAATTACAGCATGAACAATTACAATTACAAGTATTATGTCGTTCATATACTTTCAATTATAAATTACTTTAAGGGCCATTATTACAATTTGGCAATAGTTAAAGACAGGATTTTGTTGAACGGATAAACAGTTTATCTTTATTACAACTTTACTTTAAAAGCAAGTTCATCCTACCCTTTAGATTAAACTAAATTTGCAATCATGATAAGCCTTTTATCTGACCAAGAAAATCCTGACTTTAACTATTGTCAAGTTGTAATAATAACCCTTATTGTAATTGAAGATTTTAAATCTCAATTACATGTAATTCACAAAAGCAATAGCAATTTACACGCTGTTGCAATCAGAATTTACATAAAAAAGTACTAAGTGAGGCTTTCCGGTCTAGGCGAGTATATCATGTTTCCATTTTTCAAAGTTTCAATACATCCTTGAAATCGGAAGTTATTGATAAAAGATAACGGGTGATTGCGACCTTCTTTGGCATCTAACGTGGATATGCTAAAGAGCAGAATAATTCGTGGGCCAAGACAAGCAAAACAAACCTAAAAAGTCACTGCTAATGAAGAAAACTGACCTTAGATAACTAACGGGATAGTTTTCCGGGCACTGCGGTGTCAAACGACACTAATTTATCATTGGCAACTCGTAGACTCTGTAGACTCTGCGAAACCTAATAATGCTGGAGGATTACATTATCTGTGGCTATGTGGCGGTAGCGGCGCGCTGGAAGAAGTTCCTTGGATGAATATTGATGACTCCAGGTAAAATATAAAATCTCTCACGTTACGAACCTTAGCCTAATAATCAAATTAGATTCACAAAGCAAATACGTTCGAAATAATCATATTAATAAATAATTGGCTTTATTCGTCGCTCAGTAAAAAATTGCGCTTACATAATAATAACATAATAATCATTATGAG
The DNA here is from genome assembly GCA_956483635.1 of Panzeria rudis. NCBI lineage: Eukaryota > Metazoa > Arthropoda > Insecta > Diptera > Tachinidae > Panzeria > Panzeria rudis. Next base: position 65,653,280 of record OY101451.1, read on the forward strand.
AAAATCTTTTGGATTTGTAAAAAAAATTAGTAGAGTTTATAATGGGTGATTTTATAAGAACTATCGGAAAGTAAAAAAAAACACATAAAATTCAGAAAAATGCATGAAATATTTATTTGGATCGATAGTTGGGTCGATATAATTTAATGTTTGAAGATTATTTCATGCAAATGTTGGCCGCGGCTGCGCCTCAAATGGTCCATCCGCTTAGTCCAATTTTGGCATACTCTTTCCAACATTTCGGCCGGTATCTCACGAATAATGTTGGCAATGTTGGCTTCCAGTGCGTCAATCGAAGCGGGCTTGTCGCTATAGACATTAGCCTTAACATAGCCCCACAAAAAATAGTCTAGAGGCGTTAAATCGCACGATCTGGGCGGCCAATTGACTGGTCCCAAGCGTGAAATAAACTGTTCACCGAACTCGCCTCTCAATTGGTCCATTGTTGTGGCGTTGTGGTAGGTCGTTTGGCTTCAATTCTTGCACTAGCTGTATCTTATAAGGCTTCACACCCAAATCCTTCCGCAAAATTTTCCACGTAGTGGAGTAACAGAGGCCCAATTGCTGCGAACGGCGCCGAATCGATAATTCACGGTCATCACCAACACTGGCCGATACGGCTGCGATATTTTCTTCAGTTCGCACTCTACGTAAACGTGTTGGTGGTTTAATGTCCAGCAATGTAAATTTGGTGCGAAATTTTTTTACAATAGCCCGAATAGAAGCCTCAGTAGGTCGATTAAACTGACCATAAAATGGAAGAAGCGCGCGATGAACTTTCTTAACAGAGCACGCATTTTGGTAATAAAATTCAATAATTTGCAAGCGTTGTTCGTTTGTAAGACGATTCATGATTAAATTATAGACCAAACTGAAGATGTTTGACAGTGACACAAGATACAAAACGTGCGTGAGCTGTCAAAACTAGTGTTGCCAAAAAGATAATAGCAAAAAAATCACTCGTTATAATGTATTGAAAAAATTCCGCCAAATTTCAGACAATTTTCTTTTGGTAATGTTTACACGAAACATTAGTCAATGTAAAAACATTTTCATATCCATAGCAAACATAACTCCTCGTTTTTCAAACGCCGTTTGAAAATTAAAAATTGGAGCAGGAGTAACGTAGCGAAATTTGTTTGTCCGTGAAGTCCAAAACAATCGTATTTATCGATAACATCCGATTTTAAGGGTATATTAAAATTTCTAAAAGTGACAAAATCATTTACTCAATTATGATGACTAACTAAGTCGTTATCCAAGTGAAAAAATAATTTTATGTGTTAAAATAGAGTGGTACTTTTAAAATAAAACTTACTGCATGCAAGTTCGAGCTTGAGGCCTCAAGCTCGATCATTGTCTTTCTTTAACGGTAGTTACTAGAACGCTGACCAAAAAATACTTTATCCGGAATGTTCTGTGTTTCACAAATATAATATTATGTGGATTCTCATGGCATTGTTCTTATAAATAATTTTTTTTTTTAACAACAATGCCATGAAAATTCACATATGTTATTTTTTGTGAAACAAAGAACATATCCGTATATTATGGTATTCGAAATCGATTGGATGAATTTTTTCCTATCACACATCGACGACCTCCCTACCCAGCAAGTGTGATTTTTTCCATTTTTGCATTGCAACGATGTGTTGCCCTTTATCCAGTTTATGCGAATTCAAACCAATTAGGTTGTTGTTTTCGATTCTTGCAATTTGTAGAACATTTTCTTCTTTTGGCAATATGTGTAAATATTTCCCTAAATCACACATATATATATAACTAACAGGTAACCTGCAAAAATGCAATTGCATGTTTTTTCCTGCCTGATGTATGTGACAGAAATAAGATATTTATGCGTTTCAGTGTTCTGGCATGTACATATTTGTTAGTGCATATTTTGACAGCTACAAAACAATTTTTTATTGTCTCATTTTGTTGTGTTTAAAATACATGCGGCTGCACGCAAATCTAAAAATTTTCGTAAAAAATCGACTTTAATTCCCTTACCTAGTAAGAAGTTTCATATGTATTGACTAGAATATTTAAAATACCCTAATGTAGAACTGGTGCCAATGTGTTAATGTGTCAATGACAAGCACATGCTAAATGTATATAGCACAGAGCATTGCCTAGGGTATAATTAGTCAGTAGTACTGGTGACAAAGTAAGTATTGAATCAGTACAATTTTACTATCTACCTTTCCTGCAGGGTAGAAATTACTAGTAATTTTAATTGTCATGAATTCGATCACTTACAAGAATTTGTAATAGGCTTAGTACAATCACAATTATTTATGATTATCGTAGATAGACCAATTACCTTTAACATTAATTGTATTTGTTTCTCGTCCAACTACATGCATGTAGTTTTAATAAATAGAGTTTAAAATGTAGTCATTTATTAATTTTACGTGGGATGACGGAAAATCGTTCCAAATTCAAAAAAACCCCGTCGGAAGAAAAACACAACACTTAAAAAGAATACTTGTTAAAAATACATTATTTCAAAAAAATTCTGTTAGATTTTCTAAAGAACGCTCTTTAAAAAGCATCTTTTAAAACGGCCTTGAATTTCTTTATTCTTTCCTTATAGCCACATTCTCCCTTTCTGTAAGCATCTTACTAGGGATGGGCAAAAAATGTCGATATATCGATATTTTCTTAAAAATATATCGATAAATATCGTCGATATTTTTAGTTTATATATCTCTATATCGATATTTTTTTTCCAAATATATCGACAGTATCAAATTTGACATTTTTTTTGCTTTGGTTTTGTTTTTCGTGCAATTTTTAAAAACATTTCAGCACAATCTTCATCAAATACAATATTACTAACAAAATCTGTTGTTTTATTTATAATATTTTGTCTACTCGAAAAACTATCATTCTTTGAGTGTAATTTTGTTGATGTATGTTCCATGAATTGGTGGAACAGTAAGGATCTTGGAAATTAACTCTTTCCAGCTTAATTATTTATAAGAAGTACTTTTTTTGTTTTATTAAAAAAAATGTGGACTACGTGTGAATTATTATTGTTGAAAAAATATTGATATTTCGATATTTTTTATTCGATACACATCGATGCCGATCGATATTTGAAAATATATCGATATCAATACATATCGATATATTGTTTCACTTGCCCGTCCCTACATCTTACTATAAAAAACAGTGTCGACAATTTAAAAATTTCATTTATCCGTCTCCGTGATTATGTACAATCGTATATAAATTTAAGTATGCGTTCTATATGTACAAGTATATATGTAGCTAATACATAATTTATGCTAAATTTAATGAAATTGTTTATAACAATTTGTTGACTGGATAAATCTGTAAGTATTTTTGTTTGATCTTTGGCATTTTGTATCTGTTCATTTAATAGTTTGTGTGATAAAGTTCACTTAATTTATACATAATTTTTTACACTTATCGCTTCATTGGTCATATAGTGATGGTAAATATAAAATACTGTTTTAACATTTTGCAGTTTATTAAGTTCATAATCATAAATTTCTACTTTTTTGTTGTATACATTTCAGTACAAAGCCTAGAAACGAAATTATTAAAATTTTGTTGTACTGTAATACCTGGAAGTATAACTATGTAATACAAATATATTGCAGAGGCATTCTCAGAAAAGTGAGTTGAAATCCCTGTTTTTAAGACAGTGCAAGTTTCCCAAAAAACCCATATTAGGACACTTTATAACAACCCAAAAAATTATATGAATAGTTCCAGGTAATCCTGGTATATTTAAAACTTTCAAATATTAAAGCGTTTCAACCTAAGTTGTTTCTATTCGGTTATATATCGCGATATTTAATTCATAATGAACTTGTAATAAAACAAAGGGAAAAAGGGAAAAGTTATGCTTTGCCTTGTATGTTGGAGTTGTTAATGATATTTTTCCTTTCTTCTTCCTTGGAATATATCGTAGTCTCATTTCCAATTCTTTTTAAATAAACTATTGCGGACTTAAACTCAATAAAGGCCACTGTTGCTTGCTACTCCTGTCGAATGATGATTGGCTTACAGATCAATAGTATGCTGAACCGCCACTAGTAAGAAATATTTGGTAGAAAAACTCTACAGAACACAGAGATCTCCCTCCTTGCATTGGTAGTACAGGTTTTTTACGTCCTTCAGATGGTACTCAATTTAATTCCAGTTGATCTTCATGTATAAGCTGTAGGCTCAAGCAGTTTGCCAAGATTGGTTGCATCTGGTTGGTGGAGATGAAGAATTCATTTCCATGTCAGGATTTTGTGTCGGATATCACCGGTACTGAGGAAATCTTCCGATTACATGGTAAATCAACTGGACTATGATAACGAAGTGTTTGCTCTCTAATATTTTCGGATGATCTTGACGTATGACACTCCTTCTGAATTTTGTATGGAGAAAGTGCATTTCATGCTGAAATATTAGTTATAATGGAAGCGGGCAGGGTGTTGCTTGAAAGGAAGATTGATGGGAGATTCAGGCAATTGTGTCTGTAGGGTCACACACCACTTTTTAAAGTTTATTTAGCTAATGGAAGGCTGTGCTATCCAGGTTATGTAGTTAGATTGACGTTAATCTTACCTGGGTTCCCGCATATAGCAACTTCCTTTGCAAAGAACAGGAAGATAAATTTGCCAGGGATGGCTCTTCTCTGAATGCACCTTCTTTGCGACTGACCGGCTTTATATCCCTTGAGAAACAACTTTTTTTGGCAGTCATATTCTAAACGACCCATCCAAGTTATCAGAGATTGGTCTAGGCGATCTTTTCAAAAATCTAAATCCGAGGGTTAGCACTGACAATTGAAGGGTTTGTCGAAACGGAATAATTTTGATTCTACTTGAATGCTTGCACGCAGTAGGCAGTCACGTAAACCAAGCAACCAAGATTAATAAAAATGACTTTGAACTTAAAACCGATATAGTTCAAATCAAAAATCATGTCTATACATTTAAACATATAATAAAACTGTAAAAGGGGCATATGAAATAGTTTTTGAAAATTTTTTTATGGTGGCGTAAACAGTAATCGATGTAGAACACAAAACACCAACTTTCGGAATTTTTATCTGTATGTCCGTCTGTCTGTCCGAATCACGCAAAAACCACTGAAAGGATTTTCATGAAATTTTGTGTGGATGTACTTTAGAGTCCTAGTTCAGACTTAGCGTATTTTTTATTGACATAAAATATATTATTTCGAAGTTGAAATAGAAAAAAACGAAGATGTGCAATTTTACTAATATAAATGTGGTTGGAAATTAGAACGATTTTTTTTAACTGCTAGCACTGCTTATTTTGTATGACGGGAAATTTTAACCTTATTCAAAGAGCCTCATATTATATTCCACGGACACCTTATAGTCATAAAGCGATTTTTTTGAGTAGTTTATTTCCAAAGATGTCTACTAGATATTTTTCAGAAATTTAGATAATTCCTTATTTCAATGTAAAATACTCAAAAGATTCCGTTAGTGTATTCTATTGTTTTCTAATACTCTTCAGTATGCACCAAATGGTATGATATTTAAGAAATAGCTGGTTAATTGCAAAGATAGGTGTGATTTTTCATATTTTCTCAAACATTTTCTTAGAAATCTGTGGCGGACTATTTCAATAAATAAACGATACATACATAAACAAATTAAATGAAATGCAAACTACGTTGTTTAAATGATGAGAGACTCCAACACTCTTATCGAAACAAAAAAAAAGCGAAACTAGATAAATCTGTGCCAATATGCAATACAGTAGTTTTGATTCAAATGCACTGAAAAAATTCCATGCATGAAAACGCTCGTACATATTACGAAATATTTCGTAATTTCGCACCACGAAATTCTGTCGTAAAATATACGAAATGTACGAAAATAATCAAAAAATAAAAGTAAAAAAGGCTGGCTCAAGCGAGGTACGAACTCGCAATCTTCATATTTGAAGTCATGTACTCTACCCACTGAGCCACTTTCTACTTATTTTATAAGAGCTAAAAATTTGTTTTATTTACTTACATCTGAAAAATACGTCAATTTATAAAAAATTATTTTATTATATATTTTTTTATTTCAAATATATTTTTTAACAAGGAAAAATGTTTACGAAAGGTATTCGTTACTTTCGTAAATTCAAAAAAATATTGCCTAAATGTTTTTTCATAATATATACAAAAGTTTCGTATATTCTACGACAAAAGTCACTACAAAAGTTTTTTTCGTAATATGTTGCATGGATTATTTTCAGTGTGCCTTTTGCTTAGGCGCACTTTTGACTTAACTGGCCAAAATTATAAATTTGTGTCCCTATTCTTTAAAATCCCATACAAATTAAGTTTTTAAGTTCACTTTTTATATCTGCACTTTTAAGATAAGTACCTTAAATTTTTTGGCATTTCAAAACTATTTTCATACAAAAAATCAGCCTTAGCTGCATTTTGACTTAAGTGCACAAAATATTTGTTTTCTGTGATTATTTTTGAAAATACTTTTTTAAGTGCACTTTGTATACCTGCTCATCTGACATATTTTTTACAGTTTTAAATTATTTTCATATAAAAAATCAAAGTTAACTGCACACACTAAATAATTGTGTTTACGTGCACATTAAGGCAGGTAAGAGCATTTAAGCATTTATCTGCGCTAAAAATAATGAAAAGTTGATTGTGCAGCTAAGTCAAAATTACTGTAACTGATTAAGTCAACTTAAGTAAATTTTATGGTTCAAGCTGTTTCATGCCTTAAATATTATCCTATTCAGCCTTTAAGAAATTTGTTATTTGATATATGTTATAATTTTATTTTAAATGAAGTCTATTTGCTGATAGATAAGCATTGTGTATATGCATTTCAGTGGCGGTTTACCAAATTATCAGTAGACGTCAACCACAACTTTGAAAAGTTACAAACTTTTCAAAGTTGTGGTTGAACTTTGTAACTTTTCAAAGTTGTGGTTTAAGTCTACTGACAATTTGGTATAGCGCCAACGAAATGCATATAGACAATGCTTAACTATCAGCAAATAGACTTCATTATCTTATTCAGTTGAAACTTGTTGTGGGTTCAAAACTGCCTCACAAAGGAAGCATAAAAAAAGTAGAATCATCTAGGCCTATACACCTCTCAGCAATAATATTGCCACAGAAATAAGAAATGTAAAAATAGAGCATATGCCACCCTAATATACAAACAATGAGAAACATATGTATGATACTGAAAGGCTATCATTAGTTTTAGCAACTGATATGTATCTAGGAGAATATCTTTGCGTATGTGGTCTACTCACTCCAAACTAATACACCGTACGAATTTTATTCCATTGGAGCCAAGTAAGTATTAATTTATGTCATATTCGACATGAAAACGAGCGGCAAAATTACTATTTTGATCGTGCAGAAGAGTCGAAAAATCGAATATGATCATTCATTTAATAAAATGCTAACTGGGCAATGTATCGTAAAAATACAAGGGAACGCACACATACATACATATACTCCAAAACCAACCACAATTATAGAACAAGATAACATAATAATACCCACTTAGCATTTTTTTTAATTAAAAAAAATCGAGTCTTTTTCGACTCTTCCACGCGCTTAAAAAACCCGAATCACTGGGAATGATTTTCGAGTCTTTCTTTAAGCGCACAGCTGATTAATTACTTTTTGATCATCTAAGATATTCTTAAGACTCAGTTTGGTGATTTTTACTAAAACAATCTTCCAAATGCTAGCTGGGTATATTTAATTATAATTTCTATTGAAATATGTATGTATGTATGTATGTAAGTGTGTATGTCGTTACCCAGCAGCATTTTGTATCATAATCGAATATTTTGACAATCAGCTTTACGGACAAAATAACCGCATATGAGCTAATTTTTCGATCATAAATGATTCCCTCGTTGTGAGAAAAGTGTACTCTACAGGTGAATCATCCCAAAGAATCACTTATGATACGATTTGCTGATTCATTTTTGAGAAATTTTCTGGTAGTATTTATAATTATTGGGGAGCCTTTTTCGTCTCATTTTTCAATCGTAGATTATTTAGTTTTTGTATCATAATGGAATCTTTTGCGAATCAGCATATGAGCTCATTTTTCAATCATAAATGATTCTCTCGTTGTGAGAAAATGGTACCCTACAGGTGAATTATCTAAAAGAATCATTTATGATACGATTTTATGATTAATTTTTGGGAAGTTTTATAAAAAAAAACTAATAATGCTCTCTCCGTGACTTTAACGAGACAAACAACCAAAAATTCAAAATATTTATATGTTGAATCAGTTGATTCATTGAAAGTAAAAGATTTTACCGTTATAAACAAAAACAATAGCATAGCAAGAAATTCATCATCCAGCTGAGCAAAATGTGATTTCAAAATGATGCTAAAAAATTATCATGATATTTTTGCGGTTTCTTTACATTTTGTTCCTGTATTTTCAAGAAATCATTATTTCATCGTATGGATGAATCATATGTGAATCCTTTTTCAATTGCGCAGTTGTGATAAATCAGTTTTTAATCATCAAAAGTGATCTGAGAAGTATATTTTAGGAGATTTTTGCAAAAAATAATCACCCAAATGCTAGCTGGATAATGGTATGTATATTTCTTTATATGTTTGCTATGAACACCAAATCATATAAATTTATATCGTTGTGGGTCAGTAATTAATTAGAGAAGTGGTTGAATAAAATACAGAAAAGTGCAATGAAAATTAAATGCCATATGGTTGCTTTGTGATTGTACAGAGGTAGAGGTACTGCTTTTCTAATTAAAATGACGTACATTTTTTTCTTTTCCAATATTAAATGCTTTTTTATAACAAATTGTAAGAGTAGTAAATTAAAACGATTTACTGCGGTAGAAAAGTGAAGTTTTAACTTCTTTTTTTTATTATTATAAAAAATTTCAAGTGGCTTTTGCATAGAAAATACCTGTCGACTAAATTAAACTTTTTGCATAACCACATTTTTGTCTTCCAATTTTGCTAATATAATTAAGCTATTTACAGACGATTGGCAGATGTTACAATATTGTCAGATCTGGCAATGTGGTGGCAATTTACTGAATATAAAATATTGTCAGCACAAGGTATATTGTCAGTTCAACCGGTTATATCAATGTTGTCAGAAAAGCTTACAGTTTATTGCCAGACAATTGTCCACAAAATATATACCAAATTTTAAGTAAATTCTATACAGGGTTATTTAACTGTTTAAAGAAAGCTATTCTATTCATAAAAAGAACAACTAATAATGGTCCTCCATTGAACACTAATCATCTTACTAGGCTCAAAAATGTGAAGAATAAGCGTTACAAAATCTGTAGAAGATTCGGTTTATCTTCAGATTACGCAAGATATTCAACGTCAAGGTTAACTTACTTACTTAGCAAATTCTCAATGCTACAATAATTATCTTTCCAAGTCAAAATCAAATTTCAGAAGCAATCCTAAATCGTTTTACCGATTCGTCAACTCAGAACTTAGAGTTGCAGGCTTTCCATCCATGAGAAGTTTTTGTGATAACGAAACTTCAAAAGATTCTGTGATTTTTGACATGTTTGCATAAATTTACATAAAAAATCTATTTTGGTAAATTTTTAAAGAATATGCTGTTAACAACAGTTTTGCGTACGTACAGTTTTTAAAGATACAAAATTTTAGCTAATGTTTATTTCAAAATCAAAGTAAGACTTTTCATAGCTGTTTTACACTGTCTCAGTTTATGGAAAGTTGCAAAAACGAAATAACAACACATTATATCAGGGTTGCATATTCAACCGTTTTAAATTCGAAAATTGTCGCAAAAGTACAAAAATATTGTTTTTGTGCAACTGTAGCATATTAATTTTAAATCGCGAATATGAGAGTTAACTTCTAAAAACGGCTAACACCATTGGAATCAACGTACTCGATTTATCTTTACCAGAATGGTACCCAGCTTGTTACAAAACAAAAGCAAAGTGTAATTAAATGAGCAAATTCTAAGACACTAAAAAAAATCTTAAAAAAAAGCACCAATTTAGCGCTTTATTAAAAAAACGCGATAAAGAGAAAAATGCGATTTTGCTACACCAAAAAGCGCTAAGACTAGCGTGTAACGCGCTAAATTGGCAACGCTGAGTGAAAGTCTTATATATACAACAAAGTCATAAAGAGAAGATGTGCTTGTAACACTTACTTATGTATTTATATCAGTGGTGGTCAAACCATCATTTTCCCATGCACTCGTGCAAAGACTGTTTTTTTTAGTACTGAACCGATTTTAACAAAATATAGATTGTGAAAATCTCTCAATAAATAGGTGTAAAATGATTTATGTTGTCTCAAAATTGGCTGTATAATTTTAGCGTTAAATACATGAAAAAATTTCGACTTTCCTATTAATTATAAAGATTAATACAGTCAAAGGGCATCTTCAAGGTGGGCTTCTACACCCCATTCTCCGGTCTGGGGTGGTTTTTCCATATTGTTGGTGGTTATGTATGTCGTTAATGATGCTTTGTGCACTATTATGACATACATGGTGTAGGAAATATGATCTAGAGAATACTATTGGGGTACCATATTCTCTTAGGACAAAAATTTATCATGGTATAGTATCGTAAAAGTGATACAATATTCCTTATTCTAGCAATTTCAAGAATTTCTGTATTTTTCTTGATAGAAAGCTTGCAATCGCCTAGTAGAATTCCTTACACAGACAGCCGCTATGGCGATCTGAGCCGTAAAGAGTTATGCTGGCTGGACCTGGGGTATGAGCCCAAAAGTGGTCATGTGCATTTATAAGTTTACAATTAGACCGATTGTTACGTACGACGTTATTGTATGGTGGGTAAAAACTCGTCAGGTTGTAGCGACTACCAAACTATGCAATGTTCAGAAGTTAGCAATCCTTCTCGCTATCGGTGTAATGAGGACATGGCCAACCTCCTATTTAAGGTGCGGTCAAACTTGGCAAATATTTGCCGAAAAAACGTGACCAAGAGACAAGGTAAAAATGCATTGTCTTTAATTGCAATATTTGTTCAAATATGGATTCACATTTATTAAAAATAATATAAAAATAAGGGTTTCGGCATAATTGACTATTTTGTGATATAAGCCCCTAAAACCCTGGTCAAAAGTAGTGGCTACGTTATTTTTTTGTTTGCATATATTTGCCAAGTGTGACCGCACCTATAAATCTTAATACCATCCTCTGCGGAGTGTTTTAAGTCTAGGCTATAAGTACAGGTCACCGGAGTAAAAGAATGAACTGTGAACATAGGCATTGCAGGAGCTTAATGTCACCTTTTCGCTTAAGACTACATGGGAGGATAATGTACTCCAGAAGCATACGATCATTTACCGATGGATCCAAAACCGATAGGAGGGTTGGTGCTGGCGTCTTCGGAGCCAATGTTAAAATATCTGTTCTCATTGGCAAATGTCCCACGATATTTCCTGCGAAAATTAAGGGAATTACAACATGTTCCCTCATAAATTTAAATACAAGTCTTAAATTCGTACATAAAGCTTACTTTCCGCAGACAAGTTAATTGCTTCGCGAGTTGTGTTTGTTTATAAAAAAAATATACATATATGCCTAGCCGGCCGGACTTAAAATTTTCTTCTCTGGGTATGTCGAATAGTGGCTTCACCTGAGTGAAGGTATTCTATCTAGCTTGCCTTTAGCCATTAACGATGAAAATCCTTATGAAAGGCTCAGGAGGACACTCTTCATCCCGGCCGGACTTCGACTTTCTAATATAATTTAACGATCTGGACAGTTTTAAAATCAGTTACGTATTGTCAACCTTTGGCCATGGATATGTGGTACATCTAAATCATTTTTAGTTTACTCAATAAATTTTTATATTTACAAACAATCTCAGTGTGCATTGTCACTGTTCTTTTACGAGCAAAAATTGTATTTTTTTAAATTACATTAATTAAAATTGCTTTGTATTAAAACAAACTGTATTTAAAAATATCATGCAAATTTATTGATATTTTATATTATTTGTATTTATTAAAATGAAACTGCAAAAAGGAAAACGTAAACAAACGCAAGTATTTATTTGATTTTTATAAACAGAAGTTTTTTTATTCTAGCTGCCACATGGCAAATATAAAAAAAATTTCATTTTTTTTTATTAAAAGTAATAATTTTATTGGTGCTATTTTACAAGCAACTTTCCATAAATTTATTTTCATTTATTTCATGAAATTAGAGAATTGTAATAAAATACAGAAAATTTTTAATCATTGATAACTTTTGCAAAAACAAAAAAATATTTTCGTCTCAATGACTAATTTATTTTCATTTATCAAAAAATGTTGTATCAATAAATAACTGAGTATTCCTTCCAATTTTTTATTTGTTTTTACATTGCGCGCCGAAACCCACCCAGGTGGGTTGCTGTTGAGTTTGCTTCTTTTAAAGAGATCAGGCAATTTATTCCTAGCAGTTAATTAATTAATTTGTTACCTTCTTTGGGATATCGATAGTGTAGAGAGAACATCACCTTTTTTAACTTATGAACCAATAATCGCTATTATAATTTATACATACATACATACTTGCTGACTAAGATGGTTCGAAAAAAAAGTTGAGTCCGTCACCACCTAAGATTAAAGATTAGTTGAAAACAAATCCAAAAACATTTTCTTTTTTAATTTTTTGCCATTATTGCATTTTATTAAACGTAAAAACTTAACCCACAGACAAGTGAAAATTGTATTTCCTTTCATTAAAATATTTTTTAATATGGGTTCGCATTTATTAAAAATAATATAAAAATAGCTTTTTGCAGCAAACTTATTTTGTGATATAAAAAAAAGTTAAATGAAACTAACTCTGAGCAAAAGTAGTGGTTACGTTTTTTTGGCAAATATTTCTAAAATGTAACCATATTTATATTTATAACAATAATAGTGTTATGCCAATTCCGATTAATTTTTATTCTGCATTGAATAGAGGACAGGTCGGAATGGTATTAAATATGTATATTAAATATGTATTCTCTGGCGCAAAATTTTCTCAAAGCACGACATTTGAATAGTGAAAAAACTATTTTAAAGGATCAGGTTATGATCTAATTTATGTAAATATGTTGTGTTTTCTTTTGTTTTTATTATTAAAATATATAAAAACGTGAAAAAACTTGTATTGTTTTATTTTTGTCTACAAAAATGCACAAAAACCGATTAAATTCAAACATTTTCCGATTAACTCGAATAATTTTTAGCAGTAAAGCTTACTCGAATAACTCGAACGAAATAAAAGTTTATACTCGATTGCTCGAGTAATTTAAAAACCTAAATTTCGATTAATTGATTATTCAAACAATTGAAAAGTCTATTAAAATGAATACCCTAGCCGTTATATAATAATATTTTAAATATTTCTTCAGGGAGACACAAAGATCTCAAGACACTTTGTAGAAAACCTTATATAAAAAATGATAACAATCTATATGAATTTAAAATTTCGTCAATCTATTAGAGATTCACTAATAGAAATAGACAAAGCGGATAACAATTAAGGACTTTCTATTGCAGCTGTCATTTACTGTTAAGATATTTTTATCTATATCTAATATTTATGCTTTATGTCACAGATACCGTTCGGATTAGTTTTGATTCCGTAGCTGTCATTCCGAAAAAGTACATTTTTGGTGCTTTAGATTCCGTTCATTTTGTGTTTTGTTTTTAAAATTATAAAGTTATTATACCTTGAGGCGTTTGTTTACTCTTGTTTTTAGATGCAAAGCTCACATTGAGCTTTTATTAACATGGCAAGCTCATGACCAAATATTTATTTGACGTTCCTAAAAGTATGCACGTTTTTTAGTATTTACTGCAAATGAAGTCAGACGAAAAGTGTTTTTCAATTCCACTTTGAAAAAGTGGTTTGATTACGAAGAAAATTTTCGGTTTTCGTTTTCTGAAGAAGCAACTTACGTAATTGAGCCACCTCAGATAGGAATGGTATTTTGTGACATGGCTAAATATTTTAACATAAAATTTTATCGTAACCAACAAGACTTTATTCAGTAGGTATTTGGCAGAAAAAAGTATCGTAAGCCACATAAAACACCATTATAGTAGAAATGAACTATTAAAACTTTATATATTATGTATATTGGAATAAAAATAGCTGATATACTTTATTTCAGAGCAATACTGTCGTTTGAAGCGAAGTTATTGAAAAAAAACTTTTCCTGTAAAGTTTTATTTTTGCTGGTTACGACTTCCGTGTGGTTACGACTCGATATGCAGGAATATTACGTGATGTTAGAGGAACCCGTCTAATTTTTGTGAAAAACCATGCTATAAACTAGAAAATAACTCATTATCACTATAAACTAACTACTTGTTTATGGCATAAATGTTAGTACAGAGATCGTGACATTATGCTATAATCCTGGACCTTGTTAGCTTTAAATGGTACTTTGTGGTACTAAAAAAATTCCCTTTTGCACAGAGAATATGTAAAACACATTAATAAACAAATTTGCATTAAAATGTGAAATTCGAAAAAGTGTGACTCATCCCATTTTTGAAATGACAGGTTCAGTTGTGTGATTATTTCAGGTATTTTTATAATTATTATTTGTTACAATAACTTAGTGGTTTCAATTTTAAACCAACATGCAAAAAATTTCAAAAAGACAAAAGATCACAAACAAAATAGAAAATCAACAACTTTAAGTCATTGAACTCTTAGCGGTCATTGTTCCACTTCAGGTATGCATGTGTATCTAAGCCAGTGGTGGCCAAACATAAATTATCTTATTCTTTGTTTGAGTATATGCTTCGCGGATAAATAGATAGGCTGTGAGGCTTACACACAGTGTACGTGTGTTGATGGTAAGAAACAGCATATGCTCGTGAGCATAGGAAATTGATAGAATGGCCACCACTGATCTAATCACATACATATGTACGCACATACACATAAACATTTATCTATTTTTTGTTAATTTGGTACTGTAAGCCAGTGATGGAAAATTCAGTGCTATTGTACTATTTTCAGTACTATTTTATTTTCAAAACACTGTAGCACGCTCGCTCAATTACTTGTACAAAAATGAATTATAATTTTCTTCTGTTTTATTAATTTTCAACCCGTTCTAATAAAAATATCTTTCCAAAACTCTCGATTTCTTTATTTGAACAAAACAAGTCTGTTCAAACCTGTAAACATACAGAATTTATTAGAAAATATTTAACGGTGTGTGTTATTACGTATTTCGATTAGAAAAAAAGCATTTTTGAAATAATGTAAACATAAGCTGAACAAAATCTAATGATTCTTTGAATAAAATTTATTGCTATAGTAGATTATTTAAGTTGCCTTCTGCCTATTAAGCCCAAATGAAAATTAAAGCAATTCAGTTAGCTTCTTGTTATAATTCTGCCTTGATTTTTTGCTTTTAATTTTCTAAAAAATATATAATACCTTCTCGAAATGAAATCATTAAAAAATCGTAATGGCATTGTTGTTGCAGAAAATATATATTACAACATTTATTATATACTTGCATTTCGAGTGAAACAAAAAAACAAATTATACGAACAATTATAATCTCATATGCAAAAATATTTATAGGGGCCAATAGATGTGAATGTCAAATGTTAGCAATAAACATGAAGCTCAATTTTTGTAAAATCTCTGTCTGAGCTCATTAATTTCTGTCGTCAGATATGTATAGCTGTTGTTAGTTCCACTTACTTATAGTTCTCAATTTTCACGGCATATTTATAGCAGCTAGCCATCCACAATTCGCTTTCCCAAATACCAACTTTGGATGTTAAAAAATGTACTGACAAATATGTCAACAAAGTATTTGACATCTGAACTAGATCAAAAATACAAACGGTGCAAATATACGGAAAATGACCAGCTGATCTGTCGAGACGACCTGTCATGAGTGAAAACCATCCCGAAGAGTTTCAAGAGCTGTCATTACATCTAGACAAAACCACTGAAATAAAAAAACTACATTCAAATGTGATGAATGGTTCTTTTGTATGATAAATAAGATATGTGAAGCTGTATTTTTATATTCCTTAAAAAATTACCATTAAGGTGAAAAAGTACTTTTTAAGTTCAGATTCAGTACCATTTCTAAATCTGTATTTTCCATCACTGCTTAAAGTGCCTCATCTTAATTTATTCACAAATGTACTGCTTTTTTTTGGATACTATGGTGGTCGACTAAGTTATCAATCGGTTCTTGTGCTTACAGCAGCCGATTTTTAAATGTTTCGATTTTTAATGCATAGATTTCTCTTATTTAAGGCCTGTCAGAGTTGAGAAATAATTTAATAAATATATGTATTCATATTGCACTACATATGGGCATTTCCTCCGAATGGTCAACCAAAATATCAGATATATCATAAATATTGTTAAAATTACATTATTTCATATTAAATAAAATAATCTATTTCCTCTTATAACTGTTACTACACACTATAAATTGAGTATTAAGTTTTTTGTTAAGGAAATTTGAAGATATATATGCGAACATTTTATTTTTATCATCATAAAAAAAAACATGTGGAAAAATTGTACGTTCGCGACCGGTACTTAATCCAAATAAACAAAACCCAATAGAGATATTTTATTGTGTAAATACTGGATAGAGGCCTTCATTAATACACTTTTAAAATAAATTAATTGCTTTTGAATATTCCGTCCATTTTGCAGATTTTAACATTTCACTACTGTCAGCCAAAGTTGACTTCTGTTTTGCTTACGTTCGTGAGCACATGTTTATAACTATCAACATGACAACTTAAGCTCGATGAAATCCATCTTTTGCACTAAACCTAGAGCTACCAATATGCTATCGAATCGCCAAAAAAATGCTAGCGTACTAACTAACGTACGTTCGTGACCCCAGGAAATGCCCATATCCAACTAGATTCTAATTATTAGAAGACTAAATGAAAAAACTTGTTCAATATGCAATTTTGTAAAAATTAGGAAAGCTTTTTTTAAATTAAAAATTAATATCAAAATATATTGGTATTAATGGTTGATTTATAGTTTCTATGAATGTTAAGGTTATCAAAAATCGTATAGGTATCTGGAGTCCAACAGCTTACTCAGCGACCGCCGGTATGGCTTTCGTAGAGGACGCTCTACGTGGCGAAGAAGCTCATCGGTGACATTCTTTTCGGAAAAATGGTGTCACTCCATACACCATTTCAGCGAGAGTAAGCTGGAGGCTTTATATATCTCTAAGGAGTTTGACAGAGTGTGGCATGGTGCGCTTTTGTTAAAATTTGTTGCTTTTGATATTGGTGATGACTTCTCTCAATTTACAACGAACTTTCTCAGGGATCGCACTATACGATTTGTTATAGATGAGATCTCATCAAACGAGTTCCAGATTAATTCAGCGGTACCGCAAGACTACGATCTTTCTGCTACCTTATTTCTCATTATTCTTAATGACCCTCACTCTCAAACTTCCAATCCTATCTACTAATTTGCAGATGATAGCAACATTCGCTATTCATATTCATTCAATACTAGGCCAAGCTTGTCGGAGATTGCGGTCATGAGGCAAAACATGAATTCTGCACTTAATCACGATCTTATAACAATCTCTGAGTGGGGTCGTGCGAATAGGGTCGATTTTAATGCTCGTAAGATCCAATGCTATATGCTCACGCACACACGCATGACCGAACTTGCTGCTCTATCTGTAATAACGAATAGTGTAGATATTGCGGAATTTGATGTTCTTGGCATGAAGATCCAGTTTAACGTTCGATGGACTGATCACATTTTTCAAGTCTTAAAATAAGCATTGAAGTGCCTCGGTTTCTTAAGACAGTGTAAAAGATGTTTCACTCCATCTAATCTCCTTAATATTTATACCACCTATATCCGACAAAAATGGGCCGGTGCTTCAAAGTCTATTTTGAAGTTACTCGACCGCGTACAGGAAAGGACGAAGAAGCTCATCGGCGACAGTAGGGTAGTTAAGTCTATTGACTCGCTGGAGCATCGACGCAATCTGGGGTGTATTTCGTTGTTTTAATCTTACTATAATGAAATATGCTCTTAAGAAATCAGGGAACTTGTTCCCGAAACCCGCCCTTTTCTGCGAACAATAGGTTCTTCGTTAAGAGCACATCTATTTGTGATCGATACGCCAATGAATCGCACTACGCATTACAGAGAAAATTCGTTCTTTAGCCAAACAGTTCGTATGTAAGGAATGAGCTTCCTGCAGAGGTCTTTCTTTCCACTTTCAGTGTTGGAAGGTTCAAATCAAATATCCATAAACACTACTACCTCTATTCTCCTTCCTATAACCAATTTTCCTAATTCTGGTAAAATGCATTGCATGAGTAGGGGCCATCCCCTGAGTGCTGGTCTTATTAAAAAAAAAATTGTAATATATGACAAATTCTGAGAAAAATTTCCCAATAAACCATGGGTCTAATAACATCAAGATTTTCTATGAAGTATACTTTACATGTATGTATGGCCTAGTCGCGTTATCTGCAGGGCTGTAATCTATTACTGCTTGTATGTTTGCAGGTATGTTTGTATGTCATTTGTTTACCGGAGCTTGAAAATAACTTGAGTTTCTTATTTCTTTTAAGTTTTTGTATAAGTATCGCGAAAGCAAAAATAACTTTTATAACTTGATTTTATCCAACAGTGGCTAATACCAAACAACTTGCTAAATGGTGGAAATAGTCAAAAAACATACAAATTATAAATATAAAATACCCAACAAAAACAAAAGTATTAAACAACTAATAAACTTTTAAAAATTCACTCAAAAATGTTAAGCATGAAAATTGTTAAATCATGTTTTAAACACAACTCAATTGCCAATATTTACAACAATTAAGACATACAGTCAATGACTTATGGAGAAACTGAAGATATCTTTTGCCAAAAAAAGTTAATAAACTTGTGCAAAAAAATGTATGCAAAATTTTTCGAAATTTAATAACTGTTTACTTGAACAAGATTTTCAAATTATCTAATAATTATAAAATCATCTAAAATATCTATTGCATTTAATAAACATACATTTTCTAAACACGTTTACTATCGGGTTTCTGAAAAAGTATTTAAATAGCTCGCAATCAAAAGAGATTAATTCTATGTATGTATTTAATTAAATTTTTTTATTTTTATTACAGCTTTTTTGTCTGAGTTCAAGGTTTTTATATCCAATCCTTAGCTCTAAATTATAGTACGAGATATTTAAAAAAAATATTATTATACGTTTCATCCAAAGACACAAACTTTTAAAATATTTTCAATCGTTTCGTACATGAGCAAAACCAAAACAAATACTTTTGCAATGACAAAGATTACATATAATACAATTGGCTTTTCACTCATCTGCTTGCTTTAATATCCCATTTCAATCGTACAACTGCAAACGAAACAAAAGTACAAATGTATTTTGTTGAATGGTTCATTGATTTAGTATGAATACAAGAACGCATTCTCTACTATGATGAGCAAATCAATCGGAAAACGTTTTCTTAAAACCTTTCAATTTTGTTCTCATTCTTTGCTTTTCTAGCTGTAAATGTAAAGTTAATATACATTTATACCATATTTACACTATGCGACTTTGTTGCATGCAATTTTAATTTTAAGTGAGAGTGTTGAAATAGAAATGTATACATTTTGTATTTCTTCTCTGTCTTTCTCACTGAAAAACAGAAGTTGCATGCAAAAAAGTTGCATAGTGTAAATATGGTATTAGTGTACAGAGGCACAAACAATACAAATCTAAATTGGACTATCATTCTGGTTGTTTTTGTTTCGTGTCTGAAAAAGACAAAACAAAACCAAAGCAAACGTTTCGTTTAGTTTATTTTCCTACTTTAAAATTTATATATTAGAATATAGGAATTTGTTGTAAGTCAATCTTATATTGAATTGTAAAAATAATTATTATAAATGGCAGTATATGGTTTTGCGAAAACTTTCATGTTTAAAACGCTTGAATAAACACAACATAATGAGACACTGATGATTTCGTGAAAAATCTATTATTTGTAAAAATTTTAAACTCTAAAATATGTAAACTTTAAAAATTTCGAGTTTTAATCATCTAAATTCTCATAGATTTACACAAAACAACTTTGTACTGTAATTTTTATTCGCGCAATATTTTTTGGAAAAACAAATTAATTTAGCAAAAATAGTCACAGAATAGCTTAATGCTGTTCATATATGTATATACCATTAACTAAATTTGAATCTGAAAACCATGCCAAAAGTATAAAAAATTTCATGGTAGGTTAATATGAGCATTTTAAATGGGAATATCGCGAAAACGAGAGCTAACTTTGAAAAACGACTAACACCACTGAATTTAGCATACTCAAATTAACTTTATTAGTAAAGAGCCCAGCTTGTTACGTTTTCAGACTAGCATAGTGTAATTAGCAGGGAAACCGGAACTTTGCCGTAAAAAATGTATTTTATGCCCATTAAATATGCACTAAAAACTTAAAAATATGCTCCCAAAATGTAAATAATATGATCTTAAGACACAGCAAGAAACATGCAATTGCATATTTGCGGCTTCCCTGGTAATTAGTAACAAGCGTGATGAGCTCTCTTTTTCTTAATTCGCGACTGATCAACAAAGAATTTTAAATATTTTGAAAACCTAAAGAATCTATATACTCACAAGAAGTATTCCGTGCAATCATTTATAAAAGAATAAACATTTACGGCATTATGTATAATGAAAAATTGGCTTGAAGTTAACATAAGTGGTGAAATTGAAAATGGTCTTAACGAGTTTTGCCATACAATTTTATAGTAACAATAGCGCTAGAATATAATCGTGAGTTAAAACTACATTATGCGCCGACTTTTTATGCCAAATTGCATGGAGAAACTCGTCAAGACAAAGCTCAATTTCGTCACTTATGCCTATTTTTCATTAAAATTCTAAGCAATCTTATTTTTAACTGATTCTAACATTCAATAAAAAAACTAAATACACATTACACGGATTTTCTGTTGCTTTCAATATAGTCAGTCCGTTGTTTATGTTATAAGTATCAAAAAAGTACAAGCATTAAAATAACACACACTAGGGATGTGCAAGTGAAAAAAATATATCGATATATATCGATATCGATATATTTTTAAATATCGATCGACATCGATATATATCGAATAAAAAAATATCGATATATCGAAATATCGATATTTTTCAACAATGATAATTCACACGTACTCCCCAAATTTTGTTTAAAAATAAAACAAAAAAAGTAATTTTCTTATAAATAATTAAGCTGGAAAGTGTTAATTTCCAAGATCCTTGCTGTTCCACCAATATTTCATCAAACATACATCAACAAAATTATATTCAAAAAATGATAATTTTTCGAATATACAAAATATTATAAGCAAAATATTATATAAAGATATTTTTAGAAATATTCTATTTGATGAAGACTGTGCAGA
Source organism: Panzeria rudis (assembly GCA_956483635.1). NCBI lineage: Eukaryota > Metazoa > Arthropoda > Insecta > Diptera > Tachinidae > Panzeria > Panzeria rudis. The sequence continues at coordinate 65,674,767 of OY101451.1, forward strand.
AATGTTTTTAAAAATTGCACGAAAAACATAACTAAAGCTAAAAATATATCGAATTTGATACTGTCGATATATTTGGAAAAAAATATCGATATATCAATATATCGAAATTAAAAATATCGACGATATATATCGATATATTTTTAAGAAAATATCGATATATCGATATTTTTGCCTATCCCTAACACACACACACACACAAATACTCAAAATATCCCAGTTGGCCACGTTTTTAAGACATCATCAATGACATCATAAATCCTCGACGACAAATGTTGGACAGTGGGAACAAATCATCGATGAACTTTTCGAACAAGTGTCGCGAAAATCGTGCACGATTTAATGAGCGACAATGTCGCTCAGATTTTCGTTCACATAAAACAAGATGATTTCGTGGGCGACATTGTCGCCTATGTTGTCGTCAATGATTATGTAAGCAAAAAAATCGCCTATTATGTCGTCAATGATTACAAAGGCTACAATGTCGTCTACCTTGCCGTTAACGATTACATAGTGACAATGTCACCTACTTAATTTTGCTTATCTGTTTTACCATTTCATTTAAATTATTGACTGAAATAGCTGAGATTCGAACTGAGGCTGCATGGTTATAAGTTTTCGCGCTTACCACCCTGCTGCTGCACCACTTAAAACATAGACAGCAAGAGGCCAACATATTCATTTGTTTGATTGAAGAAAAAATGTAAGACATTGTCGCTCATATTGTCCTCAACAAAGTTGGATTGAGGACAACAATTAAGACATTGTCACTCATCTTGTCCTCCACAATGTTAATGGGGACAAAATGTAAGACATTGTCGCTCATATTGTCCTCAACAAAGTTGGATTGAGGACAACTTGCAGGAATTTTTCGCTCAGATTGTCGTGAACGACGATTTCCTTTACAATGCCGAGTAGAAAACCAATCGACAAAGGACAGCACGTGCAAGAATCGTAGATGACAATGTCGTGCAAGGCAATCTGGCCAACTGGGACTCTGGAAATTGCAATTGAAATTATATAAATACAAATTTAAAATCAGTGGTGTAGTGGTTAATACTTTAGACTATTAAACGAGTGGTCACATTTTCAATTTCAGCCAAGACAATGCGTGTCTTTTTTTTTTAATTTGTAATGTTAAATGCATAAAATTTAGTAAGTTTATGTTGTCTTCGTGCAGCTAATTTACATACTATGGTTCGGCCAGATGGTTGATATGTTGCTTTGTTCGATCCCAGTAGAAGTTAACATAACATACACTGAGTAAAAATTTAAATTTAATAAAACAATAATTAAAAGATACAAAATAATAAGCCTCATAACATATAAAAATAAAACAAAAATCAATTGTTTCTACGAAACTTGAGGTTGATTATTTAACAGTAAAAATAACAGATATAAGGAAACCGTTTTTATTTTTATGGAAGCTGCTATTAGTTCTTTTGACAATGAAATTGATCCAAACAAATAAGGAATCATTAATATTTTATGGTTTTATTTATATCTGTTAACTTTTTAACATTTAAGGCTGAATAAACTTTTTGTTAAAATTAAATGAATAATAAGTAGACCGGTTTTTAATTGAGTTTTAATATATTTTATATTGTAATTTCAGTTAATTTTAAGTACGGAATATTTTGAGTGTATAAAACTCTAATGAAAATTAATCAGTTATTCTTTCCTTTAAGCGCATACGCATAAAGTTTTATTCAGCACTTTAACAGTATTTTTGTTCTACCGAAAATTTCGAATATTATACTTAGGATGTTTTGTCAAAAGCATAGATATATTTTTTTCAAGTGTTTTAAATTTCAATTAAAATTTTTAATGAGAAATTAGCATTATTATTTTGCTGTAACGTTTTCCTTATGTATTCGAAATTCCGCAGGAATCGCAACATTATTATCAACCAATATAAGAATTTGCATGATCAAATATACATACATACAACATTTTATTAAAATCTTATCTTTTTGTAAGCAGTTTTCATGTCTTCTTTTTTCATAGAAACTAATTATTTTGCTCATGTTGCTGAACCACTAAGACTGGTTAATAATTTGGGGGAAAGTAAGTCAAAAACCATTAAAAGAATATAAACTGTGCAATAAAAACAAATTTGCTTAAATAACATAAACTAAATACAGATAAGTATATAGTTAAGATTAAATTATTACATAAACAAACAAATAAATAAATTATTTTTATTGTCAAAGCAATACAACTAATAACGGAAAAATGTAACTCATACCCCCACTGTCCGAAAGGATAATATTTATTTGTTATTTACAAAGCATTTAATATGCAAATGTATTTTTACATTCTGTTGCAAATGAAACAAATGTAGAGAATTTTAATAAAACTTTGGCCCTCCCTACAGATTGTTAAAGTAAATACATTGATAAATATAACCCAGCAAACTTTGCTAAGGAAACAATATGGTTAACGGTATTATAATCTTGAGTGTTAAGCTCCTATTACATTGTCTAAGTTTTTGTCTGATTTCAATACGTAAAAATGAACTGTTCTGTCTAATATACAATTTTTAACTTTTCGTCTGAGCTCAATTGAAAACAGAACTTATTCTATATCCATCTAATATACAATATGAGTTTTTCATGTCATGTTCTTAAAGTTAGATTTTGAAATTAGATGAAAACTCAGACAGTGTACAGACGGCATTAGTTAACTGATACCCAGCTTTTAATTTTATTTCGTTATTCTTTTTAATTTCAGCTCTAACTAAGTTTGGCAATGATTAATTTACTAAATTGAAAAAGAATAGGTTATGAAATTTTAATAAATGTTTACTGGTTTATTGATAATTAAATTTTTTCATTGCTAAAAATTTTCAAAATTTGTTTGAATATTTATTTGTTTAGAATGTTTTAGAGCTTTTTGTTTATACAAAACATACATATACATATCTATGTATATATAAAGAATTTAATTTTATAATCTACAAATGTTTGGGTGTTTTTGTTATTGAAAATTGCAAAATTTGTTGCAAATTGCACTTAGTAGGAAATAACAATAATTCCGAATAATGTTTGCCTTTATCTCTCTGGCCATGTTAACTTGTATGCAAATGCGTAATTTGTTAAAAATTCCAGTAGAAATATGTATGTATGTAAATAACAACTTGTTGTGTTAAGTAGTGTTACAATTATTACTACAAAGTTTATAGTTTTGTAGATTTGGTTACAATTTGTTATTATTGTATGGTTTGTAAATAATACATATTATCACGTGTAAAAAAATTAAAATAGACAAACTTGCATACCATCAGTGCTGAAAAAACTAATGGCTAATAATCGGTTCGTCGTTGAACCTAAATGAAATACTCATAATTTCTAGGTCAGTTCAATTAAGTTAAATTGAGCCTTTTCTTATAACGGGTTTAAAGTAAGCGGTGCTTTTTAACAAATATTTCGTAAATACCCTTTATTGCAAACAGACTCCCAAAACTCCACGTAATTCCATACATGTGTATGTACATATTTGTGTTCTAATAACTAACACTATAATACGCAGCATATCTATCTCAACTAGAGATGTAACGATACGCCGTTTCGCCGATGCGATACCAATACCGATATTTAAAAATAAATATCGCCGATACCGATTCCGATACCGATACGAATATTGAAATTGAGTTCAAGTTTAGATCAATAAAACTCAATTGCAATTTTTTTATTATACAAAATTACTTTGTAAGAGAGAATATTTAAAATTTATTTTAACCCAGTATAAAAAATTGGAAGTAATTTTTAAGGAGCTACATTTTCTTTGCTTCCAAAAAATCTATATTAAAAATATGCAGATAATTAGTAGAAAAGCAAGAAAAAATTTTTAATTCCTTTATAATTTTAAAAAATACTCGCCATGCGTTAGGCCTTATTAGCTGAAGATTTCAAAATCAAGGACACAAAACATAAAAATTGGCCATATATCAAAAACAACATACTCGCCATGCTTTTTAAAAAATCGATTTCTTAAAGGACATTTATCAACTAATATTCTTCTAAATAACTTAATAGCTTAATTATTAAAAGTCTTCTAAGTTTATATTTATTCACTTAAATTTACATGAAAATAAAGTTTTGAGTTTAAATTCGCATAAAAAATTGTAAAATTGTCAATTGGGTAATTTTTTATCCTTTTTCCTTGAGGAAAAATCATTATAGAACACCGAAAAAGAAATCATCGCTTCCAATTCGGTGATTGGTAATCGAAAAACAAAACTTCTTGCAATGGCAAGGATATGTAAAACTAATTAGAAATTATCCAAATTTGCAATACTTCCGGGTCGCGAATTCTACATTTTCATGACGTCTTTGGAGTGTCTTTTTTTGTTGGAATAAGATTTAAAAAACAACGACTTGAATTCGAATTCATGGTAAAATTAACAAAAAATAATTTTTTTTACAAAATAACAGCATAAAATATTATTAATTTTTAAAATTGATATTAATAAGATTTAAAAAATAACAAAATGAATTTAATTCATGGTAAAATTGAACAAAAATAAATTATTTGTTAAAAAAAAACTCTGAAAAAATTTTTTAAAGTATCGTCGTATCGACAGTAAAATATCGCCGATACCGATGTATCGGAAAATCTGAAGTATCGCCGATATATCGGCATCGGTATCGGCATTCGTTAATCCCTAATTTCAACACATTGCAAAACACCACAACTGAGAGGAAATAAAATATGCAACAACTTTAAATCGCATTTAATACCACATGACTCAGCTGCTTTCATTGACGTCTGGAGGGTTGCGAAGCTCCGCACTTGCCCCCTTCCTCCGTTCCTCCCTTCCCCGCTTCCCACCACCAAGTTAAAAATATTACGTCCAGTTTTTGACTCAGTAATTAAATATTTATTTAGTTAATTTTCATATAAATTTAAATTCTAATTAAATACAACTTCTTTTTTTCAGTCGTATTTAGTGGTTCTTGTTTAATTGTGAAAAAAATATGGTAGCATAATAATATATTAAAAATTTCCCATAAATTTCCTAAAAAAGCAGGTGATCAACATAAACAAAAAAAAACCAAAAGAAATATATATATTTTTCATGCAAAAAATTAAAAATAATCAAGAGTTTCTGCAATGTTTTAAAAGAATAAAAACAGCTTACAAAATCACAAAAAACAAATATACCAAAGGAAACCCAAATTTCACGCCAACAAAAGTTGAGTTGTCAGCGGCCACAATTTTTTTGTTTGCACTAGAACAACAAGCTGCCACAATCATATTGTAATTTATAAAACTTAAATCTAATTTAAATGTACAAGATTGGTGATATAAGTTACATTTGAATATGATCTATAAAAATTAGTTTTCTATTTAAATAGAAATTCAATTTAAAAACCATTTAATTATTAAGTCGGACACTGGAGGTTAGTTAGAGTTATTTTGAAAATTAAGTTATGATTTTAATCGAACTGTATGAAGCATGCAGCAGCAAAAGCACTCTATTTACAATATTGCTTTTGTTTGCTGTTCTTGATAGTTTATTACTTTAGTTTTAAAATATCAAACGGACGAATTTGAAAATACGAGTTTAAAACTTTGCCAAAATCACTTTTATCACATGAAAAAATTTAGAAAAAAGTTGCGACAATTTGAAAAAACTCACATTGCAAGAATTTTTCATTATTTACGAGGATTTGGGTTTTTTTTTTAAGTTTTACCGATTTTGAAAATAATTTAGAGTTTGTTTTCAGCAGATGCACCATATGTCAGATTCGGTAAAAAAAAGTTAAAACAAAGTGTGAAAAAATATAAATAAATATAGTGTGTATACGATTTTTTTAAATTTTATTTTGTCGATTTGAATACTTTTTTATAGCTTTAAATAAGTCAAATAATAACTGGTTAACTGCACTGACAATGTAAGTACATTTATGGTAGCCCTTATTTTTTGGACTTCTCAAACAAAAATAAATAGTTATCGAGTCATATTATAAATAGTGACAATATAAATCCTTATATACATATACTGAAAATAATCCATGCAATATTTTACGAAAAAAACTTTCGTAGCGACTTTTTTCGTAGAATATACGAAACTTTTGTATATATTACGAAAACACATTTAGGCAATATTTTTTTTAATTTACGGAAGTAACGAATACCTTTCGTAAATATTTGTCCTTGTAAAAAATATATTTGAAATAAAAAATTAATTAAAATAATTTTTTATAAATTGACGTATTTTTCAAATGTAAGTATATAAAACAAATTTTTAGCTCTTATAAAATAAGTAGAAATTCTCTCAGTGGATAGAGTATATAACTTGAAATATGAAAATTGTGATTTCGTGCCCCGGTTGAGCCATACTTTTTTCTTACTTTTATTTTTTGATTATTTTCGTACATTTCGTATATTTTACAATAGAATTTCGTGGTGCGAAATTACGAAATATTTCGTAATATGTACGAGCGTTTTCGTGCATATGTTGCATGGAATTTTTTCAGTGTACTTTTTGCCCACCAGTAAGCAAAGTTTTGGCTGGGAGAGGAGGATAAATAAAATAACCTTACCATACTCCTGAAAAAATCTTGCGCTCGTTTGATGAGATCCTATCTATAAAAAGTTGTTTAGTGCGGCCATTCACTGAATTTCCTATGCTCGCGATCATTGGGTGTTTTTTTACCATCAACACACGTACACTATGTGTGAAACTCACAGACTATCTATTTAGCCGCGAAGCACATACACAAACAAAGAACAAGATAGGGTCTGTTTGACCACCACAGTTATAAATATATGGAAATCATCACCGGCACGAAAAATAACAAGTTTCGACAAAAACGCACCATACCACACTAAATCAAATGAGATCTGCTAATCCGTTCTTAAGCGGCCGTCAGACTATTAGATTTAGTAATCCCCCTTATTCCGTAACTATTTTTAGACGTCACCTCAAGACAATACCAAAAAATTGGCTCATTTCAAACAGTTGTGTATTTGTTTGCCGGCATAAATAAAGAAAAAAAAAAGAACGAAAAAATGTGCTTTATTGCAAATTATTTATGTTACGTTTTATTTGGGATGTGATAGTGTAGAAACAAAATGGAATGAGAAAATTTTCTTTAAGATTTTTTGACAGTCACACTGATTTTGATTTTATTTTCGTCGTACAAAATCTAATAAAAATCGCAAAGCTTGTATTACAATGTGAAAGGACCTTTAACAGCATGCGGTCGAAAGAATAATACTCTTTCAAACGTGGGTATGGAGTGAATACTTGGCCATCCCTTAAAATATCGGCATTGAGAAACAAGCATTAATCTTTACTTAAGCAAAAAGACATTGATCGTGTAAACATTTTTCGCGCTTAAGTACTCTAACACATAAAGATCTCGAACTTGTGCGCAGTAATTAAATATCTGCGTTTTTGTTATTATGCCACATACTGATGGTTTCCTCTCTGGATCCGACGTCATTTTTGCAAGTTTGATTCAGCCAAGACTATGTTCTTTATTTATTTAATTATTTTATTTCTAAATTTATTTCGAAAAGAGTTAATGAAATCCGGGCAAGCTAAACATGTAACAACTTTGTGTACCTATCGCCGAGAACTTGGCATCAGCAATAAGAAATATAATGACAAGTTATTTTCTGAATGAGTTGGCGTAGCAAAGTCGCATGCGTTTTTCATGAGTTAAAAAACTATAGGTTTATTTAAATTTACAAATGCATTAAAAATGCACTCGAGGTCACAATTAATTAAGAAATAACGAAAACTTTATTTCATTTTGAGTTCGTTCAGTTATTCTTCTGGTGGTAATGATCTGATGTAGTAAAATCGATCTGGTTCAGATGTATGTATTTTAAATGAAACCTAACATTTTAGAAAATTAATTTTTTAGAACAAGTAAAGATTTGTTGTTCTATTACACTATGCGACAAATGAAGAACTTTGGAAAACACTTGGACTACATAGTACACGTTCGATTATACTACCGCAGGGTAGTAAGACCCTATACTCAGTTTAACGAATTTAGTGACCAATTTCTTTTATGGACCTCCAAAGTTTCTGAAAATAAGTGTGCCCCCAAAAAAGGTGTCATCAGTATTTGGCCAACAGCTAACTCAAACTTAGTGGTACCGCTTAACTATATACGGCAATAATGTAGCTAAGAGTCTACTTAACAGATTTTATTAAAATTTTATGCCAACAAAATTTTTTTTCGTGCACTTTTTTGAAAAAATTGAGGAAAAACGTTTTTGGTTTCACTTTTTTCAGAATAACATACAGGGACTCGTAATGTTTTACTAACTACACTTGGCAAAGTTATAGTTACGGTAGACCTGAACAAATTTTGTGAACATATCAATACAATTTTAACGTGTTACGCACCCTAATAGCTCATACAGAGCACTTTTTATCTTAAAAATTTTAGTTTTTCACAATTTTTTTTAATGCTAAAAAAATGTTTATTTTTAAAATAGTATATTCAAGTGCACAATTATCTGTTATGGTTTATTAAAATTTTGTGCCAAAAAAATATATATAATTCTTTCTGCACTTTTTATGAAAAAATATTATTATTCAACTTTTTCGGCATGACTTACAATGACTCCAAATTTTTCACTAACAATATTTGGCAAAACAACAACAAACCGTAAAAAATAGTAAATACTAAAATCAGCAACATAAGAAATGAAAGAAATAAAGCAAAAAATGCAATAAAAATATAGCCTAACTAGTAGGATATTCAATCGGCTAACCGTTAATCAGCTAACTGGTTAATTACTACCCGATTAGCTGATTGGTTAAATTAAAATGGGCTATTTTCGATTAGCAATGAAACCGACTAATTTCAGTCGATTAACCGATGTAACAAAACTCTTAATTTTTTGTAGTATTTTAAAATTTTTTTATGTGTTTAATTACACTATGCGACAAAATGGAAAAAAATGGGACATACTTTTTTAGAGACCTAGTTTATATTGTAGGCATACTTGAGTAGATAATTTTGTCATTTTTATAAATTCGATCACACCCCAAAAATCAAAAGTTATCCATAAAAAACGATTTTTCGGGACCTCACGGACAAAAATATGTTCAGTGCGTTATTACCGTACCGATGTCCAATTTGTGAACGGGGTCGAATAGAGGAGGATTTATGCCTTCCGTGTGTACTTAAAATTATTTTGTAGAAAATGACTATTGTTTTGTAGAAATATTATCAAAACAAAATTAATTTTTTTTTATTTTTTCAGATTTTTTCAAGTTTGGAGTATTTTTTCAACACTTTTTTCCAAACTATACTAAGCTTTTTTAAAGTAGCGTATCTTATACTAATTAAAATAAAATAAAATGATAAAAATCGGATGAGAATTGGCAAAGTTGCAATTTTTTAAACAAAATTTCAATATAAAATAGAACATGAAAAACATGCCCATTGCATTATGAAGGTGCTTACAAAAAAATGGTAAATAGCACAGCTTCCTAGCTACCAGCCAGATTTATTTTAAACTTGACATATCAATAGATATTGATCTATACTTCCACAATATTGCTTGCAAAGAAATACAGGTTGCGAACTAACGACGCAAAAGTGGGCAAAAATTAAATATATCACATGTGAAAAACTTTAGAGGTCTTATAACTTTCGCAAATCTGAACCGATTTGGAAAGTCGTTAGTTCGCTACCCGCACATCCTTGCAAGCAATGCTGTGTAAGTAGAGCTCCTTATCTATTGATATGACAAATTTTAAACACAATCTGATTAGGACTTTAAAAGTTATATATTATTTACCATTTATATTGTGAGTACCTCCGCAATGCACTGGGAATGTTTCACGTGTACTATTTTATTTTGAAATTTTGCTTTAAAAAATTTAACTTTGGCTATTCTTAGCCGATTTTTATAATTTTGGGCTTATTTTAATCGTACACTTAATTGTACACTTCGAAAGAAAATAAAAAAACACCAAATTTTAAAAAATCGGAAAAAATAGTTTCCTTTTGATAATACTTCCACGAAATATTAGTCAAAATAAAATATTTTAAACAAACACGGGAAGCATAAATCCTCCTCTATTGGACACCGTTCAAAAACTAAAAATCGGTACGGTAATAACGCACTGAAAATTTGTTTTGTCGGTGAAGTGCTTTTTGATTTTGGAAGTGTAATCGAATTTATAAAAGTTACAAAATTATCTACTCAAGTCGACCTGTATCATATGTCATTTCAGAAGTGCATTTAAACTGTTACATAGTGTTATTTGTTTCGTCTCATATACAAAACGTGTGTGTTTAGAAATTATTTTTTCATACAAACAAAGAAGAATGTTCAGAATTCTTAGCTTAAGTAAAACTTTAAAATGTTTGAACGTGGCTATAAGAGAGCTTCATAAAGACCCTGCTACTCTAATTTTAAGGCATTTGGAAATAAACATTTTTGCAGCATGTTAGATGCTGAGCTTTGCCATAGTAATACAAACAATATTTTAACAGAATTAACTGAAACAATTAGAAGTATTAAGAATTAAAAAAAAAATTAAAACAGGACTCTAAATGCATAATAGACTTTATATGTTAGACAAATCAAGGAAAAAGACTGAGAAATTAGATATTCTGTATAATGGACTGCTTTCGATTTCTCCATCATCTACGATAAGTGAAAGGATATTTTCCAAGTCAAGTTTTAATCAAAACTAAAGAAAAGAATCGCTTAGATGCTAAACATTTACACCAAAATATTTTTCTAAAATATTATTTTAGAATATCTGCTTAAACTATTGCAACAACTAATAAAATCATGTTTATTAATACATATTTATAAACTCTTTTTTTTTGCTTGATTTAGTTTAAGAATTGTTATGTTTGTTATGGGTTTGCTTTTTTTTAAATAATAAACTTAAAGTAACAAATAATTTATGAATTTTATTGATTAAAATTATTTAATTATGAAAAAATGCTGATTAACCGATTAATAACGAAATTAAACGATTATTAACCGAAAACAGAAGCCCGGTTAAATGAATACCCTACTAACTAGTGAAAAAAAACAACTTTTACGATCAGGGCCACGTTTCTCAAAAAGTACAAGTTACAAATCTACAAGTAAAATACACACAAAGCAACAATAAAATTTGTAAAAGTATTGTTCTTTTGTGTGTATTTTACTTGTAGATTTGTAACTTGTAGTTTTGAGAAATGGGCCACAGATTGTATTGGCATATTTACAAAAGTTTTTCAGCTTTACCGTAGCTATAACTTTGCCAAATATTGTTATCAATAAATTAGGAAGCCCTGTAAGTTATTCGGAAAACAGTAAACAAATGATTTGTGTTCCTATATTTTTCAAAAAAAAAAAAAATGCACGAATATAATAAATTTTGGCATAAAACGTTAATATAATTTGTTTCGGGGACTCTTAGCTACATTATTGCCATATATAGGTAAGCGGTACCATCTAGTTTGAATTAGCCGTTGACCTAATTGATGACACCATTTTTTTAGTGCCCACTGATTTTCAGAAATTTTAGAGGCCCATAAAAACAAATTAGTCACCAAATTCGCCAAACTGAGTATAGGAATGTACTATCCTTTGATAGCAGGTTCGATTGTGTCAAGCCCGTTTGCTTTTTGCTCTGTTGCACTGTGTTATTATTGAAAAAGTATCAATATATGTATATATGTTAAACAAATATAGATGCATGTATATCGTAAATATTTTTCGTCGCAATATATTTCTATATAAAAATTAAAACAAAATCTTAACGCTGAGTCCAATATTTAACTTAAGCTTCGGTTTTAGTATAGAGTCTAAATAATTCTGGCAAAAAAAATCGACTTCAGTACAAAGAGCAATATACTTGATGGTCTTTGATATAAGCAATTTTGAAAATCGGTATGCAAATGGAGGATTTGTGCTCTAACAAATATTTTGGGTGGAGGCGTGGAAGACTTGCCCCACCGATTTTCGTAGAAAAATTATGGAAGGGGGGTTCGCAGCAAATTTCCTAACTGATTTTCGAAGAAAAACTATGGAACAAAACTGTAGTCAAACCCTTTCAAACAAAAAAAAAACAACTTTGAAAATCGGTTTACAAATGACAAAGCTATGCATGGGGGGAGCAAGTTTCCCCCTCCCATTTTCGAAAAGAATTGTGGGGCCAAACTACTAGCAAACCCTTGTAAACAACAGAAGAATTTTGAAAATTGGTTCACAGATGACATAGGTATGGGTTTGGGGGGGAGGACAGAGAAGGGAGCAAATTTCCCCCTCCGATTTTCGAAAAAAATATGGCACCAAACTACAGGAAAGCCCTTTCCAACAAAAAAGAATTTTTAAAAGCGGTTCACAAATGACAGAGTTATGCGTGTACAAACATAAAAAAGTAAAAAAGAACAACACACGAATTGATAACCTTCTCCTTTTTGGAAGTCGGTTAAAAATAGAGATTTTGTTTTACTCATAGACTAAAAAAATGCATCTCTGCACGAAGTCTGTCCTACATATTGCAAAATATTTACTTTTTTCGTACCACGTAACTCTTTCGTATAATATACGATCTGCATATAAGTAGCAAATTAGAACCCTGCGACAGACTATATAATCAATATGGTAAAGTTTGTGTGTGCAACCTGTGGGTAAAAATATTTTTTGTGTCTTATTTTTAGGAATTTTTGTAATTATGTCGGAATAAGAAGGTATTCACATATTACGTAACACTATTTCCGTCATTTTTAACAATCTCCCCTCTCCGTAACGCCTGATAGCAATTTTCAGCATCAATTTTCAGCTCTGTAACATATCTTTAACCCCTTACCCATCCTAAGTATTCTACGCATAATGCCCCAAATAATGCTGGCAAAAATCTATGTATTTTTCGAAATTTATGTATTTTTACGGTTGTTTGTAGTTTGCTACAAATTTTTTTCCAGACGTAACAACACGGAAAAACATTTATTCATTTGGGAGTCTGTCGAGTTTATTAAGTTTTTTACTTACACAGAAAAAACTATAATACGTATTCTATTAATAAATTCATAAATTCAAATATTTATTTTACGGAAATGGGACCTATCGCAAAATTAGTAAAATTAAACACGAAAATTCGTAAATATTTAATAAGAAAAAAATCGAATTTTTTTCTATAAAAATTTTGTATAGGAATATTCAAAAACCAAAGAAAAATATAATATTTAAAAACAAATTTAAAAACATGTGTGTTAAAATAGAAACCTATGATAACTTTTTCTGTGTATGCACTGAAAAGTTACAAGTGTAATTTTGCATATGAATAATCTAATTAAAAACAGTTGCGTTTGTGATTCAATGTCACAAAAATTTTATTATTAGCAGCAATTATTCAAATTAAAAAAGAGAAATTTAAGTAACGAGCATTTGAATGAAAATAAAATATTAAAAAAAAACGCTGCTTAACCTTTAAAGCTTTTCTTGTCAACGTTGATGTTAATTTAATATACAACAACAGCAACATGAAGGTTTTATTTGCTTTGTAAACTCATTAAGAATGTCTGCTAAATATGAATTTATGACATTTTGTGATTTTATTTTAAGTCTTTTTACACTTCACTTGAACTATATTTTTTGTGCTTTAATTTTTTTATTCAGTTTTTTTTATCATAATTTGCAAATTAATAAGAAAACACAACAACAACTACACTAAAAGCAATTTACTAAAGACTTAATTAAGAACTTAATACTGCGAAAGAATAATATCTTACATTGTTAATTAAAGATGGAGTGATTTTTTAATTATAACTTTTAAAGTCAAACTTTAATATGTGATAATTGATTAGTAGCGAAATAGCATATTTATGCGACAATACATACATTGAATCAAAAATATTTGTACAGAAAAATCTATTGATTATGCTATTCTACCTATGAAAAATTTTTAAATTAAAAATTTATTTGCTAAATAATAAAAAATAAGACATTTTAAACAGCACGTTTACAGATTTTTTGGACCTAAATATCTGTTTTGGAAGCCTTAGCTACTAGTTTAGAGCGTTTATAGCTAGCTATTCACACATTACGTAACGCTACGGCTAGCGAGATTAAAAAATTTGTTGCGGATTGGATAATTTATACAGAAAATTTTGTAAGAATAATTAAATATCAAAATTCAAATAAAACATTTGCTGAAATGTAAAAATTATTTTCAACGAAAATTTGCTACAATTTTACTATTGCATTCTATATATATACTAGAGTTGTGTCCTTCCGGAACGACCTAATTCCATGGAACGATTCCCTAAATGGAACGGTACAGAACGATCCAAACGTTCCTTTTTTATCGTTCCTCGTTTCGCAATTACAAACCGTCTTGAGGAGTAATTAATTTGCTTTGACAAACGTTCTAGACGATACATTTGTATCGTTGACTTAGTTGTGTACACTTTTTTGTATAGAGAATGATTTATTTATTTATATTTATAACAGATTTTATTATTTTCAACAATTTATTGCTTGTTGTGGGCTATTGTTTTTTTACAAATATTTTACGACAATAAAGAATTGTTTTATTGTTATTATGTCAGATGATGAAAATAAACAATGAAAAATGTTTGTTGACGTTTTTAGGAACGACAGAGACATTCTCTCGTTTTGGGAATTCAAAGCCCGGGAAAATTTATGGGTATTTTCTATGTGGCCACACAAAATCGACGCTGATTTTTCGCAGGAGCAGGGTAGTTCTCCTCGGCTACACACCTTTGGAATATGAAAGTAGTCACCTTAACGCACAAAATGAGACATTCGTGCAAAAAATCGTCAGAGTCGTTCCCGAGAAAAGTGGGTTTTTCCAAAATGACCAAAAAATCTACGCTGATTTTTCCCTGGAGCAGGGTAGTTCTGCTCGGCTACATACCTATGGAACATGAAAGTAGACACCTTAACGCACAAAATGAGACATTCGTGCAAAAAATCGTCAGAGCCGTTCCCGAGAAAAGTGGGTTTTTCCAAAATGGCCAAAAAATCGACGCTGATTTTTCCCAGGAGTAGGGTAGTTCTGCTCGGGTACAGACCTAGGGAACATGAAAGTAGACAAATTGACGCACAAAATGAGACATTCGTTTTAAGGTGTCTACTTTCATGTTCCAACAAATCGTTAAAATACGTTTAAAGTGTCTTTACGAATTCAACTATAACTTCTAAACTAAAAAAGTTTTATTGATGTTATTTTGCAGGGTAAAATAAGGCTTTTTAAATGGCGTACATTTCGATTTTTTTCCGCAAGAAATGCAAAGGTAATTAGTGTAGATCTTGACCTCAAAAGGGGTATATCTACAAAAATGTTTTTAAAAAAGTATAAAAAACATACGTTAAAAGAAATATTTATTTTTTGTGGGGTAAGCAATGTCTATTGCTTAAGCCTTTTCAATCCTCTTACTTTATGCACAAACCTTCAAAAACCATTTGAGAATTTACGAATAATAATTTTTGAAAAACATAAAGGAATAAAATATGCATACTTAATATGCCTACTTAGAAACTATTTCTTTTATTATTTTGTAATTTTGAAAAGTTATTATTTGTACTGATAATGAAGTGTACTGATAATTTGTAAAGCCCCAATGAAATGCATATGTGTGATTCTTTTCTAAATGTAATTTTTTTTATAAAATATTTTCATTTCTAAAACAGACCTTTTTTAATTTTTTTTTTTCAAAATATTATTCCATTTTATAGCAAAAATTAAAGTGCAAAAGGATTTTACTACAACTATAAAATTTCGCGAATGATGATATTATTTCAAATTCCATTTCCAAAATCCATTTTTTTACAAATTATTATTTCCTTTTATAGTAAAAATTAAAATGCAAGAGGATGTTGCTACTACTGTAAAATTTCACGCGTGATGATCAAATTTCCAATGCAATTTTTAATGAAACATTTTTCTTAAAAAATTGTTTGGACCATTTATTTTAATTTTCATAGGTATATTTTTATAATAATTAACATGGGACTAACATCTTCGGAACTGAGATTTTTAGCCTTAAATGACAACTGTAATTAATTGGCTATAAACTTGGCAATATCTAACTAACAAAGATAAAAGTTTGTAATAAGTACAGAAATGCGTTATTTGTTATAAACAATTTTAACAGGTTTATTAGATAACCAATCCCATGGAGCTGACATATTAGTTTATGACAAACCATTTAACAGTTGTAGTTTCGGAAGATGATTTGTACCACAAAAACTATCAAAATCCACAGTACTGTAATTCTATTGCATAGTCCATTCGATTTCAAAAATTTTCAGTCGTAATAGACTTAATCGGATAAAAGCTAAAATTGATGTAATTAAAAACAAAAACAAACAGCCCTTGCGGGGGCTCCCCTAAGGGCAGTGTAGTAAAATTCTTAAAATCGATCTTGCAGCCCCTAGGATGCCCCTAGGCCATATGTATGATCAGTTACCATTAGTTTTCCACTAACAGTTCTTCTGAGCATGCATATCCTGTATCTCCATTCCTTAAGAGGGCTCCCATTCAAAACAATATATATAATTATACAAACACGTAAAAGGTACAACAAAAAATTTTAATTTTGGGCTTAGAAGGCTCACTGTAAACAAATGCAGGTAGCCGGCTACTGCCTCTTACACTATAATTTATTTACATAGGTGGTTCTATATGTTAAAAAATTTAAAAAAGGAACGTCCTAAATAAAGTATGCTCAAAATTATACACCCAAAATATTAACCCTAAAAACAACAACAACGACAACATAAACCATAGGGTATATAGAGGCCAAAACGGAACCTTCACACACCTAAGTCTGCTGCCAAAAACCTAAGTCTAAGAATGTATTAGTAGAACAATTTGTATTAGTATTGGTTTAAAATAAAAATTTCCCCACAGCACTAAAACCGCACTTGGTAATCTAAAGTATTTATATTTTTTATTCATAAATTTTTAAAAGTTTATGCAAGTATTGTTGTAACAAATAATGAAAATATAATATTGGAATGCTTTTTAATACATTGGAGCTCAAACAATTTTAATTTGCTAAACATTTTTTGCAACTTTTGTATATAATTAGTACTAAAAATTTGTATCCCAAATAGGAATAAAAATACAATACTGTTCAATAAAAAAATTAATTAACTAATCCATAAAATTCAACAAAAAAATGGCAATAAATTAAAGAAATATTTTAATAATACAATGAAAAGAAGTAAAAATTTTGTTTCAAATAGTGGTAATAAATTAATTTAAACTAAAAAGTGATTGTGCGTGTAAAAAATTGCAAATTTATGGATATTCATATGCAAAATTTATGGTCTCTCAAGTGTGTTGAAAAGAAAAAAAATATTCTCGCTCATTAAATTGAATTCACAGTACTCGTATGTGTTAAGATAATTGTCAATATTTTATTGACAGACCGAGACTTTGCTATCTATGTCAGGAACCGGCAAAACATATCACATTGGGTTTTTTACTCTCACACGGATGTACTTAAACGTATTAACCAAAAATAACACAACCTGCTTGTTTGAATGTTCATGCCACACTGATTAATTTTATTTACTTTTAGTTAATACGTGTGAGTACATACGTGTGAGAGTAAAAGCCCAATGTGATATATTTTGCCAGTTCCTGCTTTATATACACTAAGAAAAACTTTGTAAGAGCGAGAGTTGCAAAATAAAATCCATAGAAGCAAAATGTATTAGTATGTGTTTGCCGGTTCCTGATCTATGTTATCAATGAAATAAACAATTATATCCAACAATTACAAATGAAAAGAAAAAATGAAAACAAAAAGCAACAAATACGAGTACAAACGAATCAAAACAAAAAGAGATTTATAACTGTAATAGTGTCGATCATTGATACCATAGTTAGCAAGGTCTCATACTGTCAATAAAATAATGACAACTCGCTTAACACATACGAGTACTGTGAATTCAACACATTTAAAAGAGCATAAATTTTGCACTTGGATATCCTTTAATTTTCACTTTTTTCACAAGCAAAATCACTTTTTAGTTTTTATTAATTTTTTTTAACTGTTTTAAACAAATTTTGTTGTTCTGTTAATTGTATTTTTAAAATACTTATTTAATTTTTTTGGCATTTGTATGTTGAAATTTAGCGATGTTTTGAACAATTTTTTTCGTTCAGCAGTATTGCATTTTTGTTCCTATTTGGGAAAAAAAATTTTTAGTACCAAATAGCAAAATTGCAAAAAAATATTTTGCAAATAAATATTTTTGAATGTATTAAAAAGCATTCTAAATTCATATTTTCATTAATTATTATAAAAATAATTGTACAAACTTCTGAAAATTCATGTTTAAAAAATATGAATGATTTAGAATACTTCAACCAAGTGCAGTTTTAGTGCTGTGGCGAAATTTTTATTTTAAACCAATACTAATACAACATGATCTACTAATACATTCTTAGACTTAGGTTTTTAACAGCAGACTTAAGTTTTTGAAGTTCCAGGTTGGCCTCTATATAGCTTATGGTGTCGATTATTTTTGTTACGAAACAAAATTTCTACCTCAAGGAAGCAGTGTTGCCACAATTTTTAGGGCTAAAATCTGCAAAATTTAATAATTTTTTTAGGAAAAAATCTGCAAAATCTGAATATGGTTTCTAAAATCTTCAAAAAATCTTCAAACCCATTTATCATACATACAACTTTTTTTATAGTTTAAGCAAATTAACAATTTGTTCAAGAAACTTAAATACATACATAAAAAACATAAGCAGCGACAATAAAATAAAACGAATTCAATTGCGTATAAGATACATATATACATACATACATATCTATATGTACACAGAGTTAATTTATATGTACTAAATTTATACTATGAAATAGGTATTTCGTGAAACACTTTGTAGTTGCTCATTGATGGCGTGGAAGCACAAATGGAGTAAAGAAAATTTACAAAAGCTATGTTGAATTTTATTTCACAAAATTTTTTACACCCACCATGCCTCCCTATCCATCCCATGTGCAAATAAGACAAGTTTAAGGACACATATTTTATGAAATATTTCATCGTGTAAATTTAGCCCTGTTGAGAAAATTATTTAGTTTCCTTAAGTACATATAAAGCCATTTAACTTATCGTATAAATATGCGATACATTCTAATTGGCATATCTGGAGATATCAATATGTCAAAACATTGGAAATTTTAAAGTTTTATGCAATCTAATGTAAACAAAACAAAATATTTTGAATAAACTTAGAGTTGGAAAAGCATAATGAGAATTAGCTTGCTTTGTTTCAGATATTATTTTTCATATTCTTTTTTATTGCATATCTTTAAACTTCAAAAATTTTAACGCTCTAAGCTCAGAGTCAAAATAATATTTTTAGTTTTCTTCAGAAAATTTTTGAAAATATTGGTTGATATTTTTTTGGTTCTCACATAAAAGAAACAAAAGGTAGCAGCAATATAAGGAAAAAAGTGAGAGTTAACATATTATTAGAGATAAACAAAACTGCGTTTTTAGGGCAGAAATCTTCAAATCTGCATTTCGTATTTTTGGAGGGGTAAAATCTGCAAAATGCAGATAAATATGTATTTCTGGCAACAGTGCCAACGAGCCATAAATACCAAAAATATATTGAATGAAGAATTTCTTCGGAAGTTTTATGTAAAAAGCGTAAAAACTTCAAAAATAGCGTTGCGTAATATGTGAATAGCCTCTAAATATATTTTTTCGGTGTATTTTAATATATTACTAGTCTACAAAAAAATATATTTCATTTGAGTAAAATAATACAGGTACTTGTGCCATTATATTGCCGTGGTATTGTAAGGATATTCAACGTTTAATCTTGTCTTCTTTTATTTTTTCTTCAGGTTATTTGAAATGGATTAAAAATGTGTTCATTGCAGTGATTGATTTGCGCGCAGCGAAAATATTTTAAAATTTTTATCAAAAGTAAGATCTATAACATGGGTGCCACATACATTCATATTTTAAGTAGTAAAACTTGGTACTTAGCAGACCTTTTGCGAGTCATATTATTTTATTTAAGCTTAAATACTTACTTTTAAATAAAAATAAATAAAAAATATGCTGAGATAAAATCTGCAGATATGAGTGTTTAGTTATAAGTGCGGCTCGAGAGCCGCAATTTGGCCATATGTGATCTATAAAGATACAACTAAAAATACAAGGTAAATTTTAATATTCTGCAGTTTTACAATGATGTCCTGGAACGCATATTATCAAAATTATTAAGATTAATAATATAAAAAGCGTTTTTTAAAGTCCAGTCCAGTCCAGGAAAAATTATACGAAAAAGTAAAAAAAATAGTTGAGTTACTAAAACAATAAAAACCGCGATTTTTAAAAATCTAGATCTGTATTTTATTAATTAAGTTTTCGCGGCGACAGACCAAAATGTCCATTTTCTGTCACCATGAAATAATGAAATTATTTATCTGATAAAAAGAAAAATTAAGTTTAAAATATGAAAAAAAAAACATCTACAAAATGACAGACAACAAAGCAAAACAACAATTTAACAGAGTGAATGAACAAAAAGAAAGTATTTGTTTGTGTGCGTGAATTGGAAGAGCAATTTGTCATGTGTGTGCATTTGTGTAAATGTAATGTGTCTTGACATTGTCATTTAAATTGTTGACTATGTTTGTTTTTGTTGTTGTTGGGTTTTGTTCATTTAGGGCTTGTTTTTGTTTGTCTCTTATTTAAGTCTTTATCAGATTGTTTAGCTAGTACTTTTTTAAGGTTTCTATTTATTTATAACTCGTTCACACTGGCATTGAAATTTTTCTCTCTGCTAAATATGTACATATGTATGTATGTATGTATATCTATAAATTTTATGCATTCGTTTATGCATGCACGTGCTTATTTCTATGGGATATTTAAAAATATAACTTAATATTATTATACTCAGTGGGTTTCCTAATACGGAATAGTTCTAGAAGCGAGTGTGGCATCTTTGGTTTATTATTGATGCCCATATGCCAAATTACTACAGCGAGTTACACATTTCAGCAGCACGTCCAAATCGTTTGTTATCTAAATCAGTGATCAAATATTTTTAATAAAAATTCATAAGTACATAAAAATTCTTGAATATCAAGTTATTTACATATTGTACTAACACAACCCGCGAAGCGATCAGCTTGTCTGCGGAAAAACACTCAGGGTCTATGGCGGGAATCGAACCCACCACCTCTGGACTGACAGGCTAGCGTCGCTACCACTCAACCACAGGGGCACCACTTTCAGTTTGAGATCTATCTTACATGCATTCTGGGTATGTAAGTTGTGCTTATGTTTGCGTTAATGTAAAATTTAAACTTTTAGAAAAATTATCTGTAAGGTATCGCAAAATGAAAAATTATCAAATTGTGTTGTGTGAAAGAGTTTTACGTAGCCGCCACTCGTTTTCCATTTGGCCGTGTAGAAAGCTAATACTATGTTTAATTTGGGAATTGAACGTTATTACCTTTTGAAGTTCATAAAAACTACTTCTAAGGAAAGAGAATATATGCTTCTTTTTTTTTTGTTTGGTATATGAAATTCAGATGATGAGAGCCATACTATTTAATGAGAAACTGGACTTGCTCTGAGCTTACGAACTGGGATCCGTTTCTCAAAACTACAAGTTCCAAATCTACAAGTCAAATATACACAAAAGAACAACGCTTACAAATTATATTTTTGTTTTGTGTGTATTTTACTTGTAGATTTATAACTTATAGTTTTGAGAAACTGGCCTCTGATCTAAAAAAGTGGAGAAGCACGTATGTTGTGATTTTCGTTTTCTTTCAGAATATGTTTAAATGTTCTTTTAATTTTTGCAACAAAGATTGTAGGAGAGCTTTATACGAAAAATTTTTTGCAGTTGTATGTCAAAACTTTCTATATAACGATGGCTTAGACGGGGTTAACACAGGGCAATTTTTGTTGCGCAACTTTTAATTCAGCCGCGAGATAGACAGAGAAAAACTGTGTTGCTTTCTCTGTCTTTCTCGCGGCTGAATTAAGAGTTGCGCAACAAAAATTGCCCAGTGTGAACCCCGTCTTAATGCCGAGAAAAAGTCTCATGTTTCATCGGTTGCATTCAGCATAAAATCCTTACACCGAACAGTTTTGTAGTATCACCTTATTATTTCAACACTTTATCTGAACGATATGCTGACATTGATAAACATAGATAGTAAGCTCTCACACTGTCAATAAAGTAATGACAACTCTCTTCACACTTATAGATATTGTGCATTCAACAAAAATGAGAGGACATCATTTTTGCATTTCAACACACCTGAAAGAAGATCATTTTCCACTTGAAAATGCAATAAATCGTAACTTTTTTCAGCGCACAAACACTTTTTAGTTTTATTTAATTCAGAGTCCCGCTTTTCAACCGTTCTCCCGCTTTTGACGTAAACCTTCTGGTCATGTTAATTACATATGACTTGTGAAAACGGAAGTGGTACCATTTGCTACCGAATCGTGAGCGGCGAAGATAACACATTACTTAACTAGAACAAAAACGTTAACAAATCACTCTCACTGCACAAACAGATTCTGTCCACATCAAAAATATTTCTTTAAAGTACAGTAATTTGACTAGTATTAAGGACACCACCATAGGTCAAATACCTTAAGTTTGGTGCAGAACATATCACTGAGTATCTTAATTATGTCAATGAAAACGACTTTTAAAAGTGATAGGTTCCTCTCATATAAGGTTCCAGAACTCGAACCGGTTGGTAGTCCTTGCGAACTAATCATGTGACTTGTTTTGTGACATGTTCTCTAACCTCTTGGGTTGTTATATATAATTTTTTTTCTTTGTAATATCCTGAAGAAGCTAAAACCTAGTTTTAGTGGATAAAATTTATTATAATAAGTTCAAAATATGCATAATTTTAATCATAATACATTCACGCAAATGTTCTACTCATGCAAGCTCATTCGATCCAATTTTTCATAATCTTTAATGTAGATTGTGCTTCCTTTAAAAAGAAGGATATGAGAAAAAACACAATTCCAATTCAATTAAAAATTGATTTTTAGATGTATTTTTGCATTGTTCTTTTTTAATTTTCGTTTTGTATTCAGAGCTGTTGTTTCGCATTCTAAAAATTTAATTGAATTTCTGCCGTTTATTCCTGTTTTTATTTTGACTGCTTTTTAATACACACCGAGTATTTCAACTAAATTGTCCTATTTTGTAAAACGCAACACTAAACGTTGAGACACTGCGAATGTATTTGTTTTTGTAATTTGAAATTTTTTATACAAAGATTATCAACGCAAAGCGTTGCGTTTTGCAAAATAAGGCACTATTTAGAACTTTTAACATGGGGGACAGTAAATGCTTATAAGGTAAAACTGCATGTGTTCGAGAAAGCTTTTGTTTCCGTTGTTGATTTTTTTTAATTTTATTAAAAACACTTTTACGCAGAGCCAGCGATGATACATGTGACACAAGTGTGTCAGTTTTGACACAATTTCAATTGCGGGATATTCCTCCCCAAACGAGTAAAATATGTATACCGACTTTCTATTAATTTTCTAAAAAAGTTTTGCAAAATAGTATGTTTCAGTTATAGCTAATAAATCAGTAAACGTTTAAACGCTAGTTTAGTTAAACTAAACAAAAATTTATATTTAGTTTAAGCTCAGCAGCATTAAATAACTTCTCCACGTATTATGCCTAGATTAAATAATAATAATGTGGCAGCACTACGATATATACAAAAATAGCTTGTTTTGCGTCGGGATATCGATACAAATTTTGTTTATATTTGTAGTTTAAACATTCATTTTTATGCGTTTAATATATAGTTTATATGTCTACTGATTAATAGATTTGCAGGTTTAAACACATTTTAAGCCAAGGAGAATGATTAACTAGCATTGATTTATTGGCCCTTAGAAGTACCTCTTCAGTAAACTAAGCCAATTATTTATAATCGGCGGCGGCGGCGCTACCAAAATTTATTGGCGGCGGCATGAAAAATAAGTATCGGCAGCTGAAGTTCTGCTTATATCATAAAGGGACAAAAATAAAAATACTTTTGTTATAGAAAAACCGTTTATCGCTCATAAAAATGTAAAAATAAATATTAAAATCAAAATTGCATACGTGTAAGGTTTTTCTCAAAATTTTTAATAAAATTACTAGATTTTCATATAATGCTGCCCACACACGCAGGAGCATTAGTAGAAAAATGTGTTCTACCAATTTTTGATTTTTTAACACAGCAGATGGAACCATAAGCGAAATATCAGTTCTGTGTGATTATCAAATATACTACTACTGATCATAAATACGCACGAATAAATATACTATATATATATATAGAACACTTTGCAGCACGGCTGCTATCAAAGCAACAAGGCAGCAAAAACAGTAAACATCGATACAGACGATGGAACATAGCGTTTGGAAACATAAATTTCAAATAATTTTGATATTTGAGGAACCAAAAAGGAAACAGGAATTTTAACAGGAAACATTGCTAAACATGATGGAGCATTGAGTGGATCCTGCTTATGTTTCTACTAATGTTTTTCGTGTATGGGCAGCATAAAATACATAAGAAACAACTGACGTTCAATGTATTAAATTTTCTCAATCGATTGAACAAACAACTTGAAATTGAGGTTTTTGAATACATGTGTGTAAAATTTTATACTAATTTACTTTTGGAAGTGTTGTAAAAAAACTGAACATAACATTAACAACTTATCTGCAAATAGAACATTGTCGCACAATTAATGAAATTTCGCGACAGAGCTGATAAAACCGGGGGCCGCCTCAGGTTCTAAGCCGAATAAAGTCCGCGGCAGCACCGCTAGGAGAAATCAAGCGGCGGCGGCCAGCCGCCGATTTTGATCTGATCGGCACCTTGTTCTTGCACCGAAAACACGTACCAACAAACTTATGCAATTTCTTTTCACAGCTAAACGCCGTTGTTTTTGTTACTTCAGAATCAAAAAGATCTTGCTTCTTTGCATCTTCCCCTTGTAACCACTACTTGACTATTTCAATAGTTAAATCCGACTACATCACATTTTCTAACGCAGCCACTACCGTATCATAGCTATCTGGTAGTATGACAAATAATTGAGCCACAACATCGTTTTCAGTTAATTTAGCCTCACAAGTTTTTAACGTTCTTGATAATATCATCAAAAATTAACAAATGTTTGCGTATATTATCATCTGACTTCATTCTTAATAAAGCCAGTCGACTTTTTGGCAAATGTGTCTTGCAATCAGCGTTGCCAATTTAGCATATTTAATGCTAGGTCTAGCTTTTTTTTTAACTGATTTACCATACAAAATATGCTTTTTGCATTTTTTTAATCATATGACAAGTTAAAATAATTTTAATATGGGGAAGAAAAATATTGGGGAAATTTTTCAAATGTAAAAACAATATATCATGTTTTTTCTGTAGATGTGCCGTCTCCTATTGTCGCATGCTAACATAGAATGTGTGTTAAGCCATATAAGTCTGGCAGAAGCCGACTCATAGACAAGCAGTAAATTATGTTTTCTCTCAGCTGTCAAAATATCTTTGATTATAATATAAATGACTTAATATTTTGTTTTTCACTTAACTGTTGTTAGTTCTTACTTGGTTTTGATATATTTATTTTTGCAATTACATAATTCAAATGTTGTTTTGCCTTTGTTGTATTATCACTGTTTTTTAACACACTTTTTGGCATATTTTTAGCATATTCTAGCATTTTTTTCATAAAGATCTTGCATTTTTTCCTCCTCAGCTTTTGGTAACACTGCTTGCAATGCAAACCATATCTCTTTAGCTGTAGTTTTGTCTCGAACATACTCCAGATATTCATCAGCAATTAAACTGACCAAGCGGATTTAGCTTTCTTATCATTCACCAAAAAAGATTCAGGTGATGCTTACTCAGCTGGAGGAACATCGTTGATAGCATCAATCAGATTCAAAGAATCTAAGTCTATGATCACCAAACATTGCCCCAACGGAAAAACACCTACGCCAGTAAAAACACGTATACAATACGTGTGTGTACTCAAGAGAACAAAACGCACAAAAGTTTCAATTAGTAGCAACAACAATGAGGGTTTGTTGTTTTTTATGAAACTTGCAAAAACACCAATACATTCTTATTTTAAGTATCTCCCTTTCCGGTGGACTCTGATCTAAGTACATCGAAACCCGAAAGCTCAAATTTTCAAAGTTGTATCCACGGAATTGTAAAATACCGTGAGATAATTCACGCTTGCTATCATCCATAACCTTTTATATATGAATATGTATTTAAGTACGCAGGTTATAAATTTATAATAAATATTTTATTACAAATAATGTTTCACAATTGAAGTTTTGGAATGAAGTAAAGTGGAAAATTTAAAAAACAAATAATTTATAAATGATAACTTATGTGATTGAATACAATTAATACTAACAAGTAATATCATAATAAGTATATTATAACACCCACTTTCAATCACGGTATTGTAGATCTGTTCGAAATTTTGCAAATTTTGTTATTTCTAATGCCCAGTAAACATATCTGCAAGCTGATTTGATGATTTCTTTGAAATGAAAACACATATAAAGTGAAACTTGACATCGATATCCTTAGAGCGTTTGGATTCAGAATTCTTTGCTATTGCAATGCATCTCCGACTATCTTCATAAATAGTTACTGCTTTGTCCTCTGAAAGTATATGAAAATCGATTAAAATACCTCTTATCCAAATAGCTTCAGAAACCGCATGACTAAGAGCAACATGTTCTGCTTCGCTGGATGCAATTGCAACTACAGTTTTTTTCTTACTGCTCAAAGATACATGACAACCAAAAACTTTGAATAGAGATCCACTAACAGATTTCCTTTCTTCAGTATCGGAAGCATAGCGGCGTCTACAAAACCACTAACTTCGTTATCATCTAAATTACTATGTTTACGCAAGTTTAAGGTTCTTAGAGCCTTTATATAATGAAGTATACATTTTAGACATGTCCAATGAATATCACTGAGGTTATTTTTAAATCGACCCATATATCCAATTTGATAACATATATCTGGACGGACACTTAACATTAGTTACATTAAACTGCCCAACATTTCACGATAAGGGTTCCTAGTTGCTTTATTCGAAGTATTTTCCGGTAGACATAAACTTTTCTATAGGAGTCTTTGATAGATCGCAGGCGGTTACAAAATTCTTTTCAATATTCTTTCAATATTTGAGTGTTAACTTACTTTCGCTATTCCATTTTGTTGATCATATTAAATTTTTCTCCCTAAATAATATTGAAGCGGGCCATAATCTGACATTTCGAAAACGAATATCGGCTAAATGAACTCTCTATCAACTCAACTTTTAATAAAAATAAATCTAAATGTGTAAACACATTAGAAAGCTACAATGCCAAACGCAAAAATATATTATTGGCATTACATATTAATTCGCAATAGAACGTTTTCAACATAAAAATTGCACAAAAGAAACTTTTTGAACTCCCATCACTGCCAAGAACCATTCTAACTTGATTACCCATCTTGTTCGAAGTTAAACAGCGTATATGATGAAACAGAACTACGGTGCAACGTCTTTTTCCATACAAATTGGAATTTTAAATACGTCGAGTAGCAGTTTTAAAATAGAATTTATTTTATTTTGAGAACGTGGTTTCATTTGCTTTTGTTTTAAAAGTCTCAATCTCACAAAAATCTTACATACCATATTTTCATAAATTTTCATTATTTTCTAAACAAAAAGTTTGTTTTGAGTAAAGGAAAATAAAAGGAAAGCAAAATTTTAATAAAATTAATGAGAAATTTGTCGCTCCGGTCGTTGTTTTTATTATGGGCTTTTTTTCTTTCTGACTGATTTTCTGTTGATGTTACAGTCTTGTTCTGTTTCATCATTATGTGTGTTTTTTGTAGTTCACAGTATCAATATGAAGAACAGATTTGAATTCAGAATTGTGTCACAAACATAAAATAATCAAATACACTTCTTTCTATACACCAGCAAATCATTTAAATCTAAGTCGTTTGAACTAAAAGGTGATTCAAGATCAATTTATGTATATACTATGTATACATATATATTGATATATAAAAAAAATATGTATGTACGTAGATACATATGTGAGTATGTATATATGTATGTACTACATACAAATGACTGAATGAGTGCAAGAATGATTGACTTAATCAATGTATGTTTGAAAACGCATAAGAAAATAACAAATTTGTGGTTGATTTTAATTGTTTGTTTCGTTTAGTTGTCTAGAAATTAACATATTATTAAACAATGTCAATGGCAGTGAAAGTTTATAATAGATGTCAGTGATAGAAATCGGTAAAAAATTGGTGTTGCATATCAAACCAATTTACATCCCAGTTCGCCACGTCTTTAAGACATCAACAATGAATGACAGGTCAACGGCAATGTTAAATCCTCGACAACAAATGTCTTACAGCCGGAACAAATCATCAAGGAAGTTTTCCAACATTTGTCGCGAAATCTAACTTTTTGCTTAACTGTTTGTTTCCAACAACAAGATGCCAACACACTCATTTGCTTGATTGTAAACAAAATGTAAGATATTGTCGCACATATTGTCTTCAACAAAGTTGGCTTGAAGACAGCAATTAAGACATGTTCGCTCATCCTGTCCTCTATAATGTTACTGAAGACAAACTGTAAGACCATGCCGCTCGCATTGTCCTCAATAAGGTTGGATTGAGGACAAGACGAAAGACAGTGTCGCTAACATTGTCGTCAAAAGTTTATAATAGAGGACAACATGCAAGAATTTATCGCTCACATTTTCGTGAGCGACGATTCACTTAAATTG
Source organism: Panzeria rudis (assembly GCA_956483635.1). NCBI lineage: Eukaryota > Metazoa > Arthropoda > Insecta > Diptera > Tachinidae > Panzeria > Panzeria rudis. Next base: position 65,703,616 of record OY101451.1, read on the forward strand.
TCGATTAGAAAAACAATTCGACAGAGGATAATTCGTACAAGAATCGTTGATAAAACTGTCGAGCAAGGCAGTCTGGCCAACTGGGATAGTACATACACTTGTATGTATTTCTATATATTTATATATGGAATACAGACTAATTAAGGAAGAGAAACAAGTTTTTTCTACGTGGGGGATTTTGAAAAAAATGGAAATAAATCTGCAGTTTCTAAATGCGCACTCTGATTATTATAAAATTTGATACAGCATTTAAAGACGTATTGCTGACCTTAAGCTTGTAGTTTCGACTTTATATCTCCAAACCATAAGACCATAAGACCCCAAAGTGGGTTACTTCGGGCTTCTAAAAATGTAAGCCTATCCCAAGCTGATGTTTTTGATCTGATAAAGAAATAGCTTTTGTGCGTAGATTCTCCCATCTGAGAGGTAAAAAAACTCTATAGCATTTATATGTCTCCGCCTACAGTTTATGAGATATTCAACTAAATAAAATTAAAATTTTAACTTTTTTACCCACCTTGGCCCACGATTTTGCTTATAAGGACGTCAAATCTTGTCCGATTCGCCTTTGATTACTTACAAAATTACTAATATTCTAAAAAAATTGTGTTCAAAACAAAGCAATTCAGTCAAAAGTTATACGCAGTTTAAATTGAGATTCTGTAAAAAAGTTGATTTTCCCCGGTTTTTCGACGAAAAAAGTTTTACTCATAACTTGTATAATAATGGTCTAAGTTGGATATATATTTTTTTCGAAAGTTAAATTTTTAGACGAGTTGTACAGAAACAGAAAAAAAATATATTCCAACTGTTTATGATTTTGATTTTTGGATTCGAAATTTTAAATTTTGTTTTTAAAAATGATTGTATTCTTCGATTTTTTTGAAAACTTGTAACTTTAGACTTCTATCCCCCTTCACCATCTCTTAAGGCCGGTCCGGTAATGGGCCTTCCCTAGCTTTTTAACCGACTTCAAAAATGAAGGAACGTACACACAATTCGTGTGTACGTTCTTTTTTTTCCTTTTTTTGTTTGTACAAGCATAACTCTGTCATTTGTAAACCTATTTTTAAAATTATTTTTTTGTTGGAAAGGGTTTGCCTGAAGTTTGGTCCCATATTTTTTTTCGAAAATCGGAGAGTGGAAATTTGCTCCCGCCATTCATAAATCTGTCATTTGTTAACCGATTTTCAAAATTCATGTTTTAATAATTGAGTTATGAATTTTTAGTCGCACTGTATGGTTTTTATCCAAAGTTATTAAATTAGTTTGGCTTAAGTTCATTTTTAATTTAATCTTTCGATCAAATTATTATTATTATTTTTTTTTATTTAAGAAAGAAATTCTAAAGCATGTAAATATTGAACATTCAAAGAAAAATTTGGCTGTACGGAAGGTTGAACTGACAGCTATTTCGTGACCACCAAGTCTACTCATCAGAGTCCTTTACCCACACTACCACTGACAGTGGCAACAGCACTGTGGCGAAAACCCTACTAATATTAGTAAGCTCAATTAACACACTGTCGCCATCTTGTGGCGAATCGCACCTAATTGAACTTTGTCTAAATGTTCGGAACTTCACTAACTGTCTTTTTTCTTAGTATGTTCAACTATTTTAAGCTTTTTCCATTTCGGTCTTCCGTACAGCCAAATTTTTCTTTGAATGTCCAATATTTACATGCTTTAGAATTTCTTTCATAAATTCTTGTTTTATTTAAAAGGGTTTGACAAAAATTGGTCACAAAATTTTTTCTCGAAAATCGGACGGGGAAGTTTGCAGCCCCCCCATTCATAACTCTCTTATTTGTGAACCGATTTTCAAAATTCTTGTTTTGTTTGAAATGGTTTGACAAAAATTGGTCCAAAAATTTGTTTGTCGAAGACCGGAGGGGGAAATTTGTACCCCCCCCCCCCAACCCAATCCATAACTCTGTAATTTTTGAATCGATTTTCAAAATTATTTTTTGTTTAAAAGGGTTTGCTAGCAGTTTGGCCCAATAATTCTTTTTGAAAATGGGAGCAAATTTGCCTCTCACCGCCCTTGCAGGTTGGTACCATAATTTTTCCCCCTTAACCCGAAATATTGATTATCGCATAGCTCTTTCATATATGGGTCGACTTCCAAATTCTTTTTTTGTTTGGAATGTTTTGCTTTGAATTTGGTCGCATAATTTTTCTACGAAAATCGGTGGTGCAAGTCTTCCACGCCTCCACCCAAAATATTTATTAGAGCACAATTCCTCCATTTTTACAACAAATTTACCTATCACCAGGTGAAAGCCAATACTAAATTAATAATAAAATTCGTGATTGCGTGATTTTAAATCAAGTTGGATATATTATTTTTCGAACTCGATTTATCTATGCAACTCTACGTTGCTTTTAAAATTACAAACTTCATCCCTTCATCAGTAGTGATTGACAATTTCGAAAAAATTACATTAAGTAATATTTAATTAATTTTAAATGTCAAACTATATACAAAAATTAAATTACAGCTGCTACGCGCACCTTATAAACTAAGTGCATCATTTAAGTGCAAAAATTCGAGCGCAAATCACTTACAAGCTCGGTGGAAACACTTCGAAGTAATTTATATAAATCTAGTTGATTTCAAGCCGGTGGAAACATACTATAACAGACACTTCTAATATTTACCAAAGTCGGTTGTATATTAAAAAGACCAAAAGCTTACAAAAAAATTTATATCGCGTAAAAGCGAAAATTCGCGAAAAATGGCTAAGTTAGAAAAAAGTCTTAAAATTTAAGAAAAATCGCTAAGATCGATTATAAATAGCTATAACAGTCACAAGCCCCAATAACGTTTAAAATTACTTCTATCGCGAATGTGCAAAGTTTTTGCATTTTGTGCAAAAGTTCGCACGGACTACCGTCATTAATATAATTATATTATCAAAATTATGTAAGCTTGTTAGACCCCGGTTTTCAACGTAATTTTTAGTGCGAAGGGACCGGACCGTAACAATTATGACATTTATAATAAAAATCACGATACATTTGTCAATTTCTGATTTTTATTTTTTTGTCAGAAATATTTGTCAATTTCTGTTCTTTATTTTTTTCCTCAGAAATATTTGTCAATTTCAGATTTTTTTCTCAGATATAATTGTTATAAGAAATAGAAAGCATTAACGATTTTTTTATCTCTGCCAAAAAAATTTAAATCAGAAAATAACAATTATATCCGACAAAAAAATTAAAATCAGAGAGATTCCACGAAAAACGGCCCTATGCAAGGAAAAAATAATTTTCTCATTTTTAATAAAAATCTCTCAATTGATGTTTTTTAGAGCATGACAATTATAGAAAAAATAAAAAAATACATTATTTAATATTTTTTAAGCAATTTGAGGCACTTTTAAATGATCACCCACGAAACATTTCGCTCTCCCTCTTTGTATGTTTAATATTTATTTCAGATTTTCTTTTCTTCCCTTTCTCATTATTAATAAAAAACTCTTATCTCTGAAAGGAATATACTTTTTTCGCTTTTCGTTGAATTTAAAAAAATACTCAGCTAGAGTATTCTGCTGTCTATAATAGAACGATAGCAAATCAATTAATGTGTTATTATTTTCTTATGATTTATTGTTATATTATTTATATTAATGAAATCAATAAAAAGTTTTATTTCTTCGAATTTTTAAAATTTTCGTATTAGGTCACACCCGTCGGACACACCCGTCACATTTTAAAAATAGTTTTCTGTTAACAAAACTGATTTTTCTCAAACAGTAAATACGTAATACAGCTAGAAACACTTTGAACAGGCAGCTATACCAAAATTATTGTGTACGTTATAGTAAAAATTTTACAGAATTTATGCTGAAAGTCATAATTCTTTAAAACTAAGATTTGTAAGGTCACACCCGTCAAAGCTTTCTGACGACCCTTCTGAGCAGGAATCATGCTCTTTCAGTGTTTACCCGTTATGCAACGGCTTTAAGCTTAATGGCCTTGCGAGTCGAAAAATTTTATATTCTTTATTTATAACAAAAAATATGTGTAAAGTGGTCACACCCGGCTAAATAGAATTACTCATCAGCAATCGATAAATATTTCTGACAAAAAAATAAAAATTAGATACTGGCAAATATTTCTGACAAAAAAATTCAGAAATTAACAAACATTTCTGAAAAAAAATTTAAGTCGGAATTTATTATTATTCGGCTTAAGTTCAATAATTGAATTAAAGTAAATTCAAATTATTTTTTAAGAGTGGAATATTAGAATATGTAATCAGACTGGCAGAACGGACTAGTACTACTAATAATAATAACTACTAGTACTACCGAATAATAATAACTTCCGACTTATACACATTTTCAGTTCGAATAATAAGTACGTACAAATAAAAAAATAAAAATCAGAAATTGACAAATATTTCTGACAAAGAATAAATAAAAATCAGAAAATAACAATTATTTCTGAAAAAAGAAAGAAATAAAAATCAAAAAGTAACAATTATTTCTGCCAAAAAATATAAAAATCAAGAATTTAAAAGCATCGGTGTTCTTGACATGGCTCTTTGATATTTCCTTGAGTTTGCTTTTTTCCTTTGAAAATTCGAAATTATTACTTTCGGTCTCTGTTAGTGCGTTTTCCTATTTTTACCAAGATTCCAGAAAATCCAACCATATATTATATAGAAATGAGGTGTTTGTTTGTGTATTTCCTTCGTTTGCAGATGTTTGATACGGCATAAAGTCTAAAAAGCATAACCGATTTAGGTGAACTTTTGTACAATTAATAAAGGCTTAAATGGATCAAAGGTTAAATGGATCAAAACTTTCTCCCACGCATAACTCTGTCATTTTTCAACCGATTTTCAAAATTCTTTACTGGTTTGAAAGCGTTTGCTTGCGGTTATGTCCCATAATTTTTTCCCCAGAAATCGGTGAAGAAATTTGCCCACCACAATTCTTAACTCTGTCATTTGTAAACCAATTATCAAAATTCTTTTTTTGTTTGGCACGTTTTGCTTGCAGTTTAGTCCCATACTTGTTTTCGAAAATTGTGGCGTTGGGGGATTCGGCCCCACACGCATAACTCTATCATTTTTCATTCCTTAACTCTATCATTTGTAAGCCAATTTTCAAACTTCCTTTTTTGGTTGAAAAGTTTAGCTTGCAGTTTGGTCCCATAATTTCTTCCCCCAAAAGGGGAGGGATCTTTGGTCGCCACGCATAACTCAATTGTCCACCGAGTTTTAAAATTATTCTTTGGTTTGAAAGTGTTTGCTTGCAGCTTAATACCATATTTTGTTTTCGAAAATCGGTGGGGAAAAAACTATAGCTCTTAAGGTCTCGCGAAGGAAAACGCTAAATGCATATGTGTTAAAAAATCATCTATACGTTACAATGCTCAATTATAAAAAAGTAATAATAGTTCTTACTTCTTTAAAAAAAATGGACAACAAATTGGTTCTCACTTTGCATTCAGCAAATAAACAAAAAAAAAATCTTCGACTATAAAATTGCCCTGCATGATAACAGCAAATTTGTATAAATATATTTTTAGATATAATGAGGAGGAGTTTTGTCTTCTTTTAGCTGGTATCTATAGTCAGATATCTTTTATTTGGATCTTTGAACTAAGCTCATAAACCAGTAGGGATTACCCTAGTGTGCGGTGGCACTAAACTGGGGCTGCCATACGTCCTGGTTTTCCTGATGATACAGGTCAATCAAGACAAAAATTTAATTTCTGCTGATTTTTATGAACAGTGTTTAAGCTTTCTGCTATAAAGCTGTTTACATGAAACAATTTTACCAGCATTTGTTGCCTGTGGTTTATGTCGTTCAACTACGCGATGAAATAAACACAGGTGGCCTCGCCATTCCATGTGTTTATTTTCGCACCTTTGTTTTTTTTATGTATTAATTACATGTTAAGTTTTGTATCTATTGTTTAATTGTTGGACTTAAATTTAATACAAATATGGTTGATACATGTTGTACGTTCGTTTGTAATCTGTATTATAAATGTCCTGGTCGACGGGTTCAGACTTCTGGCAGCCCTACACTAAACCCAAAATTCAAAAGTAAATTTCTTTATCAAAAACATTTTTTCGAGTGTGAAATTTCTGGTTAATGCCACTATTTTCTGAACATGCTTTTTTGCAGTCTTAAAGAAGAATAAAAAACTACATTTGAGCAATTTGAACAAGCTTTGTCTTCTAAAAACGTTAAACACCATATATAGAAAAATTTTTTTGTACGTAGGTATCTATTTCGTTTGCTTGGCTTTTAAGATTAATTTAAAAGAAATTTAGACACACATTAGAATGAATTTTGAAAATAAAAACCGAAGTAACAATGAGTTAAATATGGGAGATGTTGAAAACCCATTTGCAAGGAAGTCGGTGATCACGAGATCGCCTCCTACAGCAGTGAGTAGTAGACCTGTTCCAGTGTCAAATACCGTCGACAATAGTAATGAGGGCCACAGTAACAGTGTGAAGAGATTAGGAGTGAAAATAGGAGAGTTGTTAGATTTTCTGAAGACACGCTCAAACGTGCACAGGGATATAGTGACAATGTCCCGTGAGATACAGGCGTTGTATATGCAGGTTTCAGATGAATTGAGTAGCGGAGGTGTTAGTAGTGACGAGAAATCGCGGACTAGCAGAGAAACGCAGACAGACGAACCGGCAAGGGTAAACCTTGTGATAGGTGGAACCCCAAAGCGCAGAAGAGATGATAATATTCTTAGCCCAAAGGGTAACAAATCTAAGAGGAAGAAGGGCACAACCCCCAATAGGGCATTGAAGAAAAGTGAAAATGCTGTACCTAGGGAGACAGGTATAAACACGGCTGGTAAACAAGATCCGAATGTTAAAGATCCTGACTGGGTTAAAGTTGGTCCAAGAGCTAGAAATAGAAAAAAGACAATACGACCAGATGCTTTGATTATTAAAACTTGTGGGGATGCTTCCTATGCTGATATTCTCAGACAAGTGAAGAAAGACCCTAAGCTGGATAATCTGGGTCAAAACGTAAAAAATATCAGGAAGACTGGGAAAGGTGAATTATTGTTAGAGTTGAGTAAACCCTCGCATCAGAATACAAGTGAGTTCAGGTCGACGGTAGAAGAGGTATTAGGTGAGGTCGCAGAAGTTAGAGCACTATCCCATGAGATTAGGATCGAGATTAGAGATATAGATGAGGTAACCACAAAGGAGGACGTCTATGAAGCCCTCATTAGAGAATCCGATTTTAAATCCCTGCAGCCTGCTGCAGTTAAATCGTTAAGGAGAGCGTATGGAGGAACGCAAACTGCCACCATTGGCGTAAGTGCTGTCTTAGCTTGCCGTCTTATGGAGATGGCGAAGATACGTATTGGTTGGGTTGTTTGCAGAATACGCGAAAAGGTAACACCAAGAAGGTGCTATAAATGTCTTGATTATGGACATAGAGCAGCAAACTGTAGGGGGCAGGACCTTTGTAAAAACTGCTTACGGTGTGGCAAAACTGGCCACAAAATTGGAACTTGTTCCAATAAACCGTCGTGCTTGCTTTGTAGGAATGGAACAAACACTGCTAGTGACCATGTCACCGGATGTGCAGTTTCTCCATACTACAGAAGAGCTCTACATAAACTTAGGGTTTAAAGCAAAACTTAAGGCATCAAAATGCGTATATTACAGTTAAATCTCAACCATTGCCAGGCAGCCCAAGAGCTTCTTAAGCAAAGTGTTCGAGATTTAAATGTAGATGTCGCTGTGCTGAGTGAGCCATATCGGAACATGGGATCTGTAAATTGGGTTTCCGATAATACGGACACATCGGCGATATGGAACACCAGCACGCTAACAATACGAGATAAAATAACATCACAATGTGGATATGCCCGAGCCACTGTCTCTGGCATCACACTATACAGTTGCTATATTCCCCCTAGGTATTCTATAGAGGACTTTCGAGTAATAGTTGACAATATAGTAACAGATGCAGTTACAAGAAATCCTGTCATAATAGCGGGTGACTTCAATGCGTGGGCTGTTGAATGGGGCTGCCCCTCGACAAACACAAGAGGTAGAGTACTCTTGGAAGCCTTTTCTGCATTGGGTGTTGTACTCATTAATAATGGAGTTGAACAAACCTTCAGAAGGGGTGATGCTGGATCGGTAATTGACATTACATTTGTCAGTAGCAGCATCACAAGCCAAGTTAACTGGAGAATATCCGACATCTATACTCATAGCGATCATAGCGCTATAATCATAGATGTACAAGATGAACAGCCCCGTGTGATTGCACAAGCACGAGGTTTGACAGGATGGAAGGTAAATACCTTTGATAAGGATATCTTCGCAGCTTGTATGGAGAACATGGAACTGAGTGGTTCAGCTGAAGATATGGCAGTGTAATTAGTAAGTCATATCACTAATGCCTGTAACGTAGCTATGATAAAGCGTAAAAGGTCACCAAATAAGCCCCGGTGTACTGGTGGAATGATGAAATTGCTAGCTTGCGATCGGAGTGTATAAGTGCCCGAAGGCAGTATACACGAACGAGAGGTAGTTTAGAGAATAGTGTACACCATCAAATATATAAGGATAAAAGGAAAGCGTTGAAGATTGCAATTCGTAGGAGCAAGCGTAGGTGTTTTCTTAATGTTTGTGATGAAGTAGATAGTAATCCTTGGGGCTTTGCATATAAATTGGTAACCAAGACTCTTAAATGTCTTGGTCCATCACCGCCAAGAGAAGAGCCTATCCTCAAGGGAATTGTAGATCATCTCTTTCCCCAACAGGAAACTCCGACATGGCAACACAGCTACCCGGCTGAATTTTTCGACATTCCTCCGGTTACGATTGCCGAGATAGAAGGTGCTGTCTCAAAATTTAAAGACAAGAAGGCACCAGGTTTAGACTGCATTCCGAATATGATACTAAAAGAAGCTGTTAAACTCCATCCTGACTATTTTTTGAAAGTAATAAGCGCATGCTTGAGCCAGGGTATTTTTCCAACAATGTGGAAGAGACAAAAGTTAGTATTGTTACCTAAGGATAATAAGCCGCTAGACTACCCTTCCTCTTATAGGCCGCTGTGTATGATAGATACAAGTGGGAAATTGCTAGAAAGTATAATCTGTAGAAGATTGGAAGGTTGTGTTGAAGCTAACCGCAAGGTCAACAGTAGATGCTATCAAAGTTGTAGTAGAAACTGCTGCTCAGGCTATCCAAGGGAAGAGGTGGAGAAATGGAGCAAAATAGTAATGTGTAGTTGTAACGCTAGACGTAAAGAATGCCTTCAACACGGCAAACTGGAAGCATATTGTTGATGCCTTAGTCAGTTTAGACATCCCAGGATATCTACTGGCAATTATACAGGACTATTTCCGAAATAGAGAGCTAGTTTATGATACTGATAAGGGTACTAGAAGACGAAAGATCATTGGAGGGGTACCTCAAGGATCAGTACTTGGTCCACTACTGTGGAACGTCATGTACGATGGAGTATTGAGGTTAAACCTGCCGGAGAAGGTAAAGATAGTTAGATTCGCAGACGACATAGCGTTAGTATGTGAAGCAAAAGAGTTACTAGAGGCGGAAACCAATGCAAACGCCAGTATTCAGATCGTAAGGTCTTGGATGAGATCAATGGGTCTAGCTCTAGCTGACCATAAAACAGAAGCGATTCTGATTAGTAGTAGGAAAAATAGGGAAACCATTAGACTAAATATTGGCACGTGTAGCATAGAATCCAAGGAATGTTTAAAATACCTTGGAGCCATGATTGACACTCGTCTGTCTTTTCATGAGCACTTGAAGTATATAGGTTCTAAGGCATCAAAAACCTGCTCAGCGCTATGCCGGATCATGCCGAATACAAGAGGTCCAAAATATCTGCAGAGGAGATTGCTAACCAGTGTAGTAAGAAGCATTATCTTATATGCATCCCCTATATGGTCAGGCTCACTGAAATACTCTACATATGTGAATCTGATATCCCCTGTGTATAGGCTGGCCGCTCTGCGAGTATGTAGCGCATTCCGAACTGTATCGGACGAGGCCGCCTTTGTCATTGCCGGCATGATACCCATCGACCTAGAAGCCGTTTCGGACAGTACGAATGGTGTGACTGATATGTGTCTACGGAAGTGGCAAGAACGATGGACAGCGACTGACAAGGGAAGATGGACTTACTTACTGATACCTGACATTAGGGTATGGTTATCAAGAAGACATGGCGACTTGAACTTCTACATTACACAGTTTTTGACTGGACATGGTTGTTTTAGGTCGTACCTGTACCGTTTCGGACATGACAGTGTTCCGTTTTGTCCGAGTTGTGGTGGCAATGTCGTGGAAGATGCCGAACATGTGTTCTTCATCTGTCCACGATTTGATAGTGGTAGAGCGTATTTAGAAGTAGTCTTAGGGCGTAGTATTAGGCCGGACAACATCGTTCCAATCATGTTGGAATCTTTGTATAACTGGACGTATGTATGTAATTTTATAAAATTGGTTCTGTTGGAACTTCATAGGTTAGAAGAGATTCGCAGAAGAATCCATGTAGTTTAGATTTAGGGTCTAGGACCTTTCCCACCCCGTGACGTATAGCCTTGCGGTAGTACCACGGGGAGCATTTGGGTCAGTGTCAAGGGGTGTTTTTAGCGTGTTAAAATCTCGCACTTCTGGCAAACACCACCACTGCCAGAGTCTTTCGATGATTTTCATCCCACCAATGAAAAAAAAAAACATACATACATACATACATACATACATACATACATACATACATACATACATACATACATACATACATACATACATACATACATACATACATACATACATACATACATACATACATACATACATACATACATACATACATACATACATACATACATACATACATACATACATACATACATACATACATACATACATACATACATACATACATACATACATACATACATACATACATACATACATACATACATACATACATACATACATACATACATACATACATACATACATACATACATACATACATACATACATACATACATACATACATACATACATACATACATACATACATACATACATACATACATACATACATACATACATACATACATACATACATACATACATACATACATACATACATACATACATACATACATACATACATACATACATACATACATACATACATACATACATACATACATACATACATACATACATACATACATACATACATACATACATACATACATACATACATACATACATACATACATACATACATACATACATACATACATACATACATACATACATACATACATACATACATACATACATACATACATACATACATACATACATACATACATACATACATACATACATACATACATACATACATACATACATACATACATACATACATACATACATACATACATACATACATACATACATACATACATACATACATACATACATACATACATACATACATACATACATACATACATACATACATACATACATACATACATACATACATACATACATACATACATACATACATACATACATACATACATACATACATACATACATACATACATACATACATACATACATACATACATACATACATACATACATACATACATACATACATACATACATACATACATACATACATACATACATACATACATACATACATACATACATACATACATACATACATACATACATACATACATACATACATACATACATACATACATACATACATACATACATACATACATACATACATACATACATACATACATACATACATACATACATACATACATACATACATACATACATACATACATACATACATACATACATACATACATACATACATACATACATACATACATACATACATACATACATACATACATACATACATACATACATACATACATACATACATACATACATACATACATACATACATACATACATACATACATACATACATACATACATACATACATACATACATACATACATACATACATACATACATACATACATACATACATACATACATACATACATACATACATACATACATACATACATACATACATACATACATACATACATACATACATACATACATACATACATACATACATACATACATACATACATACATACATACATACATACATACATACATACATACATACATACATACATACATACATACATACATACATACATACATACATACATACATACATACATACATACATACATACATACATACATACATACATACATACATACATACATATTATATTTTTTAGAATGAGCAGAAAAACATAAAAAGTGTTGCTTGTAATTATGAAAAAAAGCAAACACAACGAAAAAGTTCCTGCCTTTATTTGTTTCTTCTTTCACGCATGCATACTTATGTGGTCACACTATAATAATATTTTATTTCACCTGACAAAATTGTCACAGTTGAAATTTGCTTCGTCAAAATTAAAAATTTGCTTTGACACAACAATAAACATTGCCTTTGGTCAGCATTGTTGTTGTGTGCCTTCATAAAAGGGAATAATAATTTCAGTTTTCTCATAAAATCAAGAGAGAAGAGAACAATTCAATAATGTACATTATGAACACTGCACAAACTGAAGTTTTGTGCTCACATTTAGTACGTAAGTACATAAAAAGAACCATTGCAACGAATCAAGATTTATAGACTACAAGACTACGACATACGTATGATTTCCCGTTATATGACGTAGTTGGTGCTTTTCATAAGTTTACCAAGTTAATGTTAAAGCTGAAAGTCCATAACACGCGTTTCGTGCGTTGCGCGTTTTGTGTGTTTCATACTTTAGACGCCTTTCTAAATTCAAGTTACATGCAACGCTTTTTGTACACCAATGTTTATGTTTTGATCAGCTGCAATGTAAATATTTTTATCATATAAAAATAATTTTTGCAAAAATGTTAATTGAAATGTTAAAAGAATTTGTGGAATTTATTGAGTTTATAAATATAATATTTTGTGCAACAAGAGCATACTCAAAGCTCCAAAATAAAACGATACGGTTTTGGGTGCTTCCCTTGTATTTGGAACGGGAAGTGAGTGATTTTTTTTAACTCAGCGAGAGCTATTCCAACAGATTGTCGGCTCTTCTTGACTTTAATGTAAATTTAATTGTGTCAGTACAATATAGAATAAAGTATAAAGGTAAATTGATAAAATTAATAAACATAACAGAGATAAAACTTATTACATAAAATTAATCGATAAATAAAATGAAAATTTTGTTGATTAAAGAATTGTGTTAAAAAATTAATTTTCATGTATTTTATTCTTGAAAACATTTGTAAACTCTATTGCGATAGGGTTTTTTTTATTAAAGACTAAACAAATTTTCAAAAATAATCCACCACACAAACATATTTATCGATAACATTGAAAATATAATATAATTTTTCATCTCTGGCATCAACCAGCTGTCATTTTTCATGGCGCAAACGACGCATACAAAACTAGAAAGTAATCCTACTTTTTGCGTCAAGCGTTTTACGCTTTGTGCTATGTAACTCGTCACATACATTTACACTGATTCTACTTTTTTAACAGCCGCTTATAACGCGTTACTGTGTGTAACGCGTGTTATGGACTTTCAGCTTAAGCCAGTATAATTTTAAGCAAAACAATATATACAGATCGAATTTTGCTTAACCGTAAGACCGTAACGTTTTTTTTATACGTAAACACTAATCATAAGTCGAAACGACTATCATCAATGTATATAACTGATTTTGTCCCTATATATAAGCAACCTATACATTACTTTGTTAAAAATACTTTTTTTGTAATGTTTCGAAATGAAATCAAAGAAAAAAAATGCATCGTTTTTTTTAATTATTTTTTTTTAAATATATTAAGAACCTCATTTTTTTAACACTACTTGGTATCAAATATCTAAATTAAGAAAAAAAAAATAATAATGAGATTGTGTATTCATTTCTCAGTGAAGAAAATAAATTAAGTAATAAGCAAATAAAAGATATATATATATATATATATATATATATATATATATATATATATATATATATATATATATATATATATATATATATATATATATATATGTATATATATATATATATATATATATATATATATATATATATATATATATATATCTATATATATATATATATATATATATATATATATATATATATATATATATATATATATATATATATATATATATATATATATATCTATATATATATATATATATATATATATATATATATATATATATATATATATATATATATATATATATATATATATATATATATCTATATCTATATATATATATATATATATATATATATATATATATATATATATATATATATATCTATATCTATATATATATATATATATATATATATATATATATAATATATATATATATATATATATATATATATATATATAAATATATATATATATATATATATATATATATATATATATATATATATATATATATATATATATATATATATATATATATATATATATATATATATATATATATATATATATATATATATATATATATATATATATATATATATATATATATATATATATATATATATATATATATATATATATATTGTTACGTTTTTAGTCCTTTACATAAAAACGGTTTTATTATTTTCACAGGATTCGTTGAATTGCAATAAAATAAAACACGGATATTTATTTTACAAATAAATTCTCAGTAACACTTTATTTATTACTTTAAAAACACGTACAACTAAACGCGATGTACACACTAACTATTCTTGGCGATGTTTACTCGTCTAAGTTTAAAAACACACTTCTTCATGTCGTCTGGCAGCCTCCCCTTATATAGTCCATTATAAAACCTTCTGGTAACTTCGCTAACTTTCTGGAATACAGCCGTCTCTCTTTATCTTTAACTGTACTGTAATTCAGGTCTCTTTTCATCTTTAAGTGTACGGCATGATCATTTTGGTCTTGCTATGGTGCAATGTATGTGCGTGTGTAGATGCATGAGATTATTCTTCTGTTTGTTTATCTTCGCACACACACATACTCTAATGCTTGCAACTTAACAAATTACGCTGTCATCAAGTCTACATCTCTTGCAGTTTAAGTTTAATGTCACTGTTTGTAATTGCGATTAAGCAGTCTCGAATAATCTTGAAAGTTCTAGCTACCGTTTCCTGAAGATTCCGGAAACTTCCATTTTCCGTTATTTTGAATTCTATTGGCAGTTGTCGAGTGATGCCAAGTTTAATTGTGGTACTTGGTTGCCAGGTTTTGATTTTATTACAGTGATTTAGGGATAATGATCGGGTGTCAGTTTGTGTCGTTACATTTGAATCTGCATTTTCATTTCGTAACACTGCCGCCCACTTAAGCCTGTTCGTCCCGAATAGGCACACAATCACCTTTTCCATAGTGCGCCAGTCGTTCCAGGTGTACGATTTTCATTTTGGACCTTGGGCTGTTGTACTTCTGTATCCTATAGACGACATCGTTCAACCTTTTAATAACCTTATACGGTCCATCCCAATGAGTCTGCAATTTTGGAGACAATCCCTTCTTTCGTTGTGGGTTGTAAAGTAGAACCAATTGACCCTCATTGAATCCCTCAGAATTTGCAGCTCGGTCATATCTAGCCTTCATCTTGTCACTGGCCATTCTAATTCGGTTGCGTACAAATTCATGTAGCTCATTTAAATTTTCTTGCTCTTGGGATAGCTGGTGCCTTCTTCACTTGTTGGTGTAGGCTTAACGCCAAATTCCAAATCACCAGGCAATTTTAATTCCGTCCCGAAGACAATTTTAGCAGGTGTTCGTGATGTCGAGTCATGTACAGCTGACCTATATGCCAACAAAAATTTGGGAATGTGCTCGTCCCAGTCCCTTTGATGCGCGCTTACCACTTTTCGCATGTACTCCTCTAGAGTGCGATTAAATCTTTCTACCATGCCATCGGACTGTGGGTGCAGCGGCGTCGTTCTTGTTTTCTTTATCCCATATAATTCGCACATTTCCCGGAATATAGCAGACTCGAAGTTTCTACCTTGGTCAGAATGTAATTCTATTGGAACACCATAGCGACATACCCAGTTGTTGACAAATACATTCACAACTGTCCTTGCTTCTTGATTGGGTATGGCATATACTTCTGGCCATTTACTAAAATAGTCCATCACCACAAGAACATAGCGATTCCCGGCGTCGCTGACGGGAAAAGGACCTGCTATATCCATTGCTATCCGCTCAAATGGTGCACCTGAGTTGTACTGTTGCAGCTGTCCTCGACTTTTTTCTTGCTGGTCCTTTTGCTGCGATGCACTGTGGGCAGTTTGCTATCCAGTCGGCTACGGCTTGTTGACACCCAACCCAATAAAAACGCTGTTTTAGCTTCTCCAGCGTTTTTGTCACTCCCAGATGACCGCCACTAGGACCATTGTGGAACTCGTGCAAAACCTTATTCACCTTGGAGGATGGCACAACTATTAGGTTGGAAGCCATTTTACCATCTGCACTTTCCCATACGCGGTACAAGCACCCGTTTATCAGCTTCAGGCTATTCCACTGAGCCCAATAAGATTTCACAAGTGGGCTTTCAGCTGATATTACATTGCGAGCAGGTCTTCTATTTTCCTCTTTGGCTGCTATAATTGTCGCCAATATGGTGTCGTTTCTCTGTGCCGCTGACCAGTCCTCATCGGAATCGATGTGCGTTAGCCGAACATCAATAACGCATTCCTTCTTTTCGGCCTTAAACACAATGTCTGCACTCCAAGCTGCAGGGCCGTCGTGATAAAGCATCTGCATTGTTATGCTTTACGCCCCTTCTATGCTCGATGCTGAAGTCGTAGCTTTGAAGACGTTCAATCCAGCGCGCTAGCTGCCCTTCAGGATTTTTAAACTGCAACAGCCATCTCAATGCAGAATGGTCGGTCCTCAGCGTAAAGTGTTGGCCATACAGGTACTTATGGTAGTGTTTTATGCACTCCAACACTGCCAAAAGCTCACGTCGTGTCACACAGTAGTTTCTCTCAGGCTTTGAGAGTATACGGCTATAATAGCCTATCACTTTTTCTGTGCCATTGACAACTTGCGACAACACACCTCCTATGCCATAGCCGCTCGCATCGGTATCAAGCAAAAATTTTTCTCCAGCTATGGGGTAGGCTAGTACTGGTGACGTACTCAGTAAATCCTTTAGTGTCTGGAACGCATTCTCCTGCTGTTCGCCCCAGTGATACGGCCTCGACTTCTTGGTCAGCTCATGCAGGCTTGCAGCGACGTTGGCAAAATTTGGTACAAAGCGTCTGTAGTACGTACAAAGGCCCAGAAAGCTGCGCAGTTCATGAAGATTTTTCGGACGAGGCCAGTCCTTTACTGCTCGTATTTTATCTTCATCCGTTGAGATTCCGTCTGCCGTAACTCGATGGCCCAAATACTTTACTTCTCTCTGGAACAATGCACATTTCTTCACGCTAAATTTTAAACCAGCTGATGATATGCGTTGAAGAACCTCTGCCAAATTTTTGAGGTGCTCATCAAAAGTCTTTCCCATCACGACGATGTCATCAAGGTACACCAAGCAAGTCTTCCAGTGAAGTCCCTTCAGCACTCGTTCCATTAGGCGTTCAAAAGTAGCTGGAGCATTGCAGAGCCCGAATGGCATAACTTTAAACTGCCATAATCCATCGCTCGCGCTAAAAGCAGTTTTCTCCTTATCTTTCTCTGCAATCTCCACCTGCCAATATCCGCTTTGTAGGTCCAACGTGGAGAACCATTTCGCTCCAGCCAGCGTGTCTAAAGTGTCGTCAATTCTTGGTAGCGGATAACTGTCCTTCTTAGTAACGTCATTGAGCTTTCTGTAGTCAACGCAGAATCTCGTACTGCCATCCTTCTTTTTGACTAAGACCACGGGCGAACTCCAAGGACTTGCAGATGGCTCGATTACACCATTCCGCTCCATTTCATGGACAAGTTCTTTTACCTCATTCCGTTTTGCTAGGGGTACACTTCTGGGTGGCTGTTTGATCGGCCTCGCTTCGCCTGTATTTATTTCATGTTTCACTATTGCCGTTCTCCCTTGGCTTTGATCTTTCAAGGCGAAGACGCTGGTGTGCCTTTTTAGCAGGTGTTTAGCTTTATTTCTATCAGGAGCTGCTAATCCTGCTACCCACTTCCCCACATGCTCTTCAAATTGTTCACGTTCTTTTGCGGACATATTGTCTGGTTCTGGCTTTCGCTCGCAGTTTATTATTGCCTCTGGTGGAGTACATTGGCCCATAGCAGAATTTCCGTTGACGACTTTTTCGTTACCTGATAAATTAAGTACTCTTATAGGGATCTTTCCTCCTTTGCAAGTTTTTACGAGGGCTTTTGCTGTTAATAGCTCGCTCTTAATTTCTGTTGGTTCTACTACCCACAACCGATTGTCCTCACAATCTCCCTCCATGCGTGCCCATATTACTGATTCAGACTGCGGTGGTATAGTCTGGTTTTCAATAGCAACTAGTTTCCTTACGTGCGTTTGATTGTCATATCCAACATCAAGCGGTATTTCAACATTACGCCAAATCATCACCTTTTGCCCCATATGCAGGTTTATGCCATGGTTTATCATAAAATCTGCTCCAATAATAACCTCGTCAACAATATCGGCAACGATAAACACATGTTTTACGCTTATATTGGCTATAGTCACCTTCGCTTCAGTCTTACCGTAGACAGTGGCAGGCTCCCCAGTAGCTGTACGTAGTCTTATATTCCTTAAAGGTTCACACTTCCCCTTCACTATATCAGGCCTGATTATTGACTGCGACGCTCCTGTGTATATGGTGAAGATGTGCTTTTCGCCGTTGATGTATGCACATGCAGTAAGGTTGCTATTTTTCTGCTGCATTACTGATATGGAGATTGTGGGGCCGTCGTTTGTGGGAGCTAGCTCTTGCCCCTTAGTGCTAGCTCGTTTTAGTTTAACGGGGACTCTTGTGATGTTTGTTGGTTCACCCGTTTACTATTCCTTGGTGGCGAAACAGATCTGGCTCTTTTTCTTGGCGCCTTGCAGTTGCGCTGGAAGTGGCCAACTTTGCCGCAGTTATAACACTTAGCTTTTACTTTGCCGTCCTTCTCCGCCAATGCTTGTCTCACTGCCTCCTTGATGCTAGAGACTAGATCACTCTCATTTTCGGCAATGACCTCCACGTTCCGCACCTTGCACACCTGTGGCTTCCAAATCACCCTAGCAGTCTCCTGAGCTAGTGCAAATGAAACCATTTCTGCGAATGTAGCCTTTTGTGTAGCACACACTGCAAGCTTGATGTCAGGATCATGGATGCCGTTAACAAACGCCTCTGTTTTGACGTGATCCAGGAATGGATGGTTTTCGCCTGGATACGTAAGCTGCACTAACCGCTCAATTTCCATTGCGAAATCTTGTAGAGACTCATTGGGCTTCTGTCCTCTACATCGCAATTCCATGCGGTATATATCTCGCTTATGTTCGCCACCATATTTTCGCTGCAGTGCCGCCATTATGTCATCAAAATTATTTCTGCAGCTCCCTGGTACGGTTTCAAGTACTTCTGCTGCGGCTCCTTTTAAGGCCAAAATCAGCTCTATGGCCTTTTCTTCACTGTTCCAACCATTTTTGCTGGCAACTGTTTCGAACTGGAACTTGAAGATGTTCAAAGGTGCGCTGCCATCGAAACAAGGCGTCTTTACTCTGCTGGAAGCCTCTGGAATAACTCTCAGTGGCCCTCCTTGACACTGAAGATTAACAATTTTTGCTTCCAGTTCATGTAATTTCTCGTCCACATCTTTTACATGCACTTCGACGCCGCCAATTTCTAGGCTATGGAGTTTGTTCTCTAGCTCTGAGAGTTTCTCGTCAAATTTGCTGACTTGTACTTCAATGCCATCTACTCTTCTATTTATGGCCTCAGAAATTTCTTGAAGTTTCTCATTTGTGGCCTTAGATGTTTCTTGAAGTTTCTCATTTGTGGCCTTAGATGTTTCTTGAAGTTTCTCATTTGTGGCCTTAGATGTTTCTTCAAATTTTTGCATCATAGCGGCGAACATTGTACTTAAGTCCATGCTGCTTGTCGTGGCACGAGTACATACCTCTATTTCCTCTTTATCCTCAAATTCGTATGTCCCGATGTCGATGCCACGCTGCTTGAACTCATCTATCAGCCTCTTCTGAAGTTCCACTTTATTGCCTGTTGTTGACAGTTGACAGTTCCAGCTTACTCAGCTCTTTTTTTAGCTGCTCAACTTTTAGCTCTTCAAACTTCATGGCTTCTATTTTTTTTAATGTCCTTTTTATTATTATTAATGTCCTTTTTATTATTATTAATGTCCTTTTTATTAATTAATAATGTCCTTTTTTTATTTTATTAATTAATAATGTCCTTTTTTATTTTATTTTGCAATTTTACTTCTGACACCAATTGTTACGTTTTTAGTCCTTTACATAAAAACGGTTTTATTATTTTCACAGGATTCGTTGAATTGCAATAAAATAAAACACGGATATTTATTTTACAAATAAATTCTCAGTAACACTTTATTTATTACTTTAAAAACAAGTACAACTAAACGCGATGTACACACTAACTATTCTTGGCGATGTTTACTCGTCTAAGTTTAAAAACACACTTCTTCATGTCGTCTGGCAGCCTCCCCTTATATAGTCCATTATAAAACCTTCTGGTAACTTCGCTAACTTTCTGGAATACAGCCGTCTCTCTTTATCTTTAACTGTACTGTAATTCAGGTCTCTTTTCATCTTTAAGTGTACGGCATGATCATTTTGGTCTTGCTATGGTGCAATGTATGTGCGTGTGTAGATGCATGAGATTATTCTTCTGTTTGTTTATCTTCGCACACACACATACTCTAATGCTTGCAACTTAACAAATTACGCTGTCATCAAGTCTACATCTCTTGCAGTTTAAGTTTAATGTCACTGTTTGTAATTGCGATTAAGCAGTCTCGAATAATCTTGAAAGTTCTAGCTACCGTTTCCTGAAGATTCCGGAAACTTCCATTTTCCGTTATTTTGAATTCTATTGGCAGTTGTCGAGTGATGCCAAGTTTAATTGTGGTACTTGGTTGCCAGGTT
Organism: Panzeria rudis; assembly: GCA_956483635.1. Taxonomy (NCBI): domain Eukaryota; kingdom Metazoa; phylum Arthropoda; class Insecta; order Diptera; family Tachinidae; genus Panzeria; species Panzeria rudis. Next base: position 65,724,877 of record OY101451.1, read on the forward strand.
TTGATTTTATTACAGTGATTTAGGGATAATGATCGGGTTGTCAGTTTGTGTCGTTACATTTGAATCTGCATTTTCATTTCGTAACAATATATATATAAATATATATATATATATATATATATATATATATATATATATATATATATATATATATATATATATATATATATATATATATATATATATATATATATATATATATATATATACCTATATATATATATATATATATATATATATATATATATATATATATATATATATATATATATATATATATATATATATATATATATATATATATATATAATATATATATATATATATATATATACATATATATATATATACTATAATATATATATATATATATATATATATATATATATATATATATATATATATATAATATATATATATATATATATATATATATATATATATATATATATATATATATATATATATATATATATATATATATATATATATATATATATATATATATATATATATATATATATATATATATATATATATATATATATATATATATATATATATATATATATATATATATATATATATATATATATATATATATATATATATATATATATATATATATATATATATATATATATATATATATATATATATATATATATATATATATATATATATATATATATATACATATATATATATAGGTATTCTTATATGAACAGCATTTGTGGCAGGCTTCTTTCTTGTGTTCTCCACAACCGCATTATTGTGGCACACCGAAAAACATCGGAAGTGGCAACCATTGCCGCTAGTACACACTATAATGTTTGCTTATAATGTCATAAAATGGCATAGTGTGTACGTACAATAAATTATTCTTTTTCAACTTCGTCTACTTAACTGATTTGTAAGAAACTTTGCACACACATTAAACTACCCTTACAATAAGACTTAATGATAAAAAAAATGGGCAGTGCCACCCCTATGCCATGTAAAGATCGTTTTTAACTGCTTCTATGACATTAAATTCCTCTGAAAATACAATTTAGTTAAAAGAAATGTTCGCAGTGCCATGCCCATACATACTACTTCTACTAAACCGATTCGTGTAAAACTTTGCACACACATTGAGTTTGTTTGACAATACGATGTAATTATAAAAAAAGTGAGCAGTGAGTGACACCCGCTTACAATGTAAATTAAAAATGTAGTAATTAGATCTGCCGTTTAATTTTTTTATGGTAATTTATAAAACAACCAAGCGAAATGAATACATTTAGTAATAAAAGATAATGCATTTTTAATCTAACTCTGTGTTTCTTAGAGTGTTAATAATTTTTTCGTTTCGAAAACTTTTCTGATTATGAGAATAATCTTTCACTAATCGAAGAAATAGAAAAAAGTGTATTAAAAAAAATTTACAACTTAGCAGATGAGTTCTGTGTTTGTATTAAATTTGAAATGGCAAAAATGATTTTTAGCTCTTTAATTTTGTGAGTACTTTATATGTTTTCATTTAATTCCGCTAACCATATCACGCTATTGTTGTCGTTTATTTTAATACGAAACATTCTAGTAAATTAATTACTTCGAAATGTTATTATTTCAAATAGTTTTTGAATGCCGCAAATATTATCGAATCTCGGTACAAGATATATATGCATATTTAAATTTTCTTCTTGCATCACTATTATTGTTGCTGTATAATTTACTAGTTCTTTCATATCTATGTAAATATATCAATCCTTTGAGATGAATGGCAAACTTCACACAATCCAAAATAGTTGCCTGTTTTCGTTACGATTTAAATTAAATATTTTTGCTCCAGTTTTTCGGTACATTATTCGAGTGAATGTATGTGTACCGGCAAGTTCATTTTTGTTTAATTCATCAGAAATATGTATATACAACATAAAACCAAAAACTAAGCCAAGTTCTTTTTTAAATATTTATATACTTTGTTAACTTTGTATTCCCTCAAAAATATATCTAGCAATCTGCACCATTTCGTCTTACGAACACTAACTTCAAATATTACCCTCAATACAAAAAAAAACTTTAAACATTTACAAATTTGTTTAATAAGTTTAGTGTTGAAATTATATAACAACTTGTTTCATTAAATAAATAGAGACAATATTAAATTTCTAAGAACTTATGCATTAAAGAACAATATGTGCGAATTTTTTGTCTATGCCCTTCCTTTAAATTTTTCGAAACAAAAGAAAGAAGTAAAAAAAGGACGACGCAAATATTTTTCAACGTAATTATAGTTTATTAGTTTTTCCACTTATTATTTTCCCAAGCTCTCCACTTAAAAATAATGAGAGCAAAGGAACATTATATTTAACAACCTGGTGCGTTTAATTAACGTTTTAATTTACTGTACTTGTACAGTTTCTGTAAAGGTAGATAATATCGAATAGAAAGTAGGTAGACAGTAAAATATATGAAGCTTTTATGTCTTATACATAAACATACATATTTTTAATATCAAAAGTTCAATAAGAAAATTTCGCCTTTTTCGAACATGTGTAAAATAATTCGACTGTTGTGCTTACTGGGTTAAAGTAAAGCACAAACTTTTTATTTAATATGCTACAACAGTCGAAGTCGATTCGAAATCGTAATAAAGCCTAACCCTGCGTTTAGACCTAGACATAATCGTAAAGTACCATCAGATTTTTCAATTATTACTATGTTATGTACCCAATCTGTTGGCTCGTTTACTTTTGATATTATATTTTTCTCAGTCAAAGCATCCAATGAGTTTTTTAAATTGTTTAATATTTTTAATGGAACTCTTCTAGGTGGTTTGACTACTGAAACTGCTTCTTCCATTAATCTTATTTTGTATTGACCCGGAAATTTGCCTATGCCATTAAAAACATCCAAGTTGTTTTTAATAAATTTTTCTTTTGTCATAATTTCATATTGTGCCATATTCAGAATATTTACCTTTTTTACTATTTCTAACTTGTCTATCACCTCGGCACCCAATATGGAACACAGATTTTCATTAATAATAATAAATTTCTCAATACTAATTTTGTTGTTATAAGAGCATTTCAGAAAACATTCTCCTTTAGGCTTGATTTCTTGACCACCGTAGGCTTTGAGTACTGTAGATGTTGGCGTAATTTTACTGTGACATTTTATACCTCGAAAAGTTTTGTATGCCAATATATTTACATCACTACCTGTATCCAATTTCACTTTAATGAAATTATTTTCGATATTTAGCTTGTGCATCCATTTATTATTTTTCTCATCTGAAGTCATATTTATATAAAATATATCATCATTAGTATCAACATTTCCTATACAAGATACCGATTCGTTATTACAACAACTAGCAAAATGATTCATTCGATTGCATTTCATGCATTTCTTTCCAAAAGCTGGACATTGTCTTGGCTTATGGCTTCTATTACATTTTTTACACAAAAATGAATCAATTTGTTTGTTCACTAAATATTTTTGATTTTTCTGAAATTTATTTTGGAAATTACTCTCCTCTTTTTCCTTGTTAATTTGATGCACCACACTACTACAGGCACCATCAGAACTACCCGAACTGATATTCATTTGTATCACTTTTGTTTGCCCCTCCGATATTTCAGCAGCTCTACACATTTCCACAGCATCATCGAAACTAACCTCCTTTTCCTACAGCTTTTCTGACAATTCGATCTCTCATTAATGATGTCTGTTGCTCCCCGAAGTCACACGATTTAGCTAGCTTTTTGACATCCACTAGGAAATTATCAAACGCTTCTCTGTCTTTTTGATTTCTTGAAAAAAATAAAAATCTTTCATATACTATGCGTTTTTTTGGGAAGCAAAACCCTTCGAAAGCTGCAACCACTTCTTTATAATCAGCTTGTTGTTCCTTGGTTAAATTAAATGTTTGGAATAATTCTAATCCCTCTTCACCAACTGCATTTAAAAGAACTGCTATCTTCCTCTTGTCCGGCTGGGCACCCAAGTCTGCATCTTCCAAAAATATCTCAAAATGTTGTTTGAACTTTCTCCAATGCTCTGCGATGTTGCCTTCTAAGATCAGACTACTAACTGGCTTAACAAAGTCCATTTTTATCCTATTTTCTGCAACACCAGTTTCAGCCTCTTCAAACTTATCTTCTTCGGAATCCACGTTGTCTGTTTCTTCTTTCAATTGCTTGATTTTATTTCTTGTTAGCATTTAGTAATTACCGACGGCTGCGCCATGTGATGTTATAAATTCAATATCTTTTTATTGACTTCGTTTAAGAGTATTCATTTACATGTCTTCAACTTAATCTATATGATTGATTATATTATGTATAAGTACATTTGCATACATGACGAGAGGTATATGTAACTGTGCTTAATTATCATTATGTACCTTTATTACATATTTTATATTTATTGCAAGAAAGGGCTTTTTACACTACTGCTACCTACAACACAGAAAAAATTATCACCCAAAAATTATAAAAAAAAAGTTTGTCTAAAAGTAAATTTAATTTTCAGTAAATGTTCTTTACATAATCAATAAATCGTTTGTTTGCCTCTTATTTAGGACGCAAACACCAAAAAGAACAAAAAAACTGTGTCGTAAAAAAACAACCCGGTGACGACATCCACACAAATAACAACAACAATGACAGCCAAGGGAATGCGATTATACCAAGTTTGTTTACTCAAGATTTTTCAGTGAATCAATTCGTTAATGTCGTTGCGTTATTTCTCATTAATTTTTTTAGAGTCTTTAGATAAACATTCAGATTTGAACACATTTAACATAGTGAAATTTCATAAATTCTTAGTCGATAATGATGATGATGACCCAGACAAAAATTTTGTTTGATATATTATAAAAAAATCAATATATATTTTTGTTTGATTAAGTAAACTATCTTGTTTAATATTTGTATGTATTTTTATACTAATGGTTTTATAAATTCAGACAAAAATTATGTTTGATATTTTTTAGAAAGTCCAGTAAATCTTTTTGTTTGAGTTAGTAAATTGTTTTGTTTACAATTTGTAAACATTTTCAGACAAATTGTTTTATGGATTTAAACAATTTGTTCACTGAAAAAAACATGTTTTTTCAATGAAATTGTTGAGATATTTTTGTATATACTTACAAATCTGTTTATAGATCCGTCCCTAGACAAAATATTTACTATTTCATTGAATTATTTTACAGAAAATCAAATGTAGTTATTTCTGTAAATGATAAAAATTTAAGTGGTAGTGCATTTGAATGCAATAAATACAATGGTAGTAATAACTCAACTTTGTGCTAACTCGACTTTAGCTATTATTCCTTCTAGGCAGAGAATTATTCTTTAAAATTCCTCTTTTCATAGATTTCATGTTGAGGCAAATACCAACATTTAAGATAACAGCATTTTTGCTTATAAATTTTAAATTTTCAGAACAATGCACAGTGGGGCAAAATAAAAATATTTGGAACACATATCAGGCATTCCTAAGCCGACAGTTTTATCAGAATAAAATTTCACACGGCCATAGCAGAGGAGTATTTCTATTTATGTTTTCAACAGCAGGTCGCTTACTGGCTCAGGAGCGGAGCTCTGAAGTCTTAAATTGGGGCACTTCAGCCATGTAAAGTTTTTTACTGCTAGTAATTTTTTTTTCTCATGCAATTGCAAAACTTTCTTGCTGTGTTCTAGCCGTTAATAAGATCTAAAAGATACATGTTTGGTTGCATATTTATCTTTTATAGTTAGTGAGTTATACTCATTTCAAAATTCAATATTTAAAAATTTTCAAAACGTTGGTCCTTTCCAAATATCATCGGAATTATAAAACTTTTTCTTGGTTAGTTAAATAATTTCAAAGAATTTAAAAAAATTCATGAAATTCTGCCGTCTGAGTTGTAAAGTATTAAATTTTTAAATTGAAATTTAAAAAAATTATGAATTTTCGACAACTTTAGCTAAAAAAAGCACCATCACTCTTTTACATATATATATAAAAAAATTCTATTGGAACATATAGCAAATGTATATTTATCTGAAAAGTATCGGTACAGACGTGAATCGACGGAAAACAAATAATTGAATTTCCTAATACAGTTTGACCTGCGCACATACTAATACGACCTATTTTAGATTGAAATTTTGAATTTAGTACACATGTTCTTAGATCCCAAAGCTGGTATTCCAAAACCATTGACATTTTTGAAAATCTGTACGTGTGTCTAGTTATTTGGCAAAGTGTTAAATGGGCCTCGGATCAGGTGTGGACGCTATGGGCAAAATTGTTCAGAATTGCATTTTTTTTTTATTTCTTGCAACTTTCGTAAGAATTCTGACATTCTCAGAAGATCCGTTCTGCTAATCTGATTAAATAGTCGAACATTCCACTCTTAAGATGAAGGTATATAGCACACGTTGAATGCGCTAATGCGATGCAGACTTCTATCAAAAAAGTTGAAGTAGTGTGTTTTCATAAGGCAAGTTACAAAGAGAAGTTTGCGACGCGCGTACCTCGTAAAAAGTTGAACGTAATACTATATTCACACTGCTATAGTTTAACGTGTTTCGACAAATATTTTAAGAAACTAAACAAAGTTGTTCAGACTAAAATTTTATAAATTTTCTGTTTACAGCATGATGAATTCATAAAAGGTGGTAGCAAACCGGCAACAAAAAATTTTTTTTGTGTCCGAAATATTAATAATTTTGCGAAGTTATTAATTAGAATTTTAAATGTATATGTACATTTTTCCATTTGAATTGAAAACTTGAACAAAAAACGAGGTTTTTAATACTTTTACGACAACACAAATCATAATTTTCAGAATACGGTTATAGAAATGCTGCAAACTTTTTTAATTTCGACTTTGTTTACATATTTTGCCGCCTTTACAAACTGTGTTCAATAAGCACTAAGATCAAAAAATCGACTGAACATACATCAAGAAGTACTTGGAACCCTGCCTTTTACTGGTTTTTGAATGAGTTTAATTTTGAAACACGTAAATTGTTTGACAATTGATTATATGGGAAAACATCTAAATATTAACGTGTTTGGCTCGTAAACACTTAAAATGGCCATAAACACGGTAGTGTGAATTGCCTATTATTCAACTGTCACGCATTGTATACAAAACGATAGCTAGTGCTGTCAGATTCATATGCTAACATTTCTGTTCAATGGAAATAGAATTATTACAAATTAATTTTTTTTATTAAACAATGGATGCAAAATGCATTAAATATTTAAAGAAAAATAAAACGTAAACGGAAGACAAAATATAGCCAGCAAAGGCATGAAGTTTTAAAAGCAAAAAAGCCTCAAAAAGGTGGTGTGTCATAATAATTTGAATTTACATTAGTTCAAATAATGAACTAAAAAGCCGATATAATAAATTTCAGATTCATACCTAGTCAGTTCAAGAAAATATTGTCTGTTTGCAACGAAATGCACTCGTAGAACTAGGAAACCCAGTTTAAGCATGTATAAAAACAACCAAACAGCTTTAAACTTTGTTATTGATACAAATGGCCTTCAAAGCAAAAAACCAAAACAAAAAAATAATATAAGCTTTTTCAAGTGTTCGATTAAATCAGACAAGGGTGACTTCGCCTAATTAAAATTGAGTTGAAATAAAATTAATGTAAGAAATTACAGAAAAGCTCTTGTATTCTATTTCGTGACAAAAATTGGTTTAATAGCCGATATTTACTTATAAAAGGCATTCACACTCATAAGTGGTAAAAGTGAACAAGAACGCTGATGAGACAGTGTAGCGGCCTGTCGAAATCAGTAGTACTGATCCATTATGCTAATTTGATTTGAATATTCGAACATTCCACTCTTAATAATAATTTGAATTTACATTAATTCAAATAATTATGTGTAGTTTTCTATAATGTATTGAGATTTTAACAATTTAAAGCCTTTTGAAGGACTTTTTGTAACATAAGGGGAAACATTTTGTTATGTGGTGTCTTTTGCATACTAATTTTTTCTTAATGCTATAAAGTCGTTGAATATTGATGTTTTCTAATGAAATTTTGCAGTTTGATAGGAATTTATGTACTAAATACCAGGAAAGAAAAACATAATAAAGTTTTTCTTGTGAGATTCTCAGAATTCTTAAGAAAGTTCCAAGAAATCCTAAAAATTAAATTCTGAGCAATTTTGCGCATGGCGTCCACACTTCATTCAAAGCCCATATAACACTTTACCAAATAACTACATACACATAAAGGTTTTTAGAAATGGCAATGGTTTGGAATCCCAGCTTTGAGATTTTAGAGCATGTAGGAACTAAACTAAAAATTTCGATCTAAAATAGGTCATATTAGAAAGTGCCCAGGTCCAACTATATTAGGAAATTCAATTATTAGTTTGCCGTGGATTCATGTCTGTACAGATACTTTTCAGATAATTATACACTTGCCATATGTTTCAAAAGAATTTTTTTATAGGGCTTTTTTATGAAATTTTTCGAAAATTCAAAATTTTTTTACAATTTCAATTTAAAAATTTGAATATTTTTTAAGCCAGATGGCAGAATTTTATGAAATTTTTGTTAAACTCTTTGAAAGTTTGTTCTTTAGCTAACGAAGAAAAAATGTTATAGATCGGATGATATTTGGATCCGATATCTGGATAATACTGGACCAAAATTTTGAAAAATTAAGCAATTTCATTTTTCAAATAAATATAACTCATTAACTATTAGAGATAATTATGAAACCAAAAATGTATCTTTAAATTTTATTAAGGAACATAATACAGCCACAAAGTTTTGAAATCGGATGAGAAACAAAAATATGGCAAGCAATAACAAATTTTACATGGCCGAAGTGCCCCACTTTGAGACTTCATAGCTCCGGTCCTGAGCAAGAAGGAGCTCACATTTAAAACATAAACAGAATTACTCCTCTGCTATGTCTATATGAACTTTTATTACGACAGAAGTATCCGCTTAGAAATGCCTGATTTATATTCCAAATATTTTGATTCTGCCCCCTGTGCAATGTATTGCAGAACTTTTGGCGGAACTTCTGGAATGGTGTTACGGATCCCAGAGATGCGGGAGGCGTTTCAGACATTAAAAAATACTTATTACAGAATATCTTGAGAATTACAATTTCAAGTACCTAAACGAATATAGGAGAGACTTGTAGAGTAGGAGTATCATTTCCCTGCATAGTAATTATTAATTACAGACTAACTACTTAAATTTTCTCAAACTTTATATAGAACATTTTATTTGTAAGTTGTGTTATGTACATAAAAATTAGCTCTGTTACTAATTTTGGTTGTGGAAACCATGTATGTGATATCTAAACGGAATATATATTTTTGCTTGAAATTTTGTAATTACATTGCCTTAAACTCTACTTCGTAGCTAAAAAGTATTTAAATGTTTTTATAAATGTTAAATAAAAATCCTCTTAACTTTTTTATGAAAAATTTAAAAGCTTACCCTTAAAAGTGTTAACAAATGCATTTATTCAATCTGTATAAATATTCTTTTTTCATTTAAGCGTTCGTCATTCTATGTATGTTTTTATAAATAACGTTTTATGACAAAAAGGGCCATTAAACTTTTTTCCTTTGGCTTTAGATTAAGTTTTTTTCTGCAATCGAAAAACTGTGCAAGTACATACCTAAAAAGAGAAGAGGAGAAATTTTAAATAAATATTTTTGTTTATTATAAAATAAAATAAAACATTTGTTTTTTTTTTGTGTTTAATACAAACAATTGGTTAATTCAATAAAATAAATATATATGAATATCCCGAAAAAAATCCACATTAAAACAATGTAAAATATTTATTAAAAAAATTTTGTTGTTGGGATTTAACTAAAGGATTTTTAATGGTTTAAAAAACGAGAAACAAAGGCCAACAATAAAAAATTGTGTGCCATCTGTGAATGGCAAAGAGGAACTAAATTTATTATGTACAGTCAGGATTTTGAATGCAACTGGCAAACATAGTGGTCTTAAGCCAAAAAATATTCTAGTATTTACTCTATATTCGTCTTTACTTTCTTAGCAAAACGAAATTGAGCTAAATATTTTTAATACAGATTAAACTATTTTTATTGTTAAACTATTTTTTATTTAGCAAATTGTGCATAAGTTTCATCGCTCCTATAGATTTGAATACATATGGTTTAAAAAAGAGTTTGCAACTATTTATTTATTCATATACATATACATATGTAAATGCTGATGATCAGAGACACCGGAAATATGTCATAAAAATGTATTTTATATGCATTAAATATGCACTAAAAACTTAAAAAATATGCTCTAAAATATTAGAAAAATATGCTCTTAAAACTATAATACAATTTAGACAATACTCATTTCTACAACAACGTACTAAATATATACATATAATATGCAAGAAAATAACGTCTATGGACATTGTTTCCTCTTTGAAGCGGAAATATATAGTGTCCACTTATTTCCACTTCAAAAAGGAAATAATGTCCATGGATATATCGAATAGTGGCTTCGCAGAGTAAAGATTTTCTTTCTAGTCAAAAGTCTAATCTCTGCGAAGCCACTATTCGACATATGCAGAGGAAAAAGCCCTTAAGCCTGCCCAAAGGCTAGCTATACAAACAATCTTTACTATGCAGTATCATTTGCATAGACTTTATTTGCATCTTTATAGACATTATTTCCTTTTCAAAAGTACATAATTGAAAATTAATAAAGCTGGCAATAAACAGGGAATAAATCAATTGAATGATTAAATTTTTTAAGAAATTGTGCAAAAATACACTAGGGTAAAATTAAAATCGCAAAAGAAAGATTTTCAATATGTGAAAAATTTAAAATTTTTTCAATCACAAAACAGATTTGTTTGGTTATATATAAAAACAAACAAAATATGCAGAAAAAAAGCAATATATGCCGCTAAAATTAGAAAAATACCAAAGATATGCTGCTAAATGTGAAATATGCAAAAATATGCTGTAAAGGGTTAAATACGCAAAAATATGCACTAACAAATCGATGACAAAATTCTTATAACGTTCTGAAGCGTATAACTATCTTATTTATGCTTCCATATATTGCACAGGGAAAAACATGCAATTGCATATTTGCAGTTTCCCTGCTGATGATGATGATGGCTGAATAGCAAACATATTCTCATTTACTATGAACTATAACAGAGAAGTAATTACACCCGTGTATTTAAATGCACACGCATATTTTGAATATTTACCATTCCAAACACAAACGTACATATATATTCATATATATTTTTTAAATCCACAATGAAAATCCTTAAAGCGTTAAAAAGGAGTTTTTATAGCATTCATTGCTTTCATAGAACTAAACATTTTAATATGCACAAAAGTGTAGAGTGAATAATTAAAAAAAATGTTTTCATTTTTCCTCTCCTGTTTTGTTAATCAATGACGCTATAGAAAAGGTTAATTACCGCCGAGTATCAAAGCTCTTCGACTTTATTTAGAGGTAACGCAAAGTGGTCTAAAAACTTTTTTTGGAAATAATTCGGTTGCTTGTGAATCGTTCATGATATAGTTTGAAATTTAAGACAGACATCGCTCAGGTGTTTCCTAGTTTAAACGAGGCACAACTGCGTAATTGACTACCTCAGACTGTTAACTTTTTAAAAGAATCGCCAAAAGTTAATTTATAGTCCGAATGTTGAAATTTTTTACATATAAAGGGTGCTTCAATTTTAAGGGCCGATGTTGAATGTGAACCACACCTAAACGTCAAGTTTTTTTCTGCATTTCACTTGACATTTTTCAGTTTCAGACTAACTCAATTTGAACCATGGAAAGATACACAACCGAGCAACGCGTTAAAGTTATTTAAGCTTATTATGAAAATAGGCGTTCAAATCAAAATGCATATCGTGCACTTCGTGATTTTTTCGGGCAATTTAATCGTCCAAATGTGCGTACAATCAGGGCTGTCAGATATGGCGATTTCTCGCCAAATGGGGCGATTTTTCAACTTTTTTGGCGTCTAAATTTTTGATTTGGCGACATGGCGATTTTTCTGGCGATAAATAAATTTGTTGGCGATTTTTATGGCTAATTTTTTAACAAAATAGAACTTAAAAATTTTTGTTATTCCAGAAAATTACTTTGTTGAAAGAGTATTTTCAAAAATAAATCCCATTAAAACTTGCTTGCAAGAAATTAAAACCATGTCATTTTGATGATTTTTCTTGTATTAATTACGTATAGTTATTAATGTGTTTTGAACTTGGATGAGAAAAATTTACAAAAAATAGTTTTTGGCGATTTTATTTCTACTTTTGGCGATTTTCTGCTAAGTTTATATACGATTGTTTTATAAAAATTTATATTAAAAAAGTATTATAAAAAAATAAATTTATTATCAAATATATATATTAAGAAAAACTACATAATATTGATTTTAGTGACTTTTGGCGATTTTTAAAATCAATTTGGCGAAATAGGTCGGAAAAACCTGACAGCCCTGCGTTCAATCGGAAAAATCGTGCAAAGATTTTAGCAAACCGGGTCTGTAGGAGATGTGAAGACACCAGTGCATGCTCGTACATCTCGTTTGATGCGGTTTATGGACTGGCGGCATCATCGGGCCGTTTTTTTCAAAATGAGGCCGTTCAGGCAGTTACTGTGAATGGTGTTCTCTACCGTGACATGATAACGAACTTTTTATGGCCCGAATTGGAAGATATGGATGTGGACGATATGTGGTTTCAACAGGACGGTGCCACTTGCCACACAGCTAACGAAACAATGGCTCTTTTGCGCGACAAATTCAATGGCCGTGTTATCTCACGTGGTGGCGATGTCAATTGGCCGCCAAGATCATGAGATTTGATACCGTTGGACTTCTTTCTTTGGGGTTATTTGAAAGAAAATGTGTACGTCGATAAGCCAGCAACAATTCAAGAGCTAAAGGATGAGATAATTCTGTACATTAACGGCATAGAACCTCAATTATGCCTCAGCGTCATCGAAAATTTGGACCATCGGATGGAAGTGTGCCGCCGAGGTCGCGGCAGCCATTTGGCCGATATTATGTTCGATACATAATTGAACCATACCATGTTATCAGAATAAAAAGAAAAGACAATAATTTCTTAAATAGTTTGTGATTTATTCAAAATCCACATCGGCCCTTGAAATTTAACTACCCTATAGACGGTCCTTGAGGAGTAGGTGGGGGCATCTTCATCCCACACGTACAACGTAGTATACACTTTAGGCTACCCAATCAATGTAGCACACACACGCTGAAATATCGGCAAACAAAATGACGGTTGATATACTATAGGGTATTCTATCAGGACATCCGAATATGTACCGAAAGAAAGGCACTACATGCTTTATCTAATGTCTACACTCAAAATATTCTGTACGTAAAATTAACTGAAATTGCAATATAAAATAAATTAAAACTCAATTAAAAAACGGTCTACTTATTTTTCATTTAAGTTTTTCGAAAAGTTCATTTAATTTAAAATGTTAAAAGATTAACTGAACTAAGCCCGTAAAAATATTGTTCTTTTCTTTTATTTTGTTTATATTAACTTGCAGAAAAAACAAGCAACTAAACGATTTAAAAATGAATGAATCTTACTTTACTCTGATTAATTTAACTGTCACAAGAACTAATCACAACTTCCATAACGTATAGAATATTTTGAGAATTGGTGCATGTGTGTTATTTTTATACATATACTTTTTTTGGTACTTATAACATATACAACGGACAATATTAAAAGCAACCGAAAATCCTTATTAATGTGTGCTTAGTTTTTTTTATTGAATGTTTGAATCAGTTAAAAATAAGATTGCTTAGAATTTAAAATGTTTATTCTTTTAAAAATGATTGCACGGAATACTTCTTGAACAAAATACATTCCGTTACTGTCATAATATTGTGAGTGTACAGAACATCGGAATTGGTTAGAGAATGCCGGACATCACTGAACGAAATGGCGAGACATTCCAACCTAAGGCTCTTCTGGGTACCCGGCCACGCTGATGTGCTTGTAACATTATTGCGCACGAGCTAGCTAAGGCTGGCGCCCGCTTGCAGGAAATGGACATCAACTGGTTAGTAGTTGTCCCACTAAAAAGCTGCCAAATACAAATTCAGCATCAACTATTCACAGAAGCTCAACCCAGATCGACAAATGAAATCACTTGAGGTTTCTAGATCCACCTAGCACCAGTATAACTTCGCAAGATCTGCAACCATACTGGGGCTTCCTCGTCAATACTCGTGACGGTCATAACGGGGCACTGTCTCATCGGTGATCATGCCAGAAGATTAAATCTTCCTTATAACGATGTCTGCAAGAGTTTTCAGAACGAGGAGGAGGAAGAGACGCTCAAACACTTCCTCTGCCGATGTGCGGCACTATCTAGGAATAGGGCGTCATACTTGGGAAATCCGTCACTACCAGAACTGGGGGAATATGACATTAGGGGAATAAATTCATTTATACATTACTCGGGCTGGTTCAACACCTACCCAACCTCTGGGATAGTCAGGGTATATTCTTGAACTTCTTCCTTATCCATCTCAGGTATCACAAAGGGACCAAGTGGACCGGTTTTTAGAAACCGGCAGCCTTTTCAACCATATGTAGTAATTAGAAGTAACAGAATCACGCAATTAACCTACTTGTTAACTAATTAATGGGTCACCTTCTTTGGGAAAACATAGTGTAGAGAGAATAGGTGGTGAAGTGGGAGGGATATAGAAAGCTTAATTCATTTACAACCCTGCTAATGTGCATTTTTTGTAGAGCAGTGTTGCAAGCCCCTCTGGTGTCAAGTATAGGCATTGAGTTGTTTAAGCTCTGTAGCGATTTTAATAGTTCTTTTACTTCGCCGATGGTTCTGCTACAATACCGACGAAGGAGGGTGCTGTGAAGTGTATTAGGATATGTTAGCATTAATCACTACCGTTACTGCCAAAGTGATCAGTGATATGCCTTCATCACTTTAACGGTCCAACAATAACCAACACAATAATACACCAATGCACATGCGAAAAATTCATGATCTTTTTGGCTTGCCTGGAACTAGTCTTGAACTCGAGACCTCAGGGTTTGTAGTCAAACGCGCTAACTACTCAGCCTATAGCACCCTCTAAATGATAATGTCTTCAAAAAACATGTTTACAAGTGTAGAATAGTTCCTTCATTAAGTTTTTTTTTTTTTTTTTTTTTTTTGAGAAAAACGCATAAAATTTCATGCCGATATTATTTTTTGCTAAAAAGTTACACGCATTTGTACATGAAACATGTAAAAAGAGCTAGATTTTTGGGTTTTTTTTTCTAGAAAAGTTGGTATTGTTTTTTCAATCATATGAAATAAATTTCCTCTGAAACATATAACAGTTTTGGCACTTTAAAAAAAAATATTGTATTTCTTCTAATTTTTGACCTATTTAATTTTGTTAAATCTCTTCTTTGTTATTTTAACTGGCCTTAAGCTTGAAACACTTGAGAACTAAACTAAATTTCGCATCGTTAGTGTTCAGTTACAAAATATAGTTATTTATTTTTCCACAATGCAGAGTGAGATTCCTTTACCGTTCCTAAAGGAACGGAAGGGTACTCCACAACCCTGTAAATTGTAATATGTTCAGCCAATTGTTTTGTTAGGTTCAGATAATGTGTTTTGTTTAAAAAGCTTGCAAATATTTTCAAACGAATTGTTCTACAGATTATAGGCCAACATTTAAAAAATTACAAAATAATAACATTAAATTAAAAATTTAGAAACAGTTTTTTTTATTTACGTAATTAATTTACCAGTAAAACCTTAGACCGAATTTGGTCAAGTCTATAAAAGTATTTATATACGAAGGTATGAAGATATGACGTTATCAGCTCTTGAAAGAAACTGGATATAAAGTAGTTTTAAACATAAAAAACATTCCTTTCAAGTACTGGCTTCATGACCCTTGCCAATAAATAAATTTACGAAAACGTGAAATAAAATGTATTTTTTATAGTTTAACCACGATTCTTAGCTCAGAATGACGACAAATACCATGCAAAATAAAAAATAATTGTTACTTTATGTCAAGTGTTATTTATTAATGTATGCTTTTGTACCTGTACAGTAAATATTGCGTTATACTTTACCAAAAATTGCAAGAACTTTAAAGAAAAATAAGAAAGCATACGTACATCCATACATATGACATAGACATGCTTAAAATTGGTACAATAATATCTCAAATAATAAATTTAATAAATATCATATTTTTATTTGTAAAAAATAAGTCCTTAAAAGTTATTAAAAATTAGCTCCTTCGCATGTACTAAAAAGAGCATACAAAAAAGCAAATTTGCTCAACATTATGAACATGACTTTGGATCCAATGAATATGCTTCAAACAAGAGAACTTCTTGCAATGTCAAGTAATCATGTAAAAATCATTAGAAATGATCCGGATTTGAGCCACTTCCTTATCACAATTTGGGGATCTTATTAATTTCCTTTATGTTACGGGCTTTAGTCAAGTAATTCGAAATAGTCAAATTAATGGAGTTATTTTGTATTAATAACAATTTATTTTATATCAGTAACAATGTTACGCTTTGAATACAAATTTTCTTTGGTGTAATAATAAAATTTCGTGCGAACTCCAAACATGTTGAAATTTGTATGGAAATTGAAATTTAATGGTCCAATTTAAACAATAATCTTGACTAAAGTTATGTTTAATATATTAACAAAGCTATAGCCTGGTTGCCATATTTTTTCTCTGTATGTAAACCCTTAAGTTTTTATTAAAAAACTATTAGAAAGTTACTACAACCTATTTTGTCACAATTAAAATACAACTCATGCAAGTGGTAAAGTAAATCTACAAACACTTTAAAAGCCTTTTAATTTTTAAGAATAGCTCGACGTTTTAAACAAACTCAAATAATTGTTTTTTTCTTACAGATGTCACTAAAAGTAACATACTGACATAACTTCTATGTATGTTTGTTTTGTTGCACGTACATTTTACCAAATGTAATCTTTGGTAATCATATTTTCATTTTTATGGAACATAGAGGAGCAGGTAGATATAAAGTACCCTGTCGGATTTTTATTAGCTAGCTCAAAATATAATTGACATCTAATTTTCAATTGGCTTCTGAACTTACTCATAAATGATACAGATGTGAGTTAGTTGTTCTTTTATGAAGCTGGCTTCTACCCGATAAGTATTGATACAACTTTTAGCTAACTCAAAACTGATGCAAATATTAGTGAGGTGTTTTTCTACAACTAACTTCTTCTCGATAAGTTTTGAACTAACTTTTAGCTAACTCGAGGCTTATGCAGAGATGAGTTAGCTTAGGTTTGAGTTAGCTAAAAGTTAGTTCAAAGCTCATCGAGAAGATGTTGGCATAGACTTTTTGTTTATCTTAACTCTGCCCCGTATACACATATTTTATTTGGTGCGTTAGCAAAATGGCAACCATGATGGCTGACAAACAAGTGGTTCGTTACCCATTCTCGTCACTAAAAATAATTAAAAATGTTTTTCAATTTAAGCTGCCTCAAAAATTCGAATCATTAGTAAGTTAAATCAAAGCTAATTCAAAGCACTCTCTTTTTCGATCTGTCACAAGCTAATTCATAATGAGCTAACTTGTGGTTAGCTGAAACTGGTGCAGAGTGAGTACTGCTCATTCATAGGACACTACGTTGAAAAACTGAATAGCATTTAACATAAAAATGAGTTAGCTTTTGAGTCAGCTTACTCTTATCTGATTAACCATGAGTTAGATTTAAGTTAACTGAAATTCCGGCAGGGTATGACAAAACAGTTTTTCTGAAGCTTTAGAGTGTATTTTTATTATCAGCAAAAATGTTTGCATATGTGAGTATAGCTTTTTTAGCATTTACAGTTCCATATACTATGCTTAAAAAAAGTAAATTTTTATAAAAAAAAGTTATTTCTATTTGTGTGCTGAAATACCTACGTATAAATAATATTATTTATTGTATGGAATATGTAAATTTAGATTTGAGTTAAATACCCATACATAAATGCAACGTGATAGTCTTCCTATTCCTAAAACTAAATATGTATATAGAGTGGTTCTTTAGAAGCGGATAACTTTTAATTGTAATAGAACAAAGAAAATAAATTTTTCATTAACTTTTCTTTACTTAAAACAATCATAGAAACACTTTTAAAGAAAGGATGATTTAATATGATTGAGAGCAAGTAAACGCCACTGCTTAAGCGAAATCTGCAGCTACTATTGCCACGCATTGAGTTTAGAGTTCACACAGCGTTGTCAACAAGACGTTTGCAAGTTTGCATAACCGGCCCACATTGGCTTAAAAACTTTTTTTAAGAAATAATTCGGTATCTCGTGAACCGTTCAAGATATCATTACGAAATTTCAAACAGAAAAATCTGAGGTGTTTTTTAATTTACATACGAGGGGTTTTTTTAAAAATTAGCCTAAAGTTAATTTATAGTTGGAATGTTATAATTTTTTATTAATGGATAGTCCTCGATAATATCTACAAAAAACATGCTTACATATGTGGAATATCTCTTTTAGTTACAGTGAAAATTGTTTTCTTTTATTTTTTTGGCGAACTTTATTAAGTTTTTTTTTTAACGCGGTGGACTAATCTAATGCCCGATAATATTCGCGACAAAGTGCGGGAAACGTCATGCCAAATTCTTTATTCGTTAAAAAGTTACGCGCATGTAAAAAATTTTAACATTCGGATTATAAATTATCTTTTGGCGATAAAAAAAAACTTGGCGTCCGAGGTAGACAGTTTTTGGACTTTTCCCACGAGCCACCCATTATGCCAGGAAGTCATTCCGTCGCACAGGAATTGAAAGACACATCAGCTACACTCTAAAACATTACTTCAAACTTACGATCATATATTGTCTAAATTTGTGTTGAAAATTTCTCCTTGTCTAAAACTGTATCTATTTTGTAGTTATTTTATTAAAGAAAAAACCTTTCAAAATAAACATATTTAGTGCAAGTGGAAAAAATGTAACATAAAGTATAATACGGCTATGGCTGAATCATAGATACGTCAGACTATCAGTCAGGAGGTCGCGGTTCAAACCTGAACTCAGCCAATCGATTTTTTCTAGTAAAAACATTTTGTTCAAAAATAATGCGTGTGTAATTTTACGTCGATAATAATATGTAAAGTGTTGCCGACTATTATCGACCTAATTTTCAACAAAAGTGTTTTAAAGTGTATGTCGGTGTGAAATTTCATAACGCTTTTTTTAACGGCTCACGAGATAACGAATTATTACAAAAAAGAGTTTTTAAGCCACTGTGGCCTGTGTCACAGGCTGTTTTCTCGAGAAACGCAAGAGCTACGGACCTGAAATTTTCACAGCGTATGTAAAACCATGGTATAAAGATATAAGGTAGTTCCACCTTCTCTTTTTTTGCTGACATAATATCATTTGACAAAAAAGGAGATCTGACGTTTAAGCCAAAAATCATGCTATCCTTGCTTTACAAAATCCCATTTTTTTAATATTAAAAAAATTAAACGTTATTATGGTATGCAGCTAATATAGACCTTCAATAAATTCATTTCATCGCAATATCAATTTTAACTCAAATATCTTTACATATTTACTAAACAGGAATGTATGATATACTTTAAATTAAAGCTTGAAGTCTTGGCTATAACCGTTTAAGTATGTTTTTCTTAATTGGACTGACAATGCCCCTAAACTATTTAAATTAAACAGAATTCGTAACAAAGTTACCAAAAAGACTATATCGAAACACATAAAATCAAAAAGAAATGTTAGTGATGTACCAACAATCAACACAAATGAAAATAGGTTGGTTATTCGAGTAACTTTTTCATACATGATAAAAAGAGTCCTGTGAATTCTTTTGTAATCATTTCTCTTTTTTGCTTTTACTTCACAGAACTGTTGTATTAAATAAGTTGAGAAATATATAATAAAGAGAGTTAAAAAAAAGTTAGCTTACTAGAAAACATTTATATCAATATCCAGATGAAATCGTAGTTTTTTATTGCAACACTAATTACAAAACATGGTTACAAAACATGTTGGTGATGCCAGTATTGAAACCTAAAATTCCTTAAAACACATAATATCAACTGCAGAGAACGAAAAAACGCAGCGCAGCGCCGCTCTTTTTGCCTTTTTTGCGCTTTACGCAAAGAGTTCATCCTATACATACATACACACATGACTGATTTCATATGTAGATTTATTTGCTCGCAGGGAAAGGTATATTTCATTTTGTTTCATAGTTCAATTGAACTAGTGAATAGTGAAAACTTGAACTAGTTTCCTTAGTTCAATTGATGAAATAGTTCAATTGAACTAGTTCGTTCGTAAACTACACAAGTCTATTATACAGACTACATCAATTAACACTGCTATTTAAAACAATAAAAATTAAAGGGTATTCTATCAGTTAGTAATTTTCTTTATGCAATTTAGACAATTTGCTGTATCTTGGAAACCATGAGAGCAAGCTCTTGAAATTGAAAAAAAGCTAAAGCTAAAAAATTTAAAAATTGCCAAAACGAAAAATCGCCAAAATAAAAAAGCGCTTAAAGGAAAAAAGCAACAAAAGTAAAAAATCGTTAAAACGCAAATAAATCACTAAAACTAAAAAAATCGCCACAAAACCAAAAAAAATTGCTAAAAACCGAAAAAATCACCAAAACGGATAAAAAGCATCAACACTTAAAAAAATCGCTAAAAACTAAATATATCGTCAACGCAAAAAGCGCCAAAACTGAAAAATCGCCAAAAACCGAAAAATCACCAAAACGAAAAAAGTGTGAAACCTAAAAAAATCGCAAAAACTAAAAAAAATCACCACAAACCGAAAAAATTTACAAAACTGAAAAATAGATCCAAAATTCAATTAAACCGCAAAAACTAAAAATATCGTCAAAAACAAAAAAAAACGCCAAACTAAAAAATCTCCAAAAATACCAAATTGGAAGAAAACATAACTAAATCGGCAAAACAAAAAATCGCCGAAAACCGAAAAATAACTCAAATAAAAAAACGCAAACACAAAAGAAAATCGGGGAAAAAAAATAATATTAAACGAAAAAGCAAAATGGAAAAATTTACAATGACAAAAATGGCAAAAACGAAAGGAGATGTATGTGTATTCGTACGAAACCCTTCGTGTGCACGCGCAATCACGTGTTGGCGCCAGTTATTTGGTCGTGTATGGGCATTTGGTGTGATTGTACGCTTTGCTGTAGCGATGTCAAATTGAGTTTGATATTTTCCGGATGGTACCAGTTTGTGGTATTGTGTATGGTTAAATTAGCTTAGTTGAGAAAAGTTTTCAAAGAGTAAACATCGGGGTAAAATACATTCCCTTGAATAAATTAATCATAAATTATGAAAAATAAACAAAATAACTGTTGTAAAGACTTTCTGAAATAAAACACGTCATTTCCAATAATTTGTTAATAAAAAAATAATCGTTTTTTCTTAATTTATATTTTCAAAACAATATCAATAATAAATGCGGTGCGCACTATGATCGACAACTCATCCGTACAACATTTTTAAGGAAATGAATATTGAACCAGTAGATTGTATGGTAGTGTTTCGAGCACGATTCAACCAAAGCGTATTAATACCAAGTGGCCTTATTAGTGCAACAACAACTGGACTTTACCAATCTGTCATATTAAATGCATACATAAAAAGTTGTTGTTTAGTTTTTTTTACATAGAGTTTGACACTTTGGTAAAGTCAGCTGATGCAAATTTTTACTAATAGGGCCACCTGGTATCAATTCGCCTTGGATTCAACTTGTTTGTGCCAGTATACTGGCGTAGTGTATGCTCTGCTTTAGTTCCATATTATGATATTATGCCCAAGTGCCGTATATGGCATTCGGCATAAGATTGTGTTTTTGATGCCGATTGATATTCTGCACGCTCTAATGCATCACGTATTAAAATATTATAACGATTAATTAATTGTAAATCAATAATTCCCTAAAAAAGTCTGACAACATTATTCATTATTGCTTTTTTTTCGTGTTTATATTTCTATAAGCTCTAAACTAAATTTATGGCTTTTTAGTTTAGTTAGAGAAAAGTGGGGGATAGTGCTGCCAGGAGATCGAGGAAAAAATGAGCCAAATAGGGCTTTTTAAGAAGCTAGAAAAGGCTAAATCGCACAAAAATAAAAGTTAAAAAAAGGCTAAATATTTTTTACTGAAAACCTAATGTTTTCTTTATTATTTAGTAAGTAAAAATATCTAAACAATTTAATTGTTACACTATGCAAGAAGAAAAATGCCAAGGAATACCACTATATTTTTTAATGTGTTATAGGCCCCTTACTACAAAAACAGTAAAAATTTTTAATTCAATGATTTGGAATTTTTGAAGAGGCTGCACCGCCGCTTTTATCATAATTGGGGAAGGGTTGTCCAATTTGATTACAAAAACCACTTACAAATCTTTAATGAAAATTACTGTTAAAGGCTCGTTTCCGCAGACAACGTAATCGTCGACGAAAACGAAATTCAATACCTTAGCAACGAAAAAAAGCCCTGAAACAAACTTTTTTTCTAAAAAAGGTCTATTTTTGTATTTTGTATATTTTGAAATGAGCTAACAATGTCATAATGCAAATAAAACAAATTATTTTATTTAATTTTTCCCGACGTTTCTTCAATTATTTGTTTACTTTATCAAGGGATAGAAAATAATAGCATTTTAATTTTCATTAATTATTGTTAAAACCCCAATCTAGGCGGATGTGTTTAATAAATGTTTCAAACTAAAGATTTTTTACAAAAAAGTTAATAAACAAAGAACACAACTTAAAAAAACTATATCACAGGTTTACTCTATTGTCAATTTCGTTTACTTTAAAAAATTTTCGACACAAAAACAAGAGTTTATATCTTTACCCTCTCCGATCCCAACAAAATTCGACATACATATATACTCTAATTTTACGTGCGCATAGAGGGTGCCTTTAACTTCTTCAAACCCGACTCCATTATTTTTAATATGATGGATTGATTCTAATATCTGCAGATTCATTGACAACCTTCCAACAAATAGGGTCACAAGTGCCTCCATTGGAAATGTTACTGATTACAGGACAGTCAATCGGGGCACTCCGCAAGGAGGGGTTCTATCACCACTCCTGTGGAATCTGACTAACGCTATGCTGCTAAGTCTGGAGCGTAAGATGGTTAAGACTGTCACATACGCTGATGACGTAGCAGTAGCCGTCTCTGATAAGAACCTGAGTACAGTCTCTCAGTGCATGGAGTCCGCACTGGCACTCGTCAGTGAAATGAGTGTCGATTGTGGACTTGGCGCCAATCCAGCTAAAACTGAATTGGTGGACAACATTAACAGTATCGGATAACACTAAATACTTGGGTCTAATCCTGGATAGCAAGCTATCTTGGAAGCTAAACACCCAGAGTAGAGCCAATAAGGCCCTCGTAGCTATCTATACGTGTAAAAGAGCCATTGGTCGCAGCTGGAGCATAGATCCATTGATCAACTGGATCTTTGAAGCGGTAGCCAAGCCCATATTATGCTATGTTGTATTAGTTTGGTTAGAAGCGTTAGAGAAAGATTCTCATCGCAAAACACTCGCTTAAATATTTCGGCTGGCAGCGACCCTGAATAGGTGCGTTCAGGTCGATTCGATCGAAAGCACTCTTCACGATGATGAACTGGCTTCCGGTGGAGTTTCTGGACAAGCAGCTAGTTTTATTTTCGGCGATCAGACTGAACGCTACATGTAAATGGTCACGAACTGATTATGGGCTATTGCTCTCGCTTGTTTCCAGCAGGAAACTGTATTTTTTCATCTCTTAGACCTGATGGAGCGATCAAAGTTTCCACGGATGGTGTTCAATTCAGGCTTCAGGATGGCTGTAGCGTCTTGCAAGCGAAATCTCCGCTATCACCAGAGCGGCAAGATGGCTTAGGTACTATAGGATATCGGTAGATATCTATATATTTACCGACAGCAAAGCGGCCATCGCCATAAATGGTGTCTAAGCTACTTCGTTTGCTGTTGTTGAATGCCGGGTATCTCTAAATGAAATAGCGTGACATTCGAGAGTAACACTGGGTTGGGTTCCGGGGCACTCGGATTGCCTCGGAACCAATATTGCGGACGGAATTGCCAAACAGTGCGTGACATTAAGCAACTCAATGATCTGCTACTTCGTTGCCATCCCTCCTATGACAGCTCAGGTGGGAAGGCGAAGGTACCTGCCGCGTGGCCAGGTCCACGTGGCCACACTACGATCTCAGCAGGATACGTGATCTGCTCAGGCTCGGTGAAGGTTTTCATTTAGCCTCAAAAAGGCAAAATTTTTTCTAGTTTTCTTATTTTTAATGTATTTTAGTGTAAACTTTTCCATTTTAAAGTAATTTTTTGCAAAAAATTAATATTCTTTGATAAATTGGACACTTATAAAATAGTACCAAAATTATTTTTATACTCCTTTTAGTTTCTTTGTTATAAAGTCTTATAAAATATATGCACTGCAGAAAATAAGCTGTATTTAAAACTATGTACCTTTGTTTTTTTTCATTATCTACTAGAAGTATCTTCTTATTTAATCACAGTATGCAAAAAAATAAATTTTTGTCATGACCTTTGATCACCACTATATTTTTTTATGGGTTATAGTCCCCTACCTACAAAAAAGTCGAAATTTAAGACTGGTGGATACCTTAAATGTAAGGCTTACTATATTTCGTTTCCCGAGCCAGTATAACTATGTACAAAAAGGGGGAATTTAACTCCCCATAAAATGAATCCTATATGTTAAATTTCAAAATGCCGATACACGTATATATTTTTTGGTGGCACCAGTCGTTAGAACGTTGTTATATAAAAAAATATTTTTTTGTATAGTGTAAAAATTTGAAATATAGTTAAAAATCAGGTGACTTCACTTTATAACGAATAAAATCATTATTTATCCATCGATTTTCATAAAATGTAGCATGTTTGGCTTGAGGATAGGTTAAGAAAAATAGCAAGTTATTTGCCATTTTCGATATTTTATAAATTTGTAATATATATAAAAAAATTTCAATTTTTCCAAAAAAAATATTTTAAATAAAATTTATTTGCTGGTGCTTAAGCATTGTCTATATGCATTTCATTGGTGCTTTACCAAATCTTCAGTAGACTTCAAACACAACAGTTACAAACCGTTTACCTTATGTGCAGACTTTCAAAAACCATTTGAGAATTTACATATATGTAAATGATTTTAAATATAAGCATATTAGGCTTTGAAAATTATACAAAACCCAGCAAATAATTTGTATTCGATATGAATCTATATTATTTTTCTCCACCTTTACACAATTAGAAATCCATTGGATAACAATAAAAGTATTTATAAGGCAAAATAAAAAATAAAACTCTAATTAAGAAAACTAAAATAGATTCATATAGAATACAAATTATTTGCTGGGTTTTGTATAATATTTTTTATTTTTTACTTTTTTTTATAATTGTTTTGAAGTCTACAGACGATTTGGTTAAGCACCAATGATATGCATATAGACAATGCTTAAACGCCAGCAAATAAATTTAATTTAAAATAAAATTATGACAATATGTCATATAATAAATTTCTTAAAGGCTAAAAAACATTTATTTTTTTAATCATTGGGGTGTGAATAGTACCGAAACAATTGAAAATATAAAAAAAAATATGGGAACCACTTAAAGATAATTTTGTTCTCGTAATGAAATTAAATTGGCATTAGGGTATTCACTCGAATAATGGTTGCTCGATTAATCGAATAATTGAAGTTAAACAATGTTCGTTGAAACAAAAATTTCAATTTCGAATAAAAATTTATTCGAGTAATTTAGGTCGATTAGTCGAATAACTTGACTAAAAATTTTATTAAATTTTTTTGTTTTTGTTTAAGTTTTTGTAGATTTCTTAATAAATTTTTTAAATTATGTGAAATTTGCTATTCAATTCAAACGTTAGTTCATAATAATAAGCCGCATGATCAAAGAATGAAGTAAATTATGCAGTAAAAATAAATATCTTGTACAAAAATTCGGAAATACCAAGCAAAAAGTATTTGTAATAAAGAAGAGATTTCAAGACCAACTAGATAATTATATTTTTCCTGTTAAGATATCGAATGTAATCTAAAGGCGGAATTCAGTAAAAAATTAAAAAGTTTTCACAAATTAAAATATTACTTAATGCATCTAAAAAACAAAGAATTGATCAGATGAATTGGAAATGATTTTTAATTATTTTTTCTCAAATTCTCTAGTGTGAAGGATCATTCCTACTAATTTGAGAAATGTTCAATCGGAAAAATATTTATGATATAATGAAAAAGCATGATATTTTTTACAACTAAATGTGTTGATTTTGTTCGATTATTTAATGAACCATCCTTTTCTGTTCTCCATACAAAATCAAAATGCTCGGAATTGTACAAGCTTTGCTCTAACAGTTTAATATTTACATCAAAAATACTTATGACTAATTTTATTTCGTATTGAATACAGAACAGGTCTGGATATTATTAAATATTTCCTAATGCAAATTTTTCTCAAAACGAAACATTTGAATAGTGAAAAAAGCTATGTATTTGAAATGATCAGTTTATGATCTAATTTGCGTAGAAATATTTTTTTCTATTATTTCATTTTTAAAATATATAAAACGCGAAAAAATTGTATTTGTTTTATTTGTGTTCACAACAATGTGATAAAAACCGAGTAAATTAAAAATTTTTCGA
This sequence comes from Panzeria rudis, assembly GCA_956483635.1. Taxonomy (NCBI): domain Eukaryota; kingdom Metazoa; phylum Arthropoda; class Insecta; order Diptera; family Tachinidae; genus Panzeria; species Panzeria rudis. The sequence goes on from OY101451.1 coordinate 65,751,691, forward strand.
TTGACTCGAATAATTTTTAGCAGTAAAGCTTACTCTAATAACTCTAACGAAATAAAAGTGTTACTCGATTATTCGATTAGTTTAAAAACTTGTATTTCAATTAATTGATTAATCGAACAATGGAAAGGTCGAGTAAAATGAATACTCTAGATGGCATGCAATAACGTCCATGGAAATAATGTCCACGGACGATATTACCTCATAAAAAAGAAAATAATGTCTATGGACACTATTTCCATTTCGAACAGGATATAATGTCCGGTGTAGATTATTTCTTTTTTTGAGTAAAGATTTTGTGCAGAAATGTTTACTGTGCAATACTATTTTTTTAATGGGCTTTATTTCCGTTTTTTGAAGGACAATATTTTCTTTCCAAAATGAAAATACTGTCCATGGACATTATTTCCAATTCAACGTAGAAATAACGTCCATGGACATTATTTCCATAGACATGGACAACCCTCTCCTAAGTTATGATAACATCAGTAAAGCGGCCTCTTCAAAAGCCGATTTTTTATAAAAATCAGGTAATTTCACTTTATTTTAAATAAAATCAATATTTTTTAATCGGTTTTCATAAGATTAAGCTTATTTTATTTATACTATATGTGGCTTTACGATCAGTTAACAAAAATGGTAAGGTTTTGCCATTTTAATTTTTTTTATAAATTTGTATAAAATAAAAATTTTTGTTTAATTTGAGTATATGAAGAATTATTCAAGCTAATCAGGCCTAACGTATTTAATGTTAATAAAACAAATTTATTACATTTTGTACCCAACGTTTCGTCAATTTTTTGTTGACTTCTTCAGGGGCTTTCGTAATATGAAGATTTTTAGTTACATAAATATTACAATAAATAATTGCATTTTAATATAAATTAATTAAAATTATTATACCACTAAGATATTTTAAGCAAATAAAAATTTTTTAAATTAGTATCACAGACTGTTTTTAATTTTTTATCTGTTGGCGCTTTGAATAATATCAGCGCGAGCTACATTGTTGCAATCAAATAAAAAATTAAAAACAGTCTGTGATAATAATTTAAAAAATTTTTATTTACTTAAAATATCTTAGTGGTTTAATAATTTTAATTAATTTATATTAATATGCAATTATTTATTGTAATATTTATGTAACTAAAAATCTTCATATTACAAAAGCCCCTGAAGAAGTCAACAAAAAATTGACGAAACGTTGGGTACAAAATGTAATAAATTTGTTTTATTAACATTAAATACGTTAGGCCTGATTAGCTTGAGGAATTCTTCATATACTCAAATTAAATACATATATACTTGGCCAAATAAATCAAACAGCACAAATTTTTAAATTTTGCACAAAATAATATATTTTTCATCATTGTGATGTGATTAATTCCGAAGGCGCGAACTACATAAAAAATATTAGAACGGCGTAAGTATAATTTTCCTTCAAGTTTTTACTGGTTCTTGTAATCAAATTGGAAACCCGTTCCCAAACTATGATAAAACGGGTGGATCAGCCCCTTCAATAAAATGTATCCCAAGAATTTTAATTTTCTACTGTTTTTATAGATAGGGTACTATAGCGCATCTAAAAAAAATATAGTGGTACTGCTGGGCACTTGTCTTGTCGCAAAGTATAACAATTACCATGTTTATGTATTTTTACTTACTATTTATTTAGTCTTTTTTAGTTTTTATTTTTGTGCGATTTGGCCTTTTCTTTTTTTAGCTTCTTTTTTCCTCCATTTCCTGGCAACACAGTCTGTCATTTTAATTTGGAAGAATACATTTTTTATTGTGCTGTATTAAATTTGAAGTTTTATAAAATTTAGAACTTTCAAATTTAATATAAAAAAGCAGAAACGCGCGTTTTAAAAACGCCCGTGTGGCCTGGCCCTAACAACCACATTGCACAGTGGAGACTTTTGCAAAATAAATTGTAATAAATCTGCAACTTCTAAGAAATAATGTCTTCACATGTGTTCCTGTAGCTCTGATAGCTTAAAAGATATTTGACTTTAAAACAAACGAAATTTTTGTCTTGATTTATTTTTAGTTTTTTGACTATAACTTTTTAGTGTACAGTTCAATTTTAATTTAAAAGGCTGCATTAAATTGTAAGTAAAACGAAAATAAAATTTTTTTTATTATTTGCATTCTTGAAGTCTAAAAAACGCTAAGAAATCAAAATTTTTAAATTGACCTGAAAAAACAATTAAAATTTATTATTAGGCCAAGGTTCGTAACGTTATATTCAGAAAGAAATGGGCATGATTAATATTCCAAGGAACAAGGGAAAATTGACATAAACTTAATTTTTCAAAAAAATTTCTGTATTAGCTTATACAAATGCGCATATGAACTATCTAATACCACTCGATTAGCAATTTCAATGTATTTCAATATACTTTCAATATTTTACTGAATAGGAAAATATTAATTTTGAAAACAGCACGTTACAAAATTTTAATTAATTGTAAATCAATATTTCCCAAAAAAAAAGAAAACACTTTTGAGTTAAAACATATTTATTTGGCGTAAATAGCAAAGTTAAACTTTAACTGCGCAAATATTAAAATATTTTAATAAAATTTTATAATATCTACATGCTTCACATTTACTCTAAATAAAAATATAATTTAATTGAAAAATTAAATTAAAATCCGAGCTCAACCATAAATAGTTAAATTTCTTTGGATATAAGCCCATGCAGTTCGACTAAAATTCACAACTTAATTTTATAATATCTTTTCTCTTTCGGTGTTATATTTCAAGATTCTTTAAAGTGCTAAACGCCCGTATATGTATCTTACAACAAGAACATTAAATTTGCCTCTAAAACTTCAGTTGAATGATTTTAAAAAGGTTTAAGCTGCCATTTCTTAAATTTTTACATAAACAATAAATAACTCAATGAAGAGTTTAAAGAAATATATTCTACTAAAGGAATGAAACCAATTTTTTGCAGAATAAAATCACAAAAGAAAATAGTACAATATAATATATTAAACGAAACAAAACTGCCCTCATAAATGTGTGAATATTCAAATATATTAATGTTGATAAAGATGAAAATAATCACAAATCACATCATCATCATCTTACCCGGCATCAATTACTTTAATAAATTTATACTCACTAATAGTGAGACATACATAAGTGCATTTACATGAGGTGTATTTAGTAGAGATGAGATCGTGAATAACTTTTCATTATGGAACCAATTTGCTCTTCCGCACTCATGCTAGACCTTCTTTATTTATCACAGGATCACTTGGGTGTAAAATTAACGAAACTATTTATTCGTTTCCGTCATCTGCATTTATTAAAACCGTTTTTGAAAAATTGTGTCCATTAATGATTGTCAGAGAATTTAAATTATACATGACGTACGCTGAACTTTTCTATACCCAAGTTCATGCACACCCACGTTCTTGAAGCACAGAATTACTCACGGTCACGTTTGACCATACATAATTCATAAAAATTACCTGAACGGTGTCCATCGCTAGTATTTATCATATGGAATATTATTTTTCTCTTAAAAAATGAATCACGCATGTGTAGTTTTCATGTGTATAATACATCTGGATTTTTTAAATTGGTAACTACTCTATTTTGTTGTGATTGCGTGAGCATAACATTTTTAATGCGGATTTCAACATACATAAAGTAAGAAAAATTGAACAATTATATCCGATGTGAGAAACACACGTCGAGTGAACAGACATTCGCTATACTCAATGCCAGTAAAATTTTATAATAAATATGTATGTGCGTTTGTGTAAGATTAAATATAGCTTTAAAATTTATTAAGACTTCCGGGTTAGTAAACTGTTCCAATTTTGTTAAATGCTATCTATATATATGAAAGATTTTTCCAAGTGTCACTTAGTTACAAAAAGATTATTTTTCGCTCTAAATTTAATATATTTACAACCTAATTAACAAAAAATTTTTTGATTAATAAGAGACTTATAAAAAGAATTTTTGTAAGAAAATTTGTTTTATTAATCTATCAGAAAAATTTTTTATGAATTACGGCATTACACTTTGAGAAATTGAGCATATGTAATGTATATATATAAGTAATTATTTATTATTATTATTTACTCATTGATAAAATACAGTACAACAAGATTTAGTCTTATTTAATATGACAAGTTTTCAAATGATATATTAAAGATTTGATACGAAAACTGAGATATTCGACTATTCCTCATACGTCCATATATGTATATATCTAGCAATATTGTTGTAGGCAACTTTCAGTTTGTTTTTGCTTATTGAGTCGCAACTAGAAAACAGCTCACGTCCATACATTAGGTGGGGAGAATGTATGTTTTTGCCAGTAGCATGCGAATATCTATTGGCGTAAAATATTGTGACATCCAGTGAGTTCTTAACATGCTATAGATTTTACCATATATAGCGTTTAAGTGATTGGTCCACGTAAGGTTATTGTTGAAGATAACTCCAAGATTTTTGGCATTTTCTACGACTTCAATGGAGGAGTCACCAATACGTATTGGCGGTAAGCTATCATTATTGCTTTAGATTTATTCGCATTTAAACAAAGTCCATTCGTTAAAGCCCATCCAAACACATTATCAAGATCACGGTTTAATTTACTAACGCTGTCACTGATATCAGATGTCAGGCAGCTAATGAAGAGCTGTACATCATCAGTGTAAGTATGTAAGCATCCATCAGAGAACGTCTTATATATGTTTTACATCATAAAACACTGAAATGTACAATGAATTTTAGAAATTTAAATCATTTCCAATTCTGCCTTACCCATTTTAGATACAATTCAACCACAAATACATAAGTATAAAGTACTTTGGTCTAGGGCTTCCGCATGTAAAGTTCTTGAGTATGTTATTGGTTTCTGCTATTGTAGGCCGTCAAGTATAAAATACTTAAAAGTTCTTTTACAAAACCAGACCAAAACATACCACTACATCTACTACTGATAACACATTTAATATACCGAAACAACAAAAAGCATAAATGTATTATGCATTGTAAATGAACAACAGGCATTGTGGGTTTCCTTTGTGGAGAAGGAATAATAGACCCTTTAGTAAAATTTTATAAAAACGCAAACATTATATTTGATTAAAAATGCAACAAGACATAAATTTAAAAAATCAAAAAACCCGACTGCGTAAAAAAAATAAAGGAAAACAACTTTAAACCGTCACAGATCCTAAATGGTCAATCGAAATTAAAAATTCTAAGAGAAACCTAAAGATGATTTTCAAATACCTATCGATTGATACCCATTTTGATATAGTTCTCCGACTTTTTATTTTTTTCGTATAAACAAAATGTCGTCTGTTGAATTTTGGCTACTGTCGTATCTTTAGTGACACTCCCGGGATTAAGACGAATCGGTCAACGCGTTCGATTTATATAGTGCCGCAAAGGAACACACATACATACATACATAGGCTGATAAACAGAATACCCTTCTTTGCGTCGTACAGTCGGGTAAAAAGTAGTGTATTATATTAAATAATAATTTCATATAGTTGAGCGATTTAGTACGTTTGCAAAGATTCGCAGTAGTTTTAAATTAATTTATTTTGGAAATAGTTCGATAGATTGCAGGCGCACGATTTCTTGCTAGAGGAAACTGTTCTGTGAATTGTGGTGGTTCTACTGCACAAAACAAAAGGCTTCGAAAGTATGGCATTCTAATTATAAACATCACTTTTTTCTAACCGACTTTCTACTTTTCCACATTCTTTTACAACACCATCAACTAACTATGTATTTATTATTTAATGCCTGTCTAACTATATGGCAGGCCTGTTTGCTAGTCTGCCAAGCTGACTCTTAAGTGGGTGCTAGACACATCAATATTCATCTTAAATATTTGGGTTTGTGTGCGTTTGATTAAAAGAATAATTACACATATACATAGGCGAAATATTGAAGAAGATCAAAATGCTTTTCATACAAACGCACACAAACACATATATTGCAGCTGAACATTGACTCGTCTGTCACCCGCTTTACTACTACTGTCACCCTACTTTACATGAAATAACACTTTTTCCTAACTCGATGTTTGAATGTAGATATTTTACACAAACATACCCTGTAAACCCAGTTGTTGCCAACGACATTTTCATCGATATTGTCTGAAATATAATCATTACTTTTTCGCCTATAAAACACATTTAGAAATAAGTACGGCGAAAAGGTGGTATACGTTGTATTGTATAACAAATTTTTTCTGTCAAAATTAAGAAACTTTCTGTTCCAAATCCTTACATAGTGTACAGTGTACACTCAGATGTGTACATCGTACACATCTGATAAATTTTCATCATAACACCTAATATAACGGCGGTAGGTTTTTCATTCACATCAATACATAGGGTTGACGTTAATAAATTTATATCATGATGAATCATATTTTCTTCTTCGTCGTACAGCTAAGATCGAACATTTAACCTTTATGTGGACATCAATAACCACAAAAAATATTTAATATTTTTTATCCAAAGTTATTTAATTAGAGTGGCTTAAGTTCATTTTTAATTTAATCTTTATCCTTTACCCACACTACCACTGACAGTGGCAATAACACTGTAGCGAAAATCCTACTAATATTAGTAAGCTCAATTAACAGACTATCGCCATCTTGTGGAGAGTCGCACCTTATTGAACTTTTTCTAAATGTTCGGAACTTCACTAACTGTCTTCTCTTAGCATGTTCAACTATTTTAAGCTTTTTCCATTTCGGTCTTATGAAAAAAGCTTAAAATAGTTTAACATGCTAAGAGAAGACACTTAGTGAAGTTCCGAGCATTTAGAAAAAGCTCAATAAGGTGCGACCATAGTTTTCATTAAAAAATAATTATTTCTTATAATTTTCACCAGTTTTAATAAGGAAAATAAACAATAAAGTAAAAACAACAAATGAAATGACGTTTCATATCATAATATATTCATCTGAGCTTGAGCTCTAATGGCTATATCATAACATGTAGCATATAACGTCCCAAATATTTCTACTGGTCTAGTTTGTATACGTTTGAGTAGTGTAGCATGCATTAATATCCTGTCTCGTCGGCTAGTGGGTGGGTTCACAACTACTCATATTAGAAAACCAAAAACACTACAGAAATTTATAATTCAATATGCATACTTATGTAGCTTAGGTATATAGAAAAGAGGGAAATTTCAAATTGTTTTACCCGACTAAAACTTCAATACAAATTCCACCAATGTGCAATAATTTACTGTGATACTAGGTTAAGGATTCAGCTGTTTTTTCCACTTTCTAGTTAAATATTTTAATCAAATTTGTTACTTTTAAGCTTTTAATTTATACATATTCACTGTTCCTTATTTTCATTTAACACTGCATTTTTGCTTTCTTTTACTGTGTAGTTAAGGTAGAATTTGACTGAACTCAGCCTGTTCCCCCTTTGGCTTCAGAGGATTCCTAACTGCCAGGTGGCCAAATATCATAACCAATATATCGCACTTGAGATTTTCATTCTGAGCTCCTAACAATTACTTTTCTTACCTTTTCTTGCCGGTTGCAAGGATAATTGCGATTAAACTCTTCCTAAGAAAGGAGTAGGTTAAATTATCCTCCAAAGAATATAACAACGTGGCACTTTTCCTTAAACTTTCCTTACTTAATAGGATAAATTACTTTAAAGTTACTGAAATCTATCCACAGTGAAGATGACGATGGTGTGACTTTTTCAAACGTAAATAATTTATGATAAACGCTAATATAACATTAATAAATTGAATCTATACGTGATGAATTTTCATCATGATATCAATTTGTTCATCAGGTGTGGACCTTATGTTATTGACGACGAGATGAATAATAGCTGCATGCACTTTGTCGGCTGCACAGTTTTATTGCCGACAACAAGAGTAACAGCTGCATCGAACTTGTCGTGCTTTCATTTATGTACATTAAAGAGTATAAGTTGCCCCAAAAACGTGTTTTTGTATAAAGTTTTTTGAGTACCTCGGTAGACAGCTTTAGTAGCATGTTACCAACGCTGCCATCAACGACTTTTGTGCCCTCTGTTCAAATTGTTTTGATATGTCGTCAAATATGTTGGCTTGGGCTATCGTCAATTCTCACATGCATTGGTGATGTCTCGAAGACTTGACCTACGGGGTACATGCATACAACCATATTAAACAGGCATTTTAACATTAGAAAACTTTCCATATTTCTAATAGCAAACAAACTTTAATACGAATAAAAGTGCAGTGTATGATGAAATCTGATATATACATAGATATTATAATATTGGAGATTTAAATAAAATTAAAACATTATTAATGTATAAAAGTACATACATATATGAATTTTGTGGGGACTTTATTTAACCGTTTTACATGTAAAACAAAAGCCCTTTGGGGTAATAATAAGTTAAAGCTTTCATAAATACACACAGAGAAAAGGCAGGATTGGTTGTAGCATGGTTGCGACAACGATTTCATATATTCTGTAATATCCTAGTTTGTGACATAGTAGTTATTATTGAACTAGGTTACGATAAATAAAACTCATGTCTACCTTTAGTCATCACATTGTTACCATTAATAAAAAATAGCAACATGGCTACATTTGACATAATTTTGTTTAAAAAATTCTAACTACAATCAAAATTTAAGCATTATGAAACAATAATAATATGATTATATAAAATTAAAATATTTTCAATAGCCATACTATTTTCAGATAATTTATTTGCAATCAAATTATGGTTATAAAGCAAACATGGATGTCTGTTTTTAAAAATTTTTTGCTCTCAATATTGGTTAAACTCATTTTTGTCTGTTCTGTATTTTACTTGTAAGCTGTTGGTTCGTTTGTGTACGGTTGGTGTAAAAAATAAGAGATCAAAATAAAAAGTAGATGAAAAAATAAAAATAATAAAATTAGACAGGTGTCAATAAATAAAATAATGGAAACTTGTGGCTTTTATTTCAAATACACTGCACTGGCCCGCTGTATATTTTTTGTTTATTTGATTTAAGTTCAAAAACATGTGTACCTATAGTTTTTACTACCGTCATATTATTTAGCAAAATATGGATAAAAAATACCATACGTAAACATTACAAATGGATGGGTATTTATATAAAAACCAAAAAATTTTAGGTCAATCAGTTAAGATTAAAGTGAGTCGCTAGTTTTCGAGATATACCGTTATGTCAAAAATGAATGGACTTTTACAACATATATTAGATATACAACATATATTAGATAAAAAAGAAAAACCATAATTCGATAACAAAATTATTTTTAAGCCGAACAAACATTGTTTCAAAATCTGCCATTTATTTTCAGAGATATCACAAAAGTTTGAGCCTAGAAATTAAAAACTTTGGCTTAAAAGACCTTAGAATGCAATCAGCTTCCTCTTAAGGGAAAACTGTAGGCCTAATGTATAAATTTGTTTATTTTATTAGAACAATTAAAGAATTTTACTTTTTATGCTTTACCCTAAGGAGTATTAGAAAAATATTCCTAAAGACTTTCCCTTCATTAACTATATATTTGTGCAGCATGTATATTAGGGTGGAGAGTCGATGTATGAAGGGAAATAGTCATTCAATCGATTTAGAATGCCGCCAATATGCTAAATTACATTACCCAACAAATTTACGAAAAAATTATTAAAGTGACATGGTTCTAAGTGGTATGAATTATCTTAAAATTCCTTATTAACAATCTGAATTTATAAACGGTCCAGCACGTACAGATTTTGAGTTATACAAAAAAAGCTTTTTGGAAAATTGCAAAAAAAATACCAAAGAGCCAAAGAACCCAAGAAAAAGTTCGAATAATCGAGAGTTAATATTAATAAGAGTTCAACTTATCAAGAGGGAGATAGAAAAAAATTCAAATTAACTAGATTTTGATTAAACAATAAACGCGAACACATTCACATTGTCAGTTCAAGCTACAGAGTGTAGAAAAGCTAAACTTCAAATCATATAGCGTCCCACAGTGTGCCTTTTTGCAATTTTAGGTGGCAAAAACTTTTGAAATTTTGTGTAGATAATGTCAACACATAAGTGAGGTTTGTAGAAAAAATGGGCGTGGTTCGACCACTTTTATTGGTAGCCCCAATGCATGGTGACAAACAATGTTGTCTGTAAATTTGACCAGACCCACCTACCTATATGTATTTCGACGCGCTGAGGCCGAATCTGTCTGAATGTGCGCTGAGTCCAAATGTCCGTTTGGCTCATACACTATCAAAATTAGCGTAAAACAAAAACTATCAAAAAACCGTTGGAAATCGAGAAAAACAGTAGTTTTGCGCAGTTAACTCCAAATTTTGAAGGCGGACGAGCCAACACAAATCTGTGAGACTGTTGGGGTGGGGTTTCTTTTCTGATCTATTTTAATAGTTTTCTTACGGTAATAAAAGAACTGTTAGATTTATTTAAAATATAAGTATTAAACAAGATGTGCATGTCTGCAAAATTTATACAAAATAATAATATGTAGCTTAAAAAACTAAAACATACGTTTTTATTACGCATTTAAAATTATAAAATAATCAAATTGATATTAGTCAAGATATAAGATCTATCTATTTTACCTTTACCAATTACTTAAATTCATTGTAGAATAAAAGCAAACATATATTTTTTAAGAATACGTACTGTATAATAGATATTCTCGATAGTTTGAGTTTCATAAAAATCGGTTTGGTAGAAGTAGTTGAAAAACGATATTTACATTGCATGGGCGTGGCATTGCCAACTTTTTTAATCATTAAATTATATTATGAGAGGAGCTCAGTGTGTGTGCAAACTTTCGTTGGAACCAGTGTAGTAAAAGTAGTTAACAAATAATTTTTTTTATAAAGTTGTATTGTCATAAGAGCCTAAAGTGTATGCAAGGTTTCATGCTGAGCGGACGTCTTGCAAGTTATAAAAATTACATTGTTACGAGTGAAGCTAATAAAAGTGTTTTGAAAATCAATATAGCAATTTATACCACCCAATTTTTCTTTATTTCTAAATTAAAGACTCTACTTAATATTCTGGTGACAGTATGAGAGCTGAACTCGATGAAACAATTTAGTTCTACTCCATTAAAAGTTATATTGGGGGATTCACAAGGTAGTCATATGTTTTAAAATAATAACACGAAAATATATGACTGTGTGAGCAACCCCTCATAAGTTAGTGTGATATTTCAAATTTGTATCAGCTGATACAAAAAAAGCAATTATAAATACTTGAAATCAGAATGCTAAGAACAAGTGACAAAATTTAAATAATAGCCAGTTTGTTTTTAAATTATTCAACTTGTTAATAAAGTAAATAAAACCCAGCTGAATATCTTTCAAACTCTTAATTTTTAATTAAAGTAAAAACAAATTTTAACGCACACAGAAAGTGAAATTGTTCAAATACATAAACATAAACGAAACCAGCTGTTGCCGGCGACTGAGCCGACTAATTTTTCACGTGACTGCTAGTAGAAAAACGCTAGTTGGCTGCCAGCCAGCTAAAGTATACAAACAAAGTTTTCTCACTTGCATATTTTTAAATGTCTCGATTTTTTATTTTTACTTGTTACGCAGCTATAAGAATATAATTAAATGTGAAGTAGTAAAACTGTGAACAGTTTTAGGACATACTTTACTGCATATTACATACATTCATTTATATAAACGGCGGCGAATTGTAAATATTATCAACGGCTCGACGAAAGAGTTTCGGCCGTTCGGCTCATATTTTTACTGTGTAGTTATGACAAAATAATAAACACAGCACAAAAAGTCTTATTATTTTAGGACTTTTTTGTTTGAAGCACAACAACAATGTTTTTAAACTATCTTAAAATATTAGCACTTTATGACATTATGACATGATAAGACACCTTGTGAATACCCCATATATATAAATATTTAGCTGCCCCCATTTAAGAAAAAATAATAATATAAATGATAATATGGATACAAAAACTTTTCAAAAATAAATCAATAAAATTTTAAAAGCCTTTTTTTTACCTTCTCTAAGTACTGAACTAAGTACTTTTCTTCTTCTTATCAGCATATTTTTGTATCACCTTTACTGCTGTCTATCACATATAAAAAAATAGTCTGCAAAAAAACCGACTTCAATACAAAGATCCCATTAAACAGATTACAAAACGTACGCAATTTAGCGTTGGATTAAATGGTGTGTCCATATACAAATTGTGTGTCCATCCGCAATTTATCGTAGTATCAAACCGTTCATGTCCTTTCAAATAAAAAATTTTGAAAGTCGCTTAAAAAATGGCGGAGTTATGCGATAATCAATGTATCGAGCTACCACGTTTTTCCCCCGATTACACACTTTATCGGATCAATTTTAAAGCAACCCTTTTCAAACCAAATAAAGTTTTTGAAAATCTGTTCAGAAATGAAAGAGCTATTTGTACTTTGTGGGAGAAAATTTCTCCACTGATTTTCGAAAAAATAGTACAGAATAAAACTGCAGACACACCCTTTCAAACAAAACTACAAATCTGAAAAGCGGTTTAAAATAGCGTGTGGGAACAAATTTCCCCACCGATTTTCGAAAAAAATATTAGACCAAACTGCAGGCAAACAAAAAAACAGTTTTGAAAATCGGTTCACAAATGACGAAGTAAAGCATGCGGCGGAGGAGAAAATTTCCCAACCGATTTTCAAAAAAAAATTTGGCACCAAACCCTTTCGAACCAAAAATAGAATTTTAAAAATTAGTTGACAAATGACAGAGTTATGCGTGGAGATACCAAATTAACGAGCTTCAAATTAACAAGCTTCATATTGTCAATAGTAGACTGTAAATTTATTAAAATTGGCCCTCAAATCATAAAATATATTTGCATATTCGTATTGGGGACAAGATTTCCTTTCTTTTGAGTGGAATTTTGTTTATAGTTTGAGTCAGAATAAGTGAGTTTCATCGCAAGGAAGTTTGAAATATCTTTTGCACTATCACATAATTTTTGCAATTGGCATACCACAAAAAACTATATATACTTACGAATATATTGTTGGCCAAAAATTTAAAATCCATTAGGTACTTCCTGATATATATGAAAAACAACTTAAAATTTTACTTAATTTCTTAAACAATATAACTGATAAGAAATTTATTATTTGACATATTGTCAAAATTTCATTTTAAATGAAGTTTATTTGTTGATGATTAAGCATTGTCTATATTCATTTGATTCGTGCTTTACCAAATCGTCAGTAGACTTCAAACAGACTCTTGAACAGTTACAAGCCTCTTATCTTATGTACACACTTTTTGAAAGTGCTAAAAGTAGGTCCCAATATTTGCTTTCAGTATTTTTCTAATGCATCAGAGAATAAAATACAACGTTTAAGTACTATTCGAAATTGGAATTAAAAAAAATCAGATGCTCCACCCTAATGTAGAAAATTGAGCAACTTTCTTCAAATACATACATACATAGTTCAAATATCAGAAGATACTTAAAATAGTTTGCTGCAAAGTTTTCTACATATTGATCTAAAAACTAGCTATTAATGTAAATTTGTAGAAGAAAATTTACTACAAATTAAAATAGTAGCAGAATTTGAAAATCTAATATTTTTTAAAAGAGTATAGTTCTGATAAATATGCTAGAAATACCTTCAAATTTAAAGCTTTGTTTCCTAGTTTTATATCTTTAAAACCACCCGATGTGTGCATATGTACATGTGTTTTGTTTCACTTTCTATATTTCACAAACTATAGCAGCTACCGTGTATAAATTGGCTTGCTAAAATTTTTTTATATATATTTTAATATCGAACGGCAGCGGTATATATCGATGACTGACATATCCTAATGCACATCACAGCAACCTCCTTCGTCGGTATTGCAGCAGAATCGTCGGTGAAGTAGAAAAACTAATAAATTGCTACACAGCGTTAAGAAATTAGTGCCTCTACTTGACACCAGAGGGGCTGCAACACTGCTCTACAAAAAAATTTTACAAAAAACCCGCAATAGCAGAGTTGTAAATGAATTAAGCTTTCTATGTCTCTCCCACTTCACCACCTGTTCTCTCTACACTATCCCTTTCGCATAGATGGTAACGCATTATTCCATTAACTGGTAGGCAATAATTGGTTCATTGTGTTACTTCTCTTTAAAAAACAAAATAAATAAAAATATATCGATATTTCGATTTATATCAGTATGTATTTTTTAAACATGATTATCCATACATAATCCCAATTTTTTATGAAACACCAAAAGTACTTTATTATTAAATAATTAATCTGAAAAGAGTTAATTTCCAACATTCTTATGGTTTCAGCATTATATCATGGAACGTACATCAACAAAACTATACTCAAAGAAAAGATTACAAATAAAGCTAAAAATTTTGTTTATAATATTTTATTTGAAGAATATTGTACGGAAATTTTCTAAAAACTGCAAGAAAAACTTTTTGAGAAAATATCGATGTTTGTTGCCCATTCCTAGTTTGTACGTTTTTTACGATGACAATTATTTTCATACATAAACCGATCCCTGATGAGAAGCGAGCTTTTGAGACTTTAAACTACTCATCACATACTTACTTCAGCGGTTATGGCTTGTGACCATAGACTTACGTATATGAAATATGACTGGCTTAAAAGAGTGTTTAACAAAATAATAAATAAATATAAAAAATTCTAACACATGCAAAACAAAAATAATAAATATGCCGTGTGGTCCCAGTTATTATCGACGACATTTTCATCGATGTTGTGTGCAACTCTATCATTAATTTGTTGCCTATAAAATACATTTAGAAATAAGTATGTGCGACAAGGTGGTATATGTTGTCGTGTATAAGGAATTTGTCGTTACAAGATTATAAAAATTTGTGCTACAAAGCCTAATTGATGACAAGATGAAGAACAAATGCATGTTATATGATGTCTATACAGTTTTATTGCCGACAACAAGAGTAACAATTGAATCGAAGTTATCGTGTGTACAGTTTTATTGACGACAACAAGAGTAAGATGTCGTATGTACGTTTTATTGCCGACAACTAGAGTAACAATTGCATCGAAGTAGTCTTGCTTCCATTTATGTACATTAAAGATTTTGAGTTGCCCACAAAACATGTTTTTGCATAATGTTTTTTTAGTACCTAAGTAGGCTAGTGGTTAGCGTGCCACAGCTATCAGTGTGGAGGTTATGGTTTTGATTCTATTATTACATTTTTAAATTGTATTGTCAACTTTAGTAGCATGTTATGAACGTTTTCACGAACGACTTTAGCGCTCCTTGGCCGAAGATGTCGTCAATAGTTTGCTTGGACTGTCGTACATGCACATGATGTCTCGAAGACTTGGCCTACGGGGTGAAAAAATTATTATATTTGTTGTCCTACTATAAATGTTTGTATGTATTTAGTTATGCTATTAGTTTCAAATGCTTTTAAGGCTGTACAATAATATGTGCAGTCTTCACCATTGTTATCGTTGCAACGCTTTCCTAGTATTTTTTGTTTCTTTTAATACCCTTCACCAAAATTGGTAACGATATACTTACTCATTGGCTTAGCTAGACATTTGTTAGGGGGATTAAGCCCACATTAGTCCCTCGAGTTCGTTTATATCGTTAAAATTGTTCTAATATTTTGAATTTGTATGGGGAGCTACAGCGATTCTGTTAATGGCTTAGCCACTCTTCCCCGCTCCACCTACCGCAGGGCATAGCTACACTAATGTACTTAAATAAATAGCTTTGTCATTACGTTTGTAATATCCACAATATTCATTCGCGTGTATATGCAAAATCGGGTTTTCGAAACCCCCAGAAAAATTACAGGCTTCGGATTTGCACTGGTATGTCAGGATTTATCTCACATAGATTAATGCTGAAAATAAGCTAAAAAACTTCATTAGCTGCCATGCGATTGGAGTCCATGTTTATTGGTGAAGGATATATAAGTTTCGTCATAGTCGAATATAGCGCTTTTACTTGTTATAAATGTAGCCGTATTATAACTACTTTTACTGTGTATATGCTATTTAATGCTTTGTGACAGTTCTGAGTGACAGTTACTTTGATAAATTGTGGCAATGGAAATTGTACTTAAATCGATGTGTCAGAAGTTTGTTATAAATTCTAAACATGTTGTAAATGAGACTGTTGAATATTTCTTATTTTAAACACTTACATACTTAAATAGAACATAGATATTTTATTTTTTTATTCCCATCTTTTGGCATAACTATTAAGGTGGTTATTTCGTTTGCAACTTGGTGTTTGATTACATTTGTTTGAGTTTAAGGGCTTACAGAAAGTTAGAAAATGGAAAGTTTTATGCACAAAGATGCATTAAATATCTAGTCTATTTTTTTTAAATATACACAAAGACAAGACCTGTGGCCCGGCCCGTTTCTCAAAACTACAAGTTGAACATCTACAAGTAAAATACACTAAAAACAGCAACATTTTTACAAATTTTATTGTTGTTTTGCGTATAGTTTACTTGTAGATTTGTAACTTGTAGTTTTGAGAAACGGGCCACTGGTTGAGGCATCTAAATATCTGTGGCCACAAAGAATAACAGCCAAAGTCGAGTTAGGACACATTTGAGTTATTACTACCATTGTATGTATACCTTGAATTCAAATGCACTATCACACTAACTGTTATCATTATAGATATGCAAAAAAATAAATATTTTATACCTACAAATCTAAACAGTCAAAGTCTATTCAGCATATTTCAAGTTTGTTCTAAAATTTGTTTTTAAATTTAAATAAGTATAATTAGGATTTTTAAACAGTGCCGGGACGGTATTCATACGAGAAAATTCTGCCTAGCTCGAGTTAAGCCGTTTTTCCGTTTGATAAATTGATATTTTTTGATTGGCTTTGGTTGCCAAACTCGAGTCATTATTAAGTTATTGTTGAAGTTAAAGACAATTCATTAAATTTGGCATATCAGATAAAGCAGAGATAGGATCAAGAATTACAAAAAAAAAACGAAAAGGAAAAAGCTAAACTGTTTTGTTTACTTCTCTTATAGTGTTTTCACACCTAAAGTTAAAACCTGGTTTTAACATTAAAACTAGGGATGTAACGAATACCGATACCGATACCGATATATCGGCGATACTTCACATTTTCCGATACATCGGTATCGGCGATATTTTACTGTCGATACGACGATACTTTTAAAAAAAATTTCAGAGTTTTTTTCAGACAAATTATTTATTTTTTGTTAATTTTACCATGAAGTTAATTCATTTCGTTATTTTTTAAATCTTATTAATATCAATTTTAAAAATTAATAATATTTTATGCTGTTATTTTGTAAAAAAAATTATTTATTTTTTTAATTTTACCATGAATTCAAATTCAATTCGTTGGTTTTTAAATATTATTCCAGCAAAAAAAGACACTCCAAAGAAGTCATGAAAATGTAGAATTCGCGATTCGGAAATTATTTATTTTTTGTTAATTTTACCATGAATTCAAATTCAATTCGTTGTTTTTTAAATCTTATTCCAGCAAAAAAACACACACTCCAAAGAAATCAAAAAAATGTAGAATTCGCGATCCGGAAGTTTTACGAATTTGGACAATTTCTAATTAGTTTTACATATCCTTGCCATTGCAAGAAGTTCTGTTCTTCGATTACCAATCACCCAATTGGAAGCGATGCTAGGACAAATTTCTTTTCCGTGTTCTATAATGATTTTTCCTCTAGGAAAAAGGATAAAACAATTACTCATTTTCACAATTTTTTTTAATGCGAATTTAAATTGAAAACTGTATTTTCATGTAAATTTAAGTGAATAAATATAAACTTTTAGAAGACTTTTAATAATTAAGCGATTAAGTTATTTAGAAGAATATTAGTTGATAAATGTCCTTTAAAAATCGATTTTTTAAAAAGCATAGAGATTATTTTTTAAAATTATAAAGGAATTAAAAAATTTTTCTTGCTTTTCTACTAATTATCTGCATATTTTTAATACAGATATTTTGGAAGCAAAGAAAATGTAGCTCCTTAAAAATTACTTCCAATTTTTTATACTGGTTTAATATCATTTTTAAATATAAACTTGAACTCAATTTCAATATTCGTATCGGTATCGGAATCGGTATCGGCGATATTTATTTTTAAATATCGGTATCGGTATCGGATCGGCAAAACGGCGTATCGTTACCTCCCTAATTAAAACCATTAATAGCTCATTTTGCGTTCAGAGTAAAAATTTAATTAAACCAGGTTTTAACTCACAATCCGATAAAAAAATTCGTTATATTCTGTCCAAAGCTTATTTTCCATTTTCATTTTTTATCGTTGTTGCTGTGCAGGGATGATTAATAAAATTTACTAATGTAAATTTTATTAATCACTCGTTATTAAACATTTTTTTTTGGTTTTTGTTGAGTGCCATCATGACACAACTAGGGAGTAACGAATACCGATGCCGATACCGATATATCGGCGATACTTCACATTTTCCGATACATCGGTATCGGCGATATTTTACTGTCGATACGACGATACTTTTAAAAAAAATTTCAGAGTTTTTTTCAGACAAACTATTTATCTTTTGTTAATTTTACCATGAAGTTAATTCATTTCGTTATTTTTTAAATCTTATTAATATCAATTTTAAAAATTAATAATATTTTATGCTGTTATTTTGTAAAAAAAATTATTTATTTTTTTAATTTTACCATGAATTCAAATTCAATTCGTTGTTTTTTAAATATTATTCCAGCAAAAAAAGACACTCCAAAGAAGTCATGAAAATGTAGAATTCGCGATTCGGAAATTATTTATTTTTTGTTAATTTTACCATGAATTCAAATTCAATTCGTTGTTTTTTAAATCTTATTCCAGCAAAAAAAACACACACTCCAAAGAAATCATGAAAATGTAGAATTCGCGATCCGGAAGTTTTACGAATTTGGACAATTTCTAATTAGTTTTACATATCCTTGCCATTGCAAGAAGTTCTGTTTTTCGATTACCAATCACCCAATTGGAAGCGATGCTAGGACAAATTTCTTTTCCGTGTTCTATAATGATTTTTCCTCTAGGAAAAAGGATAAAACAATTACTCATTTTCACAATTTTTTTTTAATGCGAATTTAAATTGAAAACTGTATTTTCATGTAAATTTAAGTGAATAAATATAAACTTTTAGAAGACTTTTAATAATTAAGCGATTAAGTTATTTAGAAGAATATTAGTTGATAAATGTCCTTTAAAAATCGATTTTTTAAAAAGCATAGAGATTATTTTTTAAAATTATAAAGGAATTAAAAAATTTTTCTTGCTTTTCTACTAATTATCTGCATATTTTTAATACAGATATTTTGGAAGCAAAGAAAATGTAGCTCCTTAAAAATTACTTCCAATTTTTTATACTGGTTTAATATCATTTTTAAATATAAACTTGAACTCAATTTCAATATTCGTATCGGTATCGGAATCGGTATCGGCGATATTTATTTTTAAATATCGGTATCGGTATCGGATCGGCAAAACGGCGTATCGTTACCTCCCTAATTAAAACCATTAATAGCTCATTTTGCGTTCAGAGTAAAAATTTAATTAAACCAGGTTTTAACTCACAATCCGATAAAAAAATTCGTTATATTCTGTCCAAAGCTTATTTTCCATTTTCATTTTTTATCGTTGTTGCTGTGCAGGGATGATTAATAAAATTTACTAATGTAAATTTTATTAATCACTCGTTATTAAACATTTTTTTTTGGTTTTTGTTGAGTGCCATCATGACACAACTAGGGAGTAACGAATACCGATGCCGATACCGATATATCGGCGATACTTCACATTTTCCGATACATCGGTATCGGCGATATTTTACTGTCGATACGACGATACTTTTAAAAAAAATTTCAGAGTTTTTTTCAGACAAACTATTTATCTTTTGTTAATTTTACCATGAAGTTAATTCATTTCGTTATTTTTTAAATCTTATTAATATCAATTTTAAAAATTAATAATATTTTATGCTGTTATTTTGTAAAAAAAAATTATTTATTTTTTTAATTTTACCATGAATTCAAATTCAATTCGTTGTTTTTTAAATATTATTCCAGCAAAAAAAGACACTCCAAAGAAGTCATGAAAATGTAGAATTCGCGATTCGGAAATTATTTATTTTTTGTTAATTTTACCATGAATTCAAATTCAATTCGTTGTTTTTTAAATCTTATTCCAGCAAAAAAAACACACACTCCAAAGAAATCATGAAAATGTAGAATTCGCGATCCGGAAGTTTTACGAATTTGGACAATTTCTAATTAGTTTTACATATCCTTGCCATTGCAAGAAGTTCTGTTTTTCGATTACCAATCACCCAATTGGAAGCGATGCTAGGACAAATTTCTTTTCCGTGTTCTATAATGATTTTTCCTCTAGGAAAAAGGATAAAACAATTACTCATTTTCACAATTTTTTTTTAATGCGAATTTAAATTGAAAACTGTATTTTCATGTAAATTTAAGTGAATAAATATAAACTTTTAGAAGACTTTTAATAATTAAGCGATTAAGTTATTTAGAAGAATATTAGTTGATAAATGTCCTTTAAAAATCGATTTTTTAAAAAGCATAGAGATTATTTTTTAAAATTATAAAGGAATTAAAAAATTTTTCTTGCTTTTCTACTAATTATCTGCATATTTTTAATACAGATATTTTGGAAGCAAAGAAAATGTAGCTCCTTAAAAATTACTTCCAATTTTTTATACTGGTTTAATATCATTTTTAAATATTAATAATCTCTTACACTGTAATTTTGTATAACAAAAAAAATTGCACTTGAGTTTTGTTAATCTAAACTTGAACTCAATTTCAATCTTCGTATCGGTATCGGAATCGGTATCGGCGATATTTATTTTTAAATATCGGTATCGGTATCGGATCGGCAAAACGGCGTATCGTTACCTCCCTAGACACAACATACAGGTACATTATCTCTAACACAAAATTTATTGTAGAAACTACTCTAGTAGTTTGCAAAAAACGTTAAAAGTGGGTGGAACTATCAGCGCAGTTGGCTTTTGTAAGGAAATGTCAAATACCATAAGGAAGGGAATCTCTATATAAAGTTTTACAGTTTGAAAGCGGTGATAATATTATGATCATATTATCACTTGAACACGTTTGACGTTTAATAGAGTAATGTTAGCTGTTCTAGTGATTCCACCTCTTAGATACACCATGAGCGCCATTTGGTTTTAAAAAAATTATTTTGTATGGTAAAACCTTGTTTTAATGATTAGTTTTAACGTTAAAACCAAATTTTGCATTAGAGCCTTTTATGTGAAAACACTATGAAGCTAACTATTTTTTCAATATAAATTTAGTTATAAATTAAAATATTATAAAATTGCTAAAATCGAGCCTGCAAAGGTTGGCTTAAAGCCCTTACGACACTACATTTTTTCTTAATTTTTAAAGTTTTGGAGAACACTGGAAATACATATAATGTAATAGGAAAATTCATCATGTGCAAAGAGTTCAACTATATTGAGATAAATACCGCACTGTTAAAGCTTTTACTAATGTTATCGATAAAAAATTAAGCAATTTAACGCTCTTTTTCAACTTTCTTTTTGTATTGGCGTTTTATAATAAATAAAAAGAAGGCCACGCTTAAAAAACATTATGTTTTCTTTACATTTTGTATACTTAGTTCTTTCCATCATTTGCTGTTTCTTTCTATTAATCCTATAGCAAATCAATGTTATAAAAATGTAGTTTCATAAGGGCTCAATCCAACTTCCCTGATTTCAGGCAACGATTTAAAATTTAAAACTGCTCTTCTGCAAACTAGCCGGAATCGAATTTAGTTGTTATTCCCTGTGATATGGTTGCCATTTCTATTTTGAGAAAACGAGTACACAAACCACAAAAAAAGGAGGCCATTAGGCCCAAAAATAGGACAATCTTTTTATAAATAAATAAATAAATCACATTTGGTAACTGTTCGAAATTGTGTTTGAAGTCTACTGACGATTTGGTAAAGCGCCAATGAGATGCATATAGACAATGCCAGCAATACCAGCAAATAATTTCATTTAAAAATTAAAAAAATTATTCAACATTTTTCTTTCAACTTTTGTATGGCTTATGATGTTACTGCAGAAAAAATTTGAATTTTTTTCAAAACCATACAATTTCGTGTACGTCTTTGCTTTTATACAAATTATTATACAATTTGTCTTTCTAACAAAACGGAAACTATTAAAATGAGTATAACAAACTAACTTATTGAATAATTTCTGCATCATTATGGATTGCAAGGAATTTTGGAAGGTATGATAAATCGGTGGAATATATGGAAGCAAAGATTTAAGATTGACCAACTTATCGCCTGCAATTTTTACTGGATCTGTAACTTTTTTTCGGTCCGTTTTTAGAATATTCACCTTCTTGTATTCATTATGTGAGCTTTTTATGACAATTGATTTCGTGTACTCTGCCTTAAAATGGAATGTAGTTATAAACACCGCAGAAATTTATGTTATGTAGATCAGAAGTAATTGAATTTTTATGAACCCCATCTAAAAAAGCTTCTTTTGTCACAAATATTGTTATAAACGGATTTTGATTATTATTATTCATGTTCGAATAATTTTAGAGAATTTTTTGCAGCAAACAAATCAAAAGCCATATGCATTTATTTACTGGTTATTTTTACGCAATAACATAATAAGGCGCCAAAATTAAACAAATTCATAACTTTGAGATGTATTCATCGTTCCTTTAGAAATCGTCTTTGTTATACATATATGACTTTCATATATACCTTCTTCGAAAATCCAAATTTGGTTTTAAGCTGCAAAAAATTGGTATGGCTTATGATGTTATTACGAAAAAATTTATACAAAAATATTGATATGTTAATTATCGTCTAAATCAGAAACTAATTAGAAAATATATGTTTTTTAAATTTATAATCGCACTATTTCTCAAAATTAATATCTTACTTATTCATTAGAATATTAATTTGGAACGATTTTCCGTCATCCCACGTCAAACCGTTAAAGTATTTTTACACAAAAGAAAACAATGGTCCAGGCAACGTAGTAGAAAATGAACAAGACAAAAGGATTAGCCAGAAACGTACAATTACGGATTATTACCTACGTAGGGATAAAACAACTGATAACTAATAGAGCAGATTATAAAAAAGATATTAAACACAAACATAATAGTAAGACGAAAGTAAGAGAAACAGGTATCAGGTAGAGACAAGCAAAAGCATATAGAGGAGAGAGAGAGAGCGAGAGAGAAATAGGGAGCAGAATGCAAAGGGATCAAGGAAGTTCGGTATACAAATGAATTATAAAAGAAACAAAGTACAACAGAAAAAACATTTAGTATTCAATAGAACACTGAAGATGGCACATAGCCGAAACCGGTCTGTTTACAAACCAAATTTGACGTGGGATCACTGAAAATCGTTCCAAATTCGAAAAAACACCGTCGGAAGAAAAACACAACACTCAGAATATTAATTGTTTATAAAAACACATTGATTACTAAGGGGTATTAGCTAGTTCCTTTGGGCATTTCACTGGGGCTAAATACCGATCATCAGCGAACCTTTACCCAAAAATCTCATAGAAAAGCTAAAGATGTTGTAGCAAACTTTTATTTAAATCAATTAGACAATAGCTTAAATCTTTTGAGCGGATGTTGGGATGGTAATAATCAGTAGGAAAAACTCATAAAACCGGTTTTTCAATTCGGGTGTCTTATGATGTTATTACAATAAGCTCATCAAATATAGAAAAAATCTTTATCGCAGAAAATTGAAAACATTTTTTTATTGAGTCAAAAAATTTTCATAGCACACTATACAAAAGTCTTTTCTCAGGGAAATTCAACAATTTTCTTTTGTGAAGGAATCGAGTGGGTTGTATGTAGTCTCTTCCACGGAACGAAAAATTTTATATACCTATTCCACATTATCCATTTTTAAATTGTTAGTTCAAATTTTCATTTTATACGAGGTATATAAGCTTGTTCTGTAACTCGTTGTTATAAGAAACGCCTCTCAATTAAGCAGTATCAAAAACTTACAAAAGGACGAATATGAGTATTATTTGCAGACAACATAAAATGAAAGATGTGTACTTGGTAACAACTTGGTTGCAAAATGTAGTTGTGCATTACCCTGCGTTTAGACATGTAAGTACTTGCATGTGAGTTCTGTGTACATATTATCAACGAAAAAGCAATTTGTATTTGTTTCTCTGTCTTTCTCATAGCTGAACCAAAAGTATGCTAGTAGAAAAGTTTGAGTGTATTGAGTTTTTCGAACTTGCACTTACATGTGTAAAGGCCAGGTTAGACCACACACTTAATTATATCGTTAGTGCGACAAACATACAACGTGATAACTAGCTGAGTTGCACCAACGGTCGCAAAGTGTATGGCTTATATTATATACAAATTACATGCGAAGAAAGAATACGAGACTTTTTGTTATTTCTAGAGTACATTTTCTGATGAGCAAAACGAAAACTTTAAAGTAGAATACTCCTTTCTTCTCCCTTCTAATATAATGTCTTTTCTTGGTGAGAGTCGAGGCCTTCTAAAAGAAGATATGAATTGCGAAGGCCATTTTAGTTTTACCGCTGGGTTCATAGTATATAGGATGAATTTTTTCCAACATTATTGTATGTGGTTACAAAGGGCATGATTCACTGTCAGACTCAGTCGTTATATGTATCTGCCAAAAACTCATGTGTGCTCAAAAATAATGATAGTGTGATCTAAAAGTAAATATGTGTGACAGATATTTTGAGAAGTCTGCCTGCCCGATTTCGATTTGTTTTTAATTTTATAAGCTAATATTTTCTATTTGATCAGAGTTGAATTTTTTGGTGCAGTTGCTAAAAAAACAGCAATGTCTGCTTTATTAATTAGGCAACGTAAAATAGCATAAATATTTCCGAAACACATGTTTTTGTATTTATTATGTGATAATGTGGCAGCCACACACAACACTCTTTAAAAAAACTTTTTTTCTTAAGAACAAGAATACTGAGTAATGTCAATATATATATTTGGCTTCCTTATATTTTTAAATAAAACGGTTTTCGAAATTCTTGAAAATTCAGGACTAATTCCTTTTTCAGTCAAATATAAAAAAAAATATGAACTGTTTTCTTAAAAATGCAGTAAAGTCACTTCAGTGTATCCAAAGTGTTATAATTGCTAGAAATTTCAAACTAAATGGAAGTGCTGCCTTACCGAGGAGCATTACAGTGCTAAATTGTACGGAAAAGACAGAGCACGTGGTACTTCTTATCAATGATATTAAATACAATTTATTAGAAAAAACGGCAAAAGTTATAAATTTTAAACTGCAGGAGAGGTAGTTATCTATCAATATAAATTTAGCAGGGTAAAAATTGTCAGAATGACAATAAATGCAATTCATTATCATTGAACATGTATGCTAAATTGCTACGAGTTCCTAAATTATATTTATCAATATTTTTATCAATATTGAAGACTTCGTTGGATAATTTCAGAGGTCGGCCAAATGAGACATTTGCCTGCATAAGATTAAGTTAATGGGTATAAAATGTAATTAATAAACACATTCTAATGTAAAGTATTTCATTAAATAAATGTATTTATATATGTAGTATGTGTTTGTATTTTTCTTTTCTTTGTCAATTTTTGATTTGTGTCTTTGAAAAATAAATTTAAAATGTTTAGATATTTTTAAATATTTTCAATTCACAATAGTAAAATTTTATGACAGAATTCATTCGGTAGCTACAATAGAATTACGAAGTAGTACGTACAACTGACAAAATTCGATTGGCTACAAATTCGGTTACCACAATGAATCTGTTTTCTCTGTGTATTCGACCGCAAAATCCACTTTTTTTGTGTAACCCACACTAAAATTCTGTTCGGCCGACCACAACATTGGGCTTTCTTCAATAACTACTTAATTATTACCTGTGATACAAAATGTATCATATACTTTAATAAGAAAAATAATTTAAAATAGGCAGACACAATCTTATCTCACATGCATATTTATTTAAAAAAATTTTATTTTTGAAATGATTGTTGATTTAAGTGAAAAACTAAATATGTTACGCCAAAAATGTCATTTTAGCTTATAAGAATTTTGAAGCATTATCTCGTAGACTTTATAGATAAAACACACAAATTCTACATTAAGCATTACAGATTTTATAACTTTAAATTGTTTTAAAGTTTTATTTGACTTATAATGCATTTATTTTCAACTTAAGTTATTCATTTTTTAATTATCTATACTTTGCACCTTTTTAACGATATGTTTGTGGACATAAGTTTACTGAGCATTTAAGTTTAATGACGTATTTACCTTTAATTCATCATTTGCAAGTACTTATTATTGTATATATTATTTCTTTATAAATCAGCAATAAATCAATTTAAAACAATAGTTTTGTGTTTTTTATTTATAATGAAGTTGTAAAAAGTTTATACTTAAAGTTACGAGTTGTTGGAAAATCCCAATTAAAAATACAACGACACTTTGTGTTTTTAAAGCAAATTTATCGTCTAACTTTAAAATGCATCATGTGCTGCCAAAGGCACGTCAAATAATTCGAAAAGTTTCAGTTAATTGTTGATGCTAACTTTATACATACGTGTTTGTTAGTTTAAGGTTTCGATTTATCAATATTCGATTTTTCTTTTTTCAATTGAATAGTAAAACCAAATTAGGGTTAAGTTTTATATTATTATTTCAATAATATTTTATGATGTATCTACATAATTATATGTAATTTAAATAAGTAACCTCAGTATTTCTACAATGCTTTCCATAACTTGAACTTCTTCTTTCCTTAAGCATTTGTTTTTTTTCACAATTGTATTTTCTATAAATCTTGTATTAGATTAATGTAGGCGCTTTGATTTGGGCAGCTCTGGCTAGTTAAATTACATAAAATTTTTTTAATTATTTTTTTAAATATTCTCGTTAAAAATAAATAAAAATTATCATTTATTACATACATACATACAACATATATATGTATGTACGTAAATTTAGCATTCCCAAGAATTAAACGTGTCACTTTGTAACTGGTACCTTTGTATACAATAAAAATAACAAAACTGGCATTTATTTGGACTTCAGTCATCTCTTTCCGAAATACAAAGGAATTACAAAACTAATCATTCAACTGCGACTCAACTACAAGCACATGTAATTAACAAACAATAACCCAGCACACACAAACGATAGCATGCATGTGCATGGAGCAACAGTTGAAACAACACATTGCAACAACATATTTAGCATTTTCAGGTTTGTGTTTGCACGATTTTATTAATTTGAGTAATTTTCATAATTTTCTTTAAGAAATCTATTAGTAAGAATTTTAAATTTTCGTAAACACATATAATATTTGATATATACGGGTATGTCCTGTGTCTCCCAAAAAAATAAAATAATGTGAATTATCATGGTATTATTGTTATACAAAATTAATTTATAACAAAAATGCTATTAGAATTCACATCATTTTATATTGTGTGAAACACAGCACATGCACGATAGTTTAATTTTAAATCAACATAAATTTTAAATCAAGATCAAATGTTTGCTTGAATTAAAGCAAGTACACAGACAGTTGCACAACCAACCACAGCCAACTCAATGAACGAACGAGTGACTGAATGTCATGCCAGACTCAATTTAACAAAGCAGAATGATGTGGTTCTGGTAACTATCACTCCAAGCAAATAAACTTCAAAGTATAAACGGTTTAAATGAAAATAAAATAATTTCCATTAGAGATTATTGCCAACATCATCATCAAGTACACTTAGTTTTTATTTATCTCTACCTCTTTCTTTTAAGATTTGTAGATTTAGAAATTCTAGAAAAAGTTGCTATTTAAAATATTTCTGAGACTTTTGCATCATTATGTTTGAATAATGATTTCCTTCTTTATGTTTTTAAAAGAAAGAAAAAATCATTTGAAAATCATACTTAGGTTGACTTGGCTCGAGGTTAAAAAGAAATAAGAAAAAAATATTTGAAATAAAATTTCAAAAGTTACGCTTATTTTGCCATTTTCATTTTCGTTCATGCTCTTTTTAAAATTTTACGAATGCTCATTTCAGTTTTTGATTAAAAACACAGTTCACTTTTAAAAATGCAAGATTTAAATGATTTTTTAACAGGCTTGTTTGTGATTGTTTTCTCCCAATTTTTTTTTATTCATTGTGAAAAAATTTTAATTCACGTGTTAGTTTATCTAAATATATGTAGAAGTTTTGAAGCTTTGTATGCCAGTCGTCGTTATTTTTTAAACAACATCAAAAACGTTGCAAATAATTTCAGATTTTAATTTTGTATTTTTAAATGTCAGAGCCATTCTGTAAAGTCGTTGAATACAAAAAAAATTACATCTGTGTTTATTAAATTGCACTTCACAAGTTAAGTTAGATTAAAATTCTTAGAATAAATTTTTTAATATAACTCTAATAACAAGTCAATAAGGTATGAATGTTTTTGCATGAATGAATATCTTGTTTTCTATTTTCCTGTATGTACAAACTTTAACTTCACAAAAATTTGTATTTGTACAGACATATGTATATAATATTTTTTTCTAATAACTATTTTGGCTGATATTCATGTAGCATACTAATATGACTACAAGTATCTGTGAAAAGTTGTTAAATAATATTTTTGTAGTAGTTGTGGTACGTTGGCTGTCTGGCGGGATAGTTGGTTTTTGGACTATTGGTAGTTGTATGTTGGTTGTCTGTTGGCTTATTTATGCACTTTTGGTTGTTGTTTTTTTCTGTCAGTTGGTTGGGCAGTTGGTTTAAGGTTTTAGTTGTATTCATTTTATTTTAGTATGATAATCCATCCATCCATTCATTGCTAAATATGTGTGTTGCATATTAAATATTTTTGGGTTTCATATCAAAAACTTTTCTATCTATTGTTGTTATGTTCCTATACAGATATACTATAGATGAATTAAATATTCTGTTAAACGATAACAACAAAATGAAAATCTTAAACACTATATGTAAAGAAGTGGCCATAAAAAATAATACTTACTTTTGGATTCGTGTTTCTATTTTTAATGTTATTATTACGTTTTATATTTTAATATGATTTAATATTATTTTTATTTATTTAAGCATGAGTATTACTATGAATATTAATCCTAAATCGATGTTGATCAATTCTCAAATAGGACAGACAGTCAGAACAATAAATACATATAAATGCAGTTATGTACATACCATAAATAATAAATTAATTAATTAAAAGTGTTATATGTATTGGACTATCTTAAATATTAAATACACTTGACTATTATATCGATGGTCATAGGTTGACAACTCGCTTTAATTATTTAATTAATTTTCAATAAATGGGAATAATATTAACTATATCGCTGAAAAACGTTCCTAAAATAAAAACGAAATTAGCTAACTTATTAACGGGCTCTTTACTTAATGCTTCTTGAGGTCTACACGTAAAATAATATGTAAGATCAGATTGTCAAATTCCATCGCAGCATGAATTATGTTACATGTAGACCTCAAATTAGTGTTATCTTAATGTTATAAGAATTTTTATGAGACCTTATTGCAATAATCTTATGAGATGAACTGTCCAGAAACAGGCGTATATGGAAATAAATTAGTGTGCATGTGTAAGAGTTTATTAAAATAAATGAAAAGCGAAGTTTTTGATTAAATTTCTGTAATATTATATATTTAAAAGTGTTCAATTGATTTATAAATAAAAATTTCTGTGAAAAATTAGAAATAAAATAACTAATTATGCAAAAGTAGTGCATGTTAACTCGATGAGCATTTGCATAAATGAAATCTTATAGGAAAAGTAAAATTACGTCTTCCCCTTGTATGAAATGATGGGACCAATCTACATTATTTTTATTCTGCCGACATGAGTGAGAACCACTCATGTTATCTCAAAGTTAATGTCTCTTGAAGACGCAGAGTAGTTAACCTATGATCGATATATTCTCAAAAAAAATGTTTTCAAGAAAGTTAAAGTTAGAAAACTCAACTATAAGTCTTCAAACAAAAAAAACTAAAAACTTGACTTGGACGCCAGAAATCATTCAAATTTAAAATGTGTTTATGGGTTAATATCGTACTTATTCACAATTAGTACTAAAATATCCTAAAACACCAGATAACAGTCGAAATTTGAAATTATTTTGATAATTTTTTTTTTAATTTTTTCTAAAATTTAAAAATTTTCAAGAGGCTGCTCCACCGATTTTATGATAACTTGGAAACGGGTTGTACAATTTTATTACACAAATTACCTTTAAGCCAATTTAGTATTATTTTTCATGTACATATTCGACGGTTTCGGAATTATAAAAAATGTTTTTTTTTAGGCAAAGTTGAGAAATTTTTATTTTTTTATTTTATATTAAAATAATATTTTAAATGAAATTTATTAGCTGATGGCTAAGTATTGTTTATATGCATTTCATTGGTGCTTTACCAAATCCTCAGTAGACTTTAACCATAATTTTGAACAGTTACAAACAAAGAAGAGGTTTGTAACTGTTCAAAATTATGGTTGAAGTCTACTGAGGATTTGGTAAAGCACTAATGAAATGCATATAGACAATGCTTAACCATCAGCAAATAAATTTCATTTAAAATATAATTATGACAATATGCCAAATAATGAATTCCTTAAAGGTATAATAATATTTTAAAATTACAATTTTCTAACGACTGATTCTGGTATCGACTGATTCTGGTTTTGAAGGTTCACATTTGGGATTTATTTTAGGTGGAG
The DNA here is from genome assembly GCA_956483635.1 of Panzeria rudis. Classification (NCBI taxonomy): domain Eukaryota; kingdom Metazoa; phylum Arthropoda; class Insecta; order Diptera; family Tachinidae; genus Panzeria; species Panzeria rudis. Next base: position 65,782,558 of record OY101451.1, read on the forward strand.
TTAAACTAGCCCTGCTCTTTTGAAATACATAAGTAGCTATACTGACTCGGCATATGACATCTTGTATGCCTTCGTTTATGCGTAATTTTTTCTTAATTCTACAATATTAAAGCGAAAAAATAAACTTTTACTGAAACAGTGCCATGAAAATTTGTATCTACTACCCGACTAGAAATTTTTATGCAAACACGTTTGGGATCTAACTGGGATCCCAATTCCGATGTAACGCAGAAACGTATTTGGGACCCGATTGGTTTCCTGTGGGGAAATATCAAAATCCTGCAAAAATTTGATCAAATAGGGAAAATATCAAACTCTAATATTGAATTAAAATTGCTGAAGCTATCGAAGGGACCAAAGTATGTAACATTTTCCTCTGTTGAAGATGAGCATGATATACGATTAAAACTCTTTGTTAGATTTTCCCAACAAGTTCCCAATAGTTTCCCACTTCGGAATAGTCATTAATTTGTAGATGGGCTATCCCAACAAGTTCCCGATCAAATCACAAATGGGATAACCCCTTTGGATGTGCCACATGCATTCCCAATCGGCCCCCAATATGAGTATTGGGAAAATTTCTAGTCGGGTAATGCTCTTTATAACTCCATTTTCGTCGTATCATATCCCTAAGAATTTTCGAAAATGTTCATTGACCTTCCTTATGAAAATTACACGTCTTGTTACTGTATTCCAAAAATTCAAGGTAAAAATAAGCCGAAGTCTGCATTCGACTAGGCGGATAGTCACAGCTGATTCTTGGTCCACGAGATGACCTGTGAAATAAACGGTTCATGGGAGTATCTTAGCTATTAGAATGGAAATTACATACACAAATTTTAACAGTTTTCTTTCCCAATTGAATCATATGGTAATCTATGGCTGGACTCCAATTACTTTTGGGTAAGAAACTAGGAATACTTTTTTTAGTTTATAATTGTGTCCAAAAGAATTTCTCTCCATTCTCTGAAATAATCACACAAAGCTAAATAAATAGTGAATACCTTTTACTGTCTTCACTTGTCAACAAAAAAAGCAATATGATAAAAAAACCTTATATTTCCCTACAGCCCAGGGTGTCAGAATATTTTTAACATGAAAAATTTATAAGGAAAATACAAAGAAATTGGTAGAAATATGTACATTAGACTGGTCGTAAAAAATAAATTTTGGATTTCTTCAAGTCTTATACCCCAAATCGACGGATATTTATAAAAAACTATCTTAAACAATTTTTTCAGGTCAATCAGTTAAGATGAAGGCGTGTCCGCACTCTCACCGAAGTTTGAGGAAATGGTCTTTTTTGTCTTTTATATCTCATGATATAACTAACAAATGAAATAAGTCCCAATGAAATCACTGCCAAATGAAAGAACTCCCAACAAATGAAATAACGCCCAACGGCAAAATATTATATATCTCCTAAAGTGCAAAATGAAATAACTTCCAATTTTGAAGGAATTAGGTCGAAAAATAAAATAAGTCCCAACGAAAAAAGCCAAAGAGATATGAAATAACTCCCAAATAAAATAAGTCCAACAAAAAATATTCATTTTTATTCAAAAAACTTAATTCTAAAAAATCGGCTAAGCGCCACTTTGGAGGTAAACGTCGCTGGCAGTCTAAGTAAAGGGCTCTGGTGAGAAGAATGGTGGCTTCGAAACATCATATGTCAGTTCAACCTTCCGTACATCCACATTTTTTGAATGTTCAATATTTACATGCTTTATAATTTCTTTCTTAAGCTTAGTACTCTGTTCAAATTTGTGAAAAATGTTGATCAACAATGGTTTTTTCTTACGAAAAATGTGACAAGTAACCAATTATAACTAGCCCTTGAAAGTATGCTGCAATTGTGTACGTTTTTAAAAAACTCAATGTGTTTGTTGTAAATTCCTAGCTTAAATTTACTGAAATTTGTAAATTAGTGAAATCATTTTTAAATTTTAATTGTCATGGGATCTTTTCGATATTGCTGTTCATTGTGTAAATATGCGATTTGGAAGCTTCACAGACAGCAACTTTCAAGGAAGAACATTTTTTGTAAACACTATCAGCCACATGCATAAAAAAATTTTATTTTAGGTTTAAGACACAATTGTTATTGAACAGTTTCACGCTAAAAACTGTTTAATAAAAAATTGCATTCATAAACACTACAATTGACATTGTGTGCTTTAAGGAATTTTAGGTTTCGATACTGGCAACGCCACCATGTTTTGTAGTTAGTGTTGCAATAAAAAGAATATGATTTCATTCGAATATTGAAATAAATGAATAGCTTTTTCTTGTTTTCGTGAAGTTAAGTTTTTTTTGAACTCTCTTTATATGTGTCGTTCATTGTAACAGTGAATTATATCCTTGTAATTAAATTTCGAGAAAACGAGCCTTTTATAGTGAATATTTTGCAGTTTTACTTCCGCGAGTAAACAAGTAACGCAATCTATGGGGTTTTGGTGCAAATATTGGAGTAGCTTCACTGTAACTACGATAGATATGACTAAATGTGATACTATTCTACAAAAATATGTATTTATTATATATATGGAGTTACCCCACTTTTACAATAAACGGCACATATATTTCTCAACTTATTTAATACAAGTTTTCTATGAAGTAAAATCAAAAATGTGAAATGATTACAAAAGAATTCACACGACTCTTTACATCATATATGAAAAAGGTACTCGAATAACGAGCCTTTTTTGGGTTGATTGCTTCTACATCACTAACATTTCTTTTTGCTTTTATGTGTTTTGATTGTGTTTTTTTCCTAATTTTGCTGCGAATTAGTGTTTTAACTTAAATAATTTAGTGGCACATTCTATCAAATTAAAAAAAACATACTTAAACGCTTATAGCGAAGACTTCAAGCTTTAATTTAAAGTATATGATGTATGCCTGTGTGCTAAATTTGCAAAGATATTTGAAGTTAAAATTGATATTTCGATGATATGAATTTATTGAAGGTTTATAGTAGGTGCATACATACCATCTTTAAAGTTATTTTAAAATTTTCATGTAATATACATTTACAAATGCAATTTTATGAAATTTTGCTTAAAAGTAGTTTATTACCCTGTTTTAAATATTTATAAATATGGCTGAATATGCATTAAGTTATGAGACATAAGATAGAATAGGAGCATTTGCTCAAAATTTTGTGCCTTAAGCGTAACTGATTGGGCAGAAATGTTTTGTAGGATCCTTCTCCGGTATTGTAACAGAATCGTTGGCGAAGTAAAAGAAGTAATAAAATCGCTACACAGCTTAAAATAAATTAATGCCTCTACTTGGCATCAGAGGGGCTGCAACACTGCTCTCCAAATTTAAGAAATTACGCGCAATAGCAGAGTTAGAAATGAAGAAAACTTTCTATCGCTCTCCCACTTCAGCACCTCTTCTCTCTACACTATCCCTTTCCCTTAATAAATTAAATGATAGGCACTTAATGCCCGATTGTGTTACTTCTCCTTAAAAAAAAAGATAGTTTTTTGTAAATACCCATCGGTTTGGGGTATAATACGTTAAGAAATCCAAATTTTATTTTTTACGACAACTCTAATGTACATGTACATATGTATATGACGTACATGTATTAGCAAATATATTAATATTTCATACCTTATACATAATAATAATAATATGTTATCTGCATATGAGAATACATAAAAAGGTTCAAAATAAAATAAGGGAAATTTGGGGAGATTAAAATATATATGATTTTTGCCTTCAAGAAATTTCATTTCAACGTCGAAATTTGATTATGATTATTTTTCGAGTACTGCACTTGCGGGTGGCTTTAAGGATTCTCATCTGTTCATGAATATATGGTTAAACATCAGTTTTTCATCACGTTGTATTTTGTGTTAAAATATAAATAAATAGCACTCATACTCTCTCGGTCGTACATTCACATACATATGTATACATATTTAATAGTTGAATAAGAAAACTCTTCAAAAAATATATTCTATCAAAAAGTTTTTTAGCAACGAGAGTTCTCTTGCTAGACTTTGACTTTCTACTCGTTTCGTAATATATATTTTTTAATAAAATGCATTGTATAATTGTGATGAGCGAAATAATTAAAAAATGCAACATCATATTAAATTTTTTACATTGGTAAGAAAATTAAATAAGTGGTGTCTTTTAACCAAAAAGAAATCAACAGTTCTTACTGTCAATTTTTATTTACTTTTTGTTTAGATGTTTCAATAACGAATTAGTGTTTGCTGGGTTGCATTTGTTGCATTTCAACGTAAAAATAATATTTTTACTAGTTGCCACTCCTTTTGTGAATTACATATGTATGCATTTTTCTCTATTTTAAGTAATATAATTTAGTAAAATGGAAAATTCATATAATATTAATGTACTTCTTCTTAAAGTAATGTATTCAAGTGTGGAAGTTAGTAGAATTATTTTGTTATTCATACTTTTAGTGGCACATCTGTACGTACGCATTCAACTCAACTGCAGTTGGGCTAATTTTAAAATTTAAGTGCGGAGTATAAATTCTTATTATGTGGCTACAGAATATAAAAATTAGCCACGCATGTAGATATACTCAGCAAAAATTAGTGCTTGCTGGAAGCATTTTTTTAAGAGAGGCAAGAGAACGGAATCGCCTGCAATTGTGCTTTTATAATGCATGAGTTTTGTTCGCGATGAGTTCATGCTTCCGCAAAATGATGAACAATTTTATGATTTGATACAACTGAAAATATATGAAATATTGGTTCGCTATGGATTGGCGAGGATGATGGATCGACTTGTTCACAAATGGGCTAATGGCATTTTGAAGGCTTATTACTTATTATCTTTAATAATTAATTTTGTATTTTTACACACTGTTTGTTGTTTAAACTTCAACTAGTATATAGTAGAACATATTTTAAGAGTATTGCTTACGTTAGTGCTTTCAAGAAGCACTATCTTCAGTGAGAGAAGTTAAATCTTAATTACTTATGTTGCTTTTTTACATTTTAAAATTATCGGTAAAAGCTAAAAAGTGTTCGTACCTATTTGTTGATCCTCTTATACACTCGTTAGTGCATTTGTGGTAGCATTTTTGGAAGCATTTGTTTTTAAATATACAATGCAATGCTTCTAACAGCTTTTGGTGCTTCTAAATGTGGATTTTTTTGTTGGGTACGTATATATGTATGTACGTACATCAGAGGTCTAATTTATCGCATAGTTATTAGGGGCGGCGGCTGAGCAAAAAAATGCCGCCGGATGCTCAAATTCATCTTTAGCCGATATTTCTGTTAATATGTTATAAATAAAAATTATATGTACAATTTGTCAGGAAAATGTTTTAACTTATTAAATAGTGTAATACTATATTCACAATGCTATTGTTTAACGTGTTTTGGCAAATATTTTAAGAAACTAAACAAAGTTGTTCAGACTACAATTTTATAAACTTTCTGTTTACATCATGACGAATTCATAAAAGGTAGTAGCAAACCAGCAGCAAAACAATTTTTTCGTGTCGTAAATATTAATAATTTTGCAAAGTTATTAGTTAGAATTTTACATGTGTATGTAAATTTTTCCATTTGAATTGAAAACTTGAACCAAAAACGAGGTTTTTAATACTTTTAATCCAACACAAATCATAATTTTCAGAATACGCTGTTTGTTATTATAGAGATGCTACAACCTTTTTTAATTTCGACTTTGTTACATATTTTGCCGCCATTACAAACCGTGTTCAATAAGCACTAAAATCAAAAAATCGAGTGAACATACATCAAGAAGTACTTGGAACCCTGATTTTTACTAGTTTTTGATTGAGTTTAATTTTGAAACACGTAAATTTTTTGACAATTGAATATATGGAAAAACATCTAAAAATTAACGTGTTTTTTCTCGTAAACACTTAAAATTGCCATAAACACAGTAGTGTGAATTGCCTATAAAATACAAGGCAGATTTATTTACCAGTTACTCTTAATTCCACAGCTGTTTACTCTTTTTTTAATGTGGCTTTCAATTTTGTATCAAAATACAGAAGTTATGTTGTGTATATATTTTAGTAATTTGACATTTTCAAGGAACTGCTACTACCTCGTATATAAATCTGCCTTGCGAAAATATAACGGAAACAAATATGTACATATGTATGTTCATCACAAAACCAAAAAAAAACTTTTGTTACTATGTGAAAACGTTTTCTTGATAAACTCTATGTAATACATACGGTGTACTCTTGGTTCAAAAATATTGAAATAGAAATCTGTGCACTTTTGAGAAAAGCACTTAAGTCGAGTTAAAACTATTCTACAAAAGTGATATTTATAAATGCAAAATTTGAAAGTGCGTCTTTTGGTGTAACCGTCATATTTCTACGAAGTTTAGTCGCAAAAATGTTAATATTAAAAAAAAATTATTACCTCCTTATTTGTTAATTTGCGAGTTAAAAAACGAAAAATCTTAAACAAAATTCTGATCGGGATCGGTTAGTTACACAGGCCTGCGAAATAATGTTTTTTTTGTAAGTTTTGTCTCAAACTGTAATTTTTTGTTTTTATTGTCATAAAAGTAACGGGAAACGACATTTACTAGATAACGATACATTTGTGTTTTTTGATGCATACTTCCCTTTCAAGCGATATCCAGAGTCAAAGGCTGCTTCGATAAAAGGAAGTGATTTTTTGTGTAAAAGGCTACTAAATTACGAGTCGAGTGGTGGCTAATTGGCTTTGATCGGATAAAAAATTCTTGAATTATACTAAATCGAAGTTAAGATTTTTTATATTAATAAAGCATAGATTATACGTAGATAGTCAACTGGCGACCTGTAAAAAAAAAATGACAACTCTCTTCACACGAACAAGCACTGTGTATTTAACTCACATAAGCGGAGTAATTCAACACACTTCGAAGAGCGTAATTTTTGTACTTGAAAATGCGGTGAAATCACACACAAACACTTTTATCACTTGATTTAATTTTTTATCTGTTTTGGTATAAATTTTATGTTTCTTCTTGCTGTAATTTAAAAATATTTATTTAATTTTGTTGACATTTGCATGTTGAAATTTATCAATTGTTTTGAACCATTTTTTCATTCAGCAGAATGGCATTTTTTATACTATTTGGGATAAATTTGTTTAGTGCCAAATAGGATAATTTCAAAAAAGTGTTTAGAAAATCAATATTTTTAGCTCAAATGTATTAAAAATGATTTTAATCATATTTTGATTAATTAATATAAAATTAATTGTATATAACAACTAAAAATTCAAATTCAAAATATAAAAATTTTGTAAAATACAATTTGTACAACTATGTATGGTTTTGGTGCTGTGATGAAAGTTTTATTTTACACCAATACTAATACAAAATGTTCTACTAACACATTCTTTGACTTGGGTTTTTGACAGCAGACTTGGGTTTTTAAAGTTTTAGTTGACTATCTACGTACCTATGTAATAAAGTTTTATAGTAATTAAGAAATTTATTTATTAATATGATTATTTCGAACGTATTTGCTTTGTGAATCTAAAATGATTATTAGGCTAAGATTCGTAACGTTATATTCAAAAAAAATTGGGCATGATTAATATTCCAATGAACAAGGGAAAAATTAACACCAACTTAATTTTTCAACGTACACAGCAGAACAGAGTAGCGCTACTTTCGGAAGCCGCTACACTTCCATCGTCAAAATTAAGTTGGTGTTATTTTTTCCCTTGTTCCTTGGAATATTAATCATGCCCAATTCTTTCAATTTTCACGAAAAAGTTGTATATATAAGAATTAAAATCACATTCAACAGAGCCACCTGACAAGTGGTGATAAGCAAATACACGTGAGCACTGACGATGGAAGTGTAGCGGCTTCCGAAAGTGGCGCTACTCTGTTATGCTGTGCACGTTGAAAAACTAAGTTGGTATTAATTTGTCCCTTATTCCTTGGAATATTAATCATGCCCAATTCTTTCTCAATATAACGTTATGAACCTCAGCCTAATAATCAATTAAGAAATTTATTGTTTGACATATTGTTATAATTTGATTTTAAATGAAATTTATTTGCTGGAGTTTTTGAAAGTTTGTACGTAAGATGAAGGGTTTGTAACTGTTCAAAGTTGTGTTTGAAGTCTTCTGACGATTTGGCAAAGCACCAATGAAATACATATAGACAATGCTTAAACTCCAGCAACTAAATTTCGTTTTCTAGCAATTTTTGTAATTTCGGAAGTGCTTTTGCAACACGAATAATAAAAATCCTTAATTTTATACATTTATTGCTTAGTTAATTCGATTTGGAAAATTCGAAAAAACCAAAACACTAGCATTCAAACTTGCTAGCGATTTATTTAAGTTACATTTTTTATTTTTATTTATTTAGTGCATTTTTTAATAAATTTGTTAGTGTTTTCGTTTTTTCATTAGAGAATTTTTAGTTTTCAGCGGATTTCGGTTCATTATATCTTAAAATCGAATTTGTAATCGAATGTTTATTAAAAAATGTAAGAACTAAGGGGTTTTTTTATTATAAAACTGGTTCCGAAAGTACAAAAATTGGTGAAAAAAACGGTAAAAATTTCATAAAATCTTAAATTCTACATTATTGCCAAATATGTTAAAGTCTAAAAGTCTGAATCAGCTGTGGTACAAAAATTGATGCCAAATTTTTTAGACTTACATTGATTAGTATATCAGGATAATCTACTGTTATTGCAAGGACATTAATATTCGTGTGTTTTTGGTTTGGTTCTTCAAAAATTTTTATATAAATTTTTTGAAATTAAAGATGCTGATCTTTATCCATTTTCGTTCGCTTACTATGAAAATAGTTTTATTATTTTTCTATCACCTCTAGTTTCAGAGATATTGTGCATTATATAAATAAATATTTTAAATTTGTCTTTTCCCACGCCATCCAAAATATGTGTGTTTTATAATATGACACCGCTCAGTTCTAAGCTAGCCTTTATTTTTTGATACGTTCTTAAATAATTCTAATAATTTTGTATTAAAAATTTAAATTTTTCTCTAAAATTTTTTGTTTTTTGATGTTGTATAAGCTGCAAATTTCAAATATACGATATAATCACTACAAATAATACAAAAATTTTTTCTGGACTGTTCATACAACATCTTGTATATGTAACCATTGATTTAATAAACAAATTTGATATAAAAAACAAATTTGTTTGGTTGGCGTGAGAAAAGAAAAATTTAAAGTATTTTTTTATATAATGCAAAATATCTTTGAAAGTGGAGGAAAATACATCAGGATCAGCTATTTTAATTTCAAAAATTAAAATAAAAAAAGCTTTAAGAACTAAACCAAAAAACAAACAAAAAAATACCCTTGCAATAACAGTAAGATATTCTGATATACTTATCAATGTGACTACCCAAATTAAAGAGACTTTTGTGTAGATTAATAATACACAAAGTATTTTAAAGTTTGGAAATATTAAGCGAATAATACAAAAATTGGTGTAAATTATGCAAATGTGAAATGTCACATATCTTTAAAACCAGAGCTGCTAAGGAAAAACTAATAATGAAATCGTAATCAGCAGATGAAAATACATAAGGATCAGATACTTTTTGCTTAAAAAATAAAGAAAATATCGTATTTAAATAAGTATTTCCGAAAATTTTGAATGACCCTCAATTTTGTATAAGTAAAACAACTTTTTAATTAATTATATGGATGTTGTGAATAATCGGTTCCTGAAAAGTCGACAATAGGCGCTTATTAACACTTTGAAAGTAGAGAAAAGGTAGTTCCGGAAAAATTACTTCCAATTTTTTTATTTTATTGGGTTGTCCTGGCTTTTGCTCATTTTCCGCCCATTTCTCTTGCATTTTTGACTTAACTCTTAAAAATTCTCAGTGAAAAATCAAATATCTATCTCGTGTTCTTATAAATATGTATGTATATTTAAATTATCAATGACTTAGAAAAATAAAATTGCTTAGTAAATTGTAAACACCCTGTAAATAATGCCGTTTTCCCCACCATATACTGCCTTCGAAGCATGAATAAATTTTTAGTTGTATTTAATCGAAATGGGATCTTGAGTAGCTGTCGATCATGCAAGTTCACGATAACAAAATATTACTCATGCACGCACATAAAGAAAAATTACTACCTTTCTTCCCACATTGTAATTATTATTTTCAATATATGTATGTAGATATGCGAAAGAAGTTTTCCTTTCTTTCAGGCAGTTAGTCTCTATCATAAAACCTAATGCTGACGAATAAAATGTAAAATTATCGACCAAAATGTCGACCAAAATGTAAAATTACGGCCAAAAGTTATATAAACAGTAATTCTAAGACTTTTATTTGTATTTCACCATTTTCGAATATTTTCAGATATTTAAAATGATATTTTAGAAAATTCCAATCACCTAAATATAATATTTAGGTCACTATAAATTTCTTTATATTCACACTCATGCACACTAACGTGATCAAAGGAAAAGTAGCTCACGATTAGACGTATTTTAATTTGGTTCGATATCTCGCGACCTCATTTCTGGCTTAGCTCATATGCCAAAAAGTCGGAATGGAGAAAAACGATAGAGACGATTTACATAAAGTTTTCTCAAAATATACCCAATAGAATTTTTGTAGTTCCGCCACTGCTTCCGGCATATGTTTGGAAGAAAAATGTAAATTTTTGTGAACTTTCATCAATCTGGTTAAAAATAAACATCTTCTTACCGAAAGTAAAAAATCTTATTTTGCGCTGCTTTAGCCACTTTTTTATTTTATTTGTAAAATGTAGCTTTTTGTGCTGCATGTGTATACTAACTGCTGTGCATTGAGTAACTTGTTATTGATATGAAATTTCCTACTGTTTATTGAAAATAAGCGTATAAATGTTATTAGAAATGATATTTACATAGAATAAAAAGTAAATATTGATGAAACTTGGTATTTTACTTGATTTCTGTTTTATTTTTATTTTTATTTAACCTTTTTATACCCGCGCTAATTTTCATAACACATCTACCCACGCACGGTCTCACAGACCGAAAGTTTGAACTATATGAAATACTAGTTTTTTTTAAACAAAACTTAAAACAAAAGATTCTTTTTTAATCTCAATGATATAATAAAAAAATAAAATCACGCAATAAATTTGTATTCACTTATTTTATTGATTTTTAGTCCTTAACAAACAAGCCGTCAAAAGCTATAGTTTTTTCTTAGATATTACAAAAACAAAACAAAAACATATTTTTTCTTCAAATAAATAAAAATAACTTATACCAACTTAAAAGCACTTCTTGCACAATATATAAATCATAGGTTAACTTAGGTTTCAGCCTTTAAATAAAAATCAGGGCACACCGGACTGCATGTTTTACCTTCACAAAAGGTTACACATGTACCCGCGTCGGTATCACAGACCAATTGTTATGAAATACACCAACACGCTTGTCTAGTGCAAACACCAAATCAACACTAAAACGGAGCTTGTAAAAAAAGCGGAAGCTAATCAACTTTGTAGAGTTTCTGGGAAAAAAATATTTACGTAAAATCGTTTTGTCGGACTCACAGACCAACGCGCGGGCATAGGAAGGTTAAACAAATTTTTTGCACAAAGAAATAATTGTGACAATCAGTTGTGATTTGGATTCGATGTCTTCAAAATACTGGACCAAGGTTTAGAAAAATTTAGAAATTTTGAGTTTCAAATGGGTATACATACCTCACTAACTATAAAAGATAAGTACTAAACCAATTATGATTTTTTTAAGAATGTTATAAGGGCTATAGGGACACAAAAAATGTTTGTAGTAGGGCTTGAAACAAAAAAATTACAAGAGATGAGAATTTTTACATAACCAAAATGCCCACATTTTGGCGCTCATATCTCATATCAAACCCATTAATCGCTCGATAACGGTTAGAAATGTTGCCCTTTTTCAGGCAAGGAATTTTATAAAATGAACTTTCTAATCTAAGATTCATTTTAACTGTTTCAATTTTCATACAGGGCAGGTTTAACTATTAAAACTTTAAATTTAAAGTTTATATATAAAATGTATAAATATTGTCTAAACGTTCATAACATACTTATTGCAATCAAATTAAACTAATTATAGTCTAACAGGCACATTCATAGAAAAGTTTTATTTTAGGTTTAAGATTCACAATGTAATTGAACAGTTTCACGCTAAAAACTGATTAATATAATATTGCATTCATAAACACTACAGGATGTATTGTGTGCTTTAAGGAATTTTATGTTTCGATACTGGCAACACCACAATGTTTTGCAGTTAGTGGTGCAATAAAAAGAATATGATTTCATCCGGATATTGAAATAAATGTAAGTGCAAGCTAACTTTTTTTGAACTCTCTTTACAATATATTTCTCAACTTATTTAGTACAAGTTTTCTATGAAGTAAAAGCAAAAAAATTATATGCTTACAAAAGAATTTTCATGTGTTTTTATTTCACGCATGAAAAAGATACTAGAATAACGTGCCTGTTTTCATTTATGTTGATTTTTTGTACATCACTAGCATTTCTTTTTGCTTTTATGTGTTTTGATAGTGTTTTTTGCTAATCTTGTTACGAATTTTGTTTAACTTAAATAGTTTAATGGCATTGTCCATCAAATAAAAAAAAACATACTTAAACGCTTATAGCCAAGAATTCAAGCTTTAATTTAAAGTTTATCATGCATTGCTGCGTGGTAAATTTAGAAAGATATTTAAAGTTAAAATTGGTATTTCGATCATATGAATTTATTGAAGGTTTTTATTAGGTGCATACCATCTAAAATCCTATTTTAACATTTTCATGTAATATACATTTTTAAATGCAGTTTTATGAAATTTAGCTTAAAAGCAGTTTATTACCCTGTTCTAAAATTGTATGAATACGGCTGTAAGATTCCACGTAAGAAAATGTTCCACCATCTGCGAACCGTAAGATATCTTTTGTAGCTCTCATAAAACGAACTACTAAAATTAGATCTGGCTATCCTTCATTGAAGGCTTTGTGGCCAACTTGTTTTTAACTTTGCGCTCATTTTAATAACCAAACAAAATCATTCCACAAGGGTTGAAAATAATGTTGGTTTGTTTATTTTTATCGGTCACTTCTAAAGCGTTTACATATTTCAAGTATGTAGCTGGATTGATACCAGAGACCCGAAAACTTTTTATTTTTTATTTCCATATTATATAAATAGTTTTGTTGATGAAAAGTTATTTTCATTTACACAAAAAAATAAAATATTTATATTTATTTATTTTCAAATATAAATATCCATCATGATGAAAAAATATAGATTCTTCAACGATATATATCAGAAAAGAAAAAAATGTCAAATGATTGTTTTTTTCAAACTCTTAAAATTTTAAAGATTTGAAAATATTTGACATCAAAATTAAAAATGAAAAACGTTTACTATACTTTGAACTTTTCGCTATGTTAGCAATTTCTTCTGAGATTTTGTTATTCTTTAAACTATTAGTGAATTCTGCAATATTTTTTAGCAATTTTTCATGAACATGGGCTTTAGCGGTATCTAATCCATGTTAGGCCTTGATATCGATTTTGCAACTTCTCGCAAAAATATGAAATCAAATAAAAACTAAAATAAGAAAAACAAGACTGAATCTTTGATAGAAATATATTTCGTTCTAGAAAAAGTTTACTGGCAAGAGAACGTATTATACTCATATTTTATGATTTATGAACTTTATTTTACATGCTTCACAATTAGAGATATTACTTTAGATGACAGTGATGCTTTTAAAGAGAAGACTTTGAAGACAGTGAAAAAGGGTCCGAAGGCGAAAGACTTTTCTAAGCAACTGAAAATTGTGTTACTTATGGCGATTTCTTTTCTACAAAAAAATATTGCTTTGTTTGCACTTCTTAAATGAAAATTTGCAATATAATCATTTTTCGAGGAAGTGAGTTTATTAGGAAATATTGTATCATCCTTCACGACAGTAAATTTTTGCTTAAAGTAATGCTAAATTGCGATTTTTTTAATAAAAAGTAAAAAAAAATTAAATAAGAAACCGGTTGTGAGATGAAACAATTAATACATTGACTGTTTTAAAAAGTTCTGGAAATAAAAAAACTTATTTACAATTTTCTCTGAATAAAAATATATTTTAATTGAAAAATTATATTAAAACCCAAACTCAAGGCAAAATATTTAACTGCTTTTTCTTGTTAATAAAATAACAACTTTCGATGCTGACTTTGAATTGCAAACAAACAAAAAAATTTTAGTTTTTTATTGTTGTTTCAACGAAAATTTTTATTTTATTGACAAAAACAGGCAGTGAATTTCTTTGGATTACACTCATACAGTTTGACTAAAACTAATAAAGTATGCTCTTTTTGTTTTAATAAAAATTATGATAGTATATTTTCCTGCTTAATCGCTATTAACCGATAATTTGCTTATTCGGTGTGGGTTCAGCCTTAGTGTTTATTTGCTTTGTTCATTGCTACAATTCATTGTTCTGCTTAGTCGTGTGACTTGTTGTTGTTTATTCTTACATGTGTGTCTATGCAGACGACAAAAAACGAATTACCAGCGAAAATTTACTGCTGCTGGTTTAAAATTACCATTGTTTCATATTAATTTAACCTTAAATGTCTATGATTTAAAATTTTCACTGTTAAAACGTATTTGTTATAAATGTTACATTTCATTTTCAATCGATATGACTATAACTTTAATTTCAAATAAGTTTTATGTTAAATAATCATTTAAATCATGTTGAATTAAAATGAAATTCATTTTACATACGATGGTATTTATTTAGTGTATAGGTAAAGTAAAGTTTGAAGCGTTTGTGGCTGCAGTGGTTAGCGCGTGGACTATCATGAAGGTGGAACAAGTTCAAATTTGGGCTGGGGCAGCCAGCTGCAACACAAAGTTTTCCGATGACTACTATCACGTAAGTAAAATAATTAATAGAATAGCTACATTAAAGTCGTGTTGTTTCAGCATGATATAACTTTAATTCAACATGATTCATCGTAAGTAATCACGTAAGTGATCACGGAAGTAAAATAATTAATAGAATAGCTACATTAAGGTCGTGTTGTTTTAGCTTGATATAACTCTAATTCAACATGATTCTTCGTGTTGTTCCAATATCAAATTCACGTTGTTTCAACTTGAAATAACTTTGATTTAACATGATTCTTCGTGTTGTTCTAATATCAAATTCACATTGTTTCAACCCAAAAGTACTTTGATTCGTATTATTTCAGTATTAACTTCATTTTGATTTAACTGTACTGTATATTAAATCAACATGAAATATAGTCAATTCAAAATGATAAATTTTCTTTCAAGATTATTGTAAATCATGTTAATTTGACATGAAACACCTATGAAGCAAAATCGGTACCGAAAAATGTTAAATTAGCCTGGTTTTCGACGATTTTACATGAAAATGTTCCTGTGTGTATGTACATAATTTATTATGTAGGTCGCATTTTAGTACAAATAATATTCGAACTGTACATAACTTTTGACATTATTGGCCGATTTTATTAAAATTAGCTTTGTTTGAAAGAATAGCTAGCCCGCTTTTTAATCATGTATAATTTTTGTACAAAATTATTTTAAAAGATACTAAATTTTGAGTTTTCCATGAGAACCCAAGTCAAAAATAAAAAAATTATAACAACTTCTAATTTCCTCCTACGATTATTTAAAACATTTTCGAGAGTGGAATATAGAGCTTTTAAAATCTATAATCAGTTTTCGTTGAGAACTTTTTTCGTGAAATTCACTCCCACCACAGCCGAGTAATGATTTGTATGTTGATTTTTTGCTGAGCTTATGTAAAAGAAATTCAGAGCAACCTATGATATCTTAATCCTCTCGAAAAGGATTAGACTAGGTTTCAGTGAAGAATAATTAATAATTAATATGTCCAAAATCATTTAACTGTTTTTCAAATTCCATTACTTTTACCATTTGTGCTGCGAAATGCACTCTATCGTTCTTGCGTTCCTTCTCCGGCACCATTTTTTTGTATGAATTTTTCTAACAAGGGATATCTTTAATATTGCAAGCTACGTAATACATGTTTGCAATTATACATTTCATATTATGTTTATACTTTTTTCAATTTTCTTTTCAATTTAACCAAGTTTCTTCCGCTGATTATTACTAGGCAATGTAAAATCTTTTGCAAGCATGCCGGTCTTAATACAAACTTGGTTACACATTTTAACTACCAATAATTACAATAATTTATATTAAGAATGACGTTATTAAATAAAATCCAACAAACTGAAACCACTTGATTAAAACCCCAAAAGAATCTGGTATTTATTAAAAAATATGTATGAGAAATACATGTCAGTGCCGCCTATTTCCCGCTTAATGGTTGGAAAATGTTTTGTAATAGAAATTTTTTTATTTTTCACAAACCTGTATGTGGCGAAGCATTAGTTTTGCTGGGAAGGTTTATAGCAATCATGCCTGTATTCAAACAAATACAAACAAACATACTATTACAATTAAAATACAGCCACAATTAACAACCGGCTTAAACTATACTGGTACAACAACAATTATAATAATAATAATAACAACAAAAAATAACCAAATGACAAACCAGCCAACCGAACAAACAAACTAACATCGACCAAAACCATTGGACTTTATTATTTACTATTTTGTTTTAGTTTTTTTTCTATAATACTTGCTTCAAAAAATAAAAGCAATTGAAAATGTGCTATCATTAAAAGTAAAGGGGGCCATAAAAAAAGAATAATAACAATAATAAAAATTGGGTCTGATTAATATTCCAAGGAACAAGGGAAAAAATAACATCAATTTAATTTTTCAATTTTCCAATTCTTTCTGAATATAATGTTACGAACCTTAGTCTAATAATCAATTCGAATTCACAAGCAAATACGTTCGAAATAATCATATTAATAAACAACTGGCTTGAGCTTTTCACATGTTTACACGTTCATATATACTTAAGCATACAATCAAACCAAAAAAGTGTGACTTGAGTAGAACAAAAAAAAAAATATCAGAAAAATGGGAATGAAGAAAAATAATTCTACGGCGGCACTGGGAATGTGCAGTTTAATGTCAACTTGAAATTGATTTAATTCTCATATTCAATTTTCACGAAAAAGTTGACTATATAAGAATTAAAATCACATTCAACAGAGTGACCTGACAAGTGGTGATAAGCAAAATACACGTGAGCATTGACCAAAGTGGCGCTACTCTGTTCTGCTGTGTACTTTGAAAAATTAAGTTGAAGTTAATTTATCCCTTGTTCCTTTTGAATTTTATAATTTTGGGTTGTGGCCTCGAGTTTATTCTCTATTTCGGCAATATATCTGATATAGCATAGCCAAAATTTTCAAGAAAAATATTTTATGATTTCTAAACACAATCCCTGATAATATGCAGAAAAAGTTTTTCAAGTTTTCTTATTAATGTAGTAGTGAAAAGGAATCAAATGCAAGACTTAGAAATGAGTTAAAAAATTGTTAAATTTTTACGAAAATAGGGCTTAATTGCTCGAGGTTTTTCTCAAATATTTTTTAAAACAAATACTTTTTATTTTCAATATTTCAAAAGAATAGATTTCAAAAATTACTGCATTTAAAATTTCAGTTCGATTAAAGCGTACAAGCTACATCCAGAAGTGGACGAAAATGCTGTTTTTTTTCTACGAAATTCTATATCCATCGCTTAAGAAAAGAAAATAACGCTTGTTGCGTTTTTAAAATGTCTATACAAATTATATTAGATACATTTAATATATTTAATCTGGCTTTTAATTGTTCTCAAAACGCGGCCAAGAGAGCAGATTTTGAATAATAAAGTTTTTAGAAGAATTTTATTTACTTGCATGAAGACTGTACTAAAATTAATTTTTGAATTTTTATTTCTTTACTAATTATTTATGAAAAAACATAGCAACGTTAATTTTTATGAATTTAAAAAACAGTATGTGCAGAAAATGCGAATATCCAATAGTTTTAGGGAAAAATGTTACGTGTGAGTACCGTGACCAGAAGGTTTTTGTCAAAAGCGGGACAAGAACGTTTGAAAAGCGGGATTCTGAAGATAATATGATAAAAAAAAGCGGAATTTTTTAAAATATACTATGGAAAGCGGGATGTTGTAAATACACTGATGATAATATAGGATTTTTTATAAATGTATGAAACTGCACAGTTCCATATCGTTAGCTGAAATGCGAAATACCGTAACTAAGAAAAAATTTACAGTTGCATTTTCAATTATTAATTGTTACATCGAAGCGCCCTACAAATTTTCAAACTGTTATCATATTAATCAATTAAAACATTAAAAACGCTTCAGTCACTTAAAGTATTTTATTTAGACTTTTTCTCTCCTATAAAACTAAAAATAGTGTAGTTATGTGATTTTGTATTTAACAAATGAAATATGAAGTATTCAGGACCCGACAATAATAAGGATGTGTATGTCAGTGAGTGAAAAAATCCGAAGTCAGCTTTTATGAAATTCAGTTTATAGTCAAAAGAATATTTTTGATCAAAAGCAGTTCTGTTTTTTCACTTAATTGTCTTGTTCTATTTTGTCGGTTCTTAAGCATTTTATTTATTATGTGTTCGGCACCAAATTAGTTTCAGCTTTAGGCTTTGAAGGCTTTGAAGGCTTTGAAGGCTTTTTCTGGATTTTCGTTTCATCTTAGTGGAGAAAATTTTAAATTGAAGTTATTAATGTTACTCGAACTCTATGTTTTTTAAGTTTTTCAATGGAATTTTTGCAATAATCAATAATTTTCGATACTAATTGCCTTACTTGACTTCAACACCCTCACACTGTGAAAGTTATAATTATTGGATGTTTTTAAAACTGAACCACCAGTTGGAAGAAGGGAATAAATCCAAAAATATGGAATAGAGATAAATGAAAAAAACTTCATAACTTTTTATTTTCTTCATATAGCCTTTTATAACATTTGGATGAAATGGAGATACTATTACGGAGATAATAAGTCCGTGACTTTTCGGACTTCCCTCGTAGTTATATGAAATGCAACACTGTTCCCATCAAGTACCACCTGTTAATGGACTACTGTAAAATTTTGAGCAAGTTTCGTCATTTACTTTGCGGTTAACAGCTGTTCAAAACATACAACCTCGTGTATTTATCTAAAAATGGAAAAAAGCTAGTTTCGAGTTCTCATTAAACATTATTTTTTGCGAAAAAAAACGCCTATAAAACCAAGGAGAAGCTCGATAAATACTAAGGGGACTCTGCAACATCGATTTCAATGGTAAAAAAGAGGTTTACTGACTTTCGTTGTGGTCGCACAAGTACAAATGACGCTGGACGTTCTGGACGGCCAATTGAGGTCAGTACACCCGAGAATTTCGAAAAAAATCCACGATATGGTGTTGGCCGATCGAAGAGTAAAAGTGCGTGAGATTGTTGATGCCAAAGGCATTTCATATGGCAGTGTAGTTTCGATTTTAAGTGATCAGCTGGGTTTAAGAAAGTTGTCTGCAAGATGGGTGCCGCGTTTGCTCTCAATTGCCCATAAACGTAAACGCGAAACGTGTGCAGTCTCAATGGCAAAACTCATGAATTGGTCTACGAATTGTTACCTCATCCGCCATATTTTCCGGATTTAGCCCCTAGTGACTACTTCCTATTTCCAAACCTAAAGAAATGGCTCGGTGGAAAGAGGTTTAGCTCCGACGATGAAATTATTGACCAAACAAATGCCTATTTTAAGAACCTCGAAAAATCCTATTTTTTGGAAGGGATACAAAAAGTGGAGAATCGTTGGACTAAGTGTATTGAGTTAAAAGGAGATTATGTTGAAAAATAAATTTTTGTTTTCCAAAAAAACAGTGTTTCATTCAAAAAGTCACGGCTTCGTAATTATGATTGCATAACAATTGACCAGATTTCCAAATATTAATATTTACTGATATATACACAAATAAACTTCTTGGATTTATTCCCTTCTTCCAACTGATCAAAAAAAAAATATAAATAAAAGGCAATTTTTTAACAAGGGTATATTTATTTTCTTAAAATTATGAATGAAGTAGTTAATATCAATTATTCGTTATCGTTTTCATCAGTTTAGGTTGTTATAGTAGCTCAAGAGATAATTTTATAATATTATCATGATATTCTTTGAATTCGTCGGGAATGTATTGTTTTATTTTTCGAATGTCATTAATTTGATTCGTATTTATTGGCATTTTGGAAGTGTATGTCCTTATAAATGGTAGTTTTGAGCTTACATACTTTTTCTGAAGCAAAAAATGTGTTTAGGAGAGCCATTTATAAATTCTTAACATATTGTTTATATAATCCTTTTTGACTTGAACAGTATTCAAAATGTCTGTAATTCGGTATCTGGAATATGTTTTTCTTATTCAATGACTTACAGGTGTTTTTTAAATAATTTTGCCATGAATTTTTAAAATCAACAATCAATTCTAAAGTAACAAATATCACGGAAAAGCCAGGGCTCAAATCGTCACATCCGTGAAAGTACAAGTCGTCAGGTAAAAACGCCATTTTCGGATTATGACATACGTGAACGTACTGTAATCCCATACAGTTTATACGATTGACGTGTCACGTAATTCATTTTAGTACGATTGCTGATACGATCACGGATAGGACGATTTGTG
Organism: Panzeria rudis; assembly: GCA_956483635.1. NCBI lineage: Eukaryota > Metazoa > Arthropoda > Insecta > Diptera > Tachinidae > Panzeria > Panzeria rudis. Next base: position 65,803,234 of record OY101451.1, read on the forward strand.
CCCAGAATTTTTGCTATTAAAATGTTATTTTTTGAACATAATTGTACCACAATTCATTTTTTATTATCAGTTGGAAAAAGGGAATAAATTACCGGATATATTCCCTTCTTCCATCTGACTCGTTTTAGTCGCATAAAATTCTATTAAATATAAGTGTTTTGTCTTTAACACGCATAACAGAGCTATGTTTCAAGTAAACAAAAATGTGTATTATTCAATGTTGGAAAAATTGCGTTTATTCCCTTCTTCCAACTGATGGTACAATTCCTTTCTCAATAAAAATAAGGTAATTGAAGAATTAAATTGAACGAAGTTAAGCCTGAATAATTAAGTATTTTTGGATTAAAAATTTTTAAGTATTGATTTTTGAAGCAATGTCTAAAAAACACTTTTTTCAATTTTGAGTCCCTTTAACTCAATGAGTTTTTATTCGATCAACACAAGAAAGATCTATTTTGCTCAATTGAAGATTTCCGATATTTTTGGGAATAATTAATATAACAGAACTATATTTTGTAAAACTCGAAAAATCGGCATAAAACGGGATAACAATTTTAGGCGGGATCGACCTCTAAAAAGCGGGATAATCCCGCCTAAAGCGGGATTTCTGGTCAGGTTACGTATGAGTAATATGGTGGTACCATCACATTATTCATACGCGCTACTAAGAATATTGGATATCAACGTTTGCTTCTCATATATTTGTGTATAAATTAAACATTCATAAAAAATTACCGTTTAATATGCCGTTAAAATTTTTGAAACATAAGTGGCTTGCTATGTTTTTTAATAAATGGAAAAGAAAAAAAATAAAAAATTAAGTTTAGTACCGTTTTCGTACAGGTAAATAGAATGCTGGTGAAAAACTTAACTATTTTTAGAAAATCCGCTTTCCTGACCACATTTTAGAGCAGGTGGGTAACAATTAATATTTGTAGAGAAATTTGAAAAACTCGATGGGTGTTTTTTAAGCGATTAATTTAGGATTTGGTATAAAAATTCAACATTTTCGACCAATGCAGGATGTAGCGATTATTGCATGCTTTAATCTATTTGAAATACCAACTGCAGAGACCTTAAAATTCTATTCTTTTGAAATATTGAAAATAAAAATTTTAGCTTTGAACACTTTTTCTAAAAAAAACTACGAACAATCACGCTCTATTTTTGTCAAAATTTCGCCATTTTTCTCTGTATATGAATTAAGATAACTAAAAAAATAATTCAAAAAAACCTAAAATTGTTTTCTGCAAGGAGTAGAAATCATAAAACATTTTATTCAAAATTTTAACTCTGCTATTTATTACGGGAGATATTGATGAAATAGAGAACAAAGTCGAGGTCAAAGCTCCAAATTTTAAAATTCAAAGCCAAATATCGTTGAATATATTAAAGATATTTTCTTTTTAAAATCGAATAATATTTGTAAAAGTTAAGAGTACGATCATTTTTAGTTTTTGTAACTCTTTGTTAACTTAAAATTTTTTTTGATTCTTCTATTAAAAAGATGCAAAAGAGAGATCGAATTATTTTTTGTTGAAAAATAAACTTGAAGATTTCTTCCTTCTTCGTCGTATCCCCGGAAGTGTTTAAGAACAGCGCATTTAAACGGCATGCAATTTTTTACTGCTTCCAAAAATTAATTTTTTCGTGGTTGTTTAATATTGCCAAGTTAGCAAACAGGTAGCCTAGAAATGAGATGGTACTTTACCTATCAAGAACTTGGGCCCTTGTCACATGTATGTTTTTGTGTGGATTGCATTATCAGAGAACTCAATACGTGTGAAAAAATTGAGAAAATTTTCCCAAAAGTTAAAAAATTATTTGACTCCAAAATTGCTCTCCTCTGACTAGAAATAATGTTTTGGTAGATTTTTAGTTGTTGGGCTTAACATGTGCACACGTACTTACATAAGTATTGGTTTCGTTACGTCTTGTTGTTGTATTAGCTGTTTTTATAACTCTTGCTGCTGTTTTGTTTCGGACGGATGGTATGCAAAGTTGGTTTACAGATGAATTTTTGTATTTTGTTGCCATTGCTAATATTGTAGCAAACATTCGTACAGCAGCACCAGCAGTTGCTGATGACGCTTACGTCGCTATTGCAATTTGAGGTTAAAGTAATAGAGGGAAATCGGATACTTTTGCTAACATGTTTCTAGAAACGACATAGTCTAACAACAGCAATCGACCAACCAAACAGCCGCTACCAACTCTAATAATTATTACAACTTAAATATGTACAACAGAAACAAAATACACATGCTCATAAGCATGTACAGATACATCTACGTAAGCTTTTAAAATGAAAGAAAATAACAAAATATAGTAGGAAAATTAAACTTTGTATTTATACATACAACTATTGCAACAACTGATCAAGCGCAACAAATATTTTAGTTTGCAACTTTTTGAATTCTGTTTAGCTTAAATACAATTCTATACGTATTCGATATATGTACCTACATATCGATGGCTGAAATTCAGAGCCACGTAACTAAAAAAAATTTAAATCGCATTTTTAATTAATTAATACGATACGCATTATATCGAGATCTATTTCTCTACAAACTCTTAAGCCTTTATCATAAAAATTAGCTAAACTTAAAACGAAAATTAGTCTAGGCGCACGGTAGAGCGCCCGACCAATTTCCGCCCACACATTCAGGGAATTCACAACAGCGTTCTAAAATGTGTCTTAATATAACGACGTTTTAATTTTAGTCTTTTATTATGGGTTGGCAAGTTTGTTGCTTTTGTTTTGTGTGTAAATGCAATTTACCACCAGATGACAAGTTTAAAAGTCCAAGGAGCATGTTTTTTTCCAATGCGGCAATATTTTAAATAAAGAATTTGTGTGTTGTTTAAGTGTGTTGGTGTTTCTTAGGCTTGTTGATAGGTACCAAGCACTAACGTGCTTGTGTTGTTGTTTTGTTTGTTGTGTATTTTGAGTTCGTGCTCTATACATGTAAATAGTGAGAAATATTCGGCAAACTTCGTCGTTACCTTTATAATTTTAATGCGCTGTACTTTGTATAGTTGCTCACAATGAAATTTTAAGGTGTAACGATATTGCTATTTCCAAATTTTAAGATACACATTGTGAATTCCCTAATTGTGTATATTATACGATATACTTTACTAAAGTCACTTGAAGTATTTTATACATTTTTTTCTCTCTCGTATTAAAATTAAAAAAATGCAGTTACGTGATGTTTCATTTCACCTAACGATATATAAAAAATATTGCTACCCATATGAAGGTATGTATATAGAAATACTTACATATACAGATCTGTGTATCATTAGAGAGTGTCGTATTTTTAATGGCCCTCTCTCTGTTCTAGTCGTTTCGCTTGGCGTCATTTTAATTTTATGTTCTTTAATTAAACTAAATAATCATAATGATGTAGAAATCTTTATTATTATTTCAAACATCATGATATCAATATTGTGTATGTGTGAGAATGTAACATTTATTATGACGATATTTTGGTTTAACATACGAGTTTTTAAAAGAAATCAAATGCGAGGTCTTTTGCAGGCACTCAATCATGATTTAAAATTTAGATTTATTTTATTACAAAATCTTCATTAAGACGATACTAAATAAGAAAATTATTGATGGAGGGGAATATTTAAAGAAATAGCGCGTGTTTTTAATCAATCAGGTATAAAAATAATTTTAATAGTTTTCTTCCAAAAAGCTTGGTTCTTAATGAAAACACAGTGCAACAAAATGGAGATTTTAAAATTTTCAGAAATAAAATGTTCAAGTGTGTGAGAATGTAACATTTATTATGACGATATTTTGGTTTAACATACGAGTTTTTAAAAGAAATCAAATGCGAGGTCTTTTGCAGGCACTCAATCATGATTTAAAATTTAGATTTATTTTATTACAAAATCTTCATTAAGACGATACTAAATAAGAAAATTATTGATGGAGGGGAATATTTAAAGAAATAGCGCGTGTTTTTAATCAATCAGGTATAAAAATAATTTTAATAGTTTTCTTCCAAAAAGCTTGGTTCTTAATGAAAACACAGTGCAACAAAATGGAGATTTTAAAATTTTCAGAAATAAAATGTTCAAGTGCCTTAATTTTTTACATAACTGGAGCTAACAAAAATATTGGAGTGGAGATTCGCATTCAACGGGCCAAATAACTAAACAAACATCTTTAATTTCTAGGGAACGAAAAAGCTTACCGAAATTTGTAAATTTGTTGGTGGTGTTGGCTGGGTGCACTCTTAAACACTTTTGTTGAAAATTAGGTCGATAATAGTCGGCAACACTTTACCGATTATTATCGACCTAAAATTACACATGCAATATTTTTGAACAAAATGTTTTTACTAAAAAAGCGATTGGCTGATAGTCTGACGTATCTACCATTCAGCCATAGCCGTATTATACTTTATGTTAAATTTTTTCAACTTGGACTATATATGTTTAATTTGAAAGGTTTTTTCTTTAATAAAATAACTACAAAATCGATGTAAATTTAGGCACGGAGAAATTCTCAACGCAAATTTAGACAATATATGATCGCAAATTTGAAGTATGATCGTAAATTTGAGACCCTGAGGTCATGAGTTCAAGTCTAGTTTCAGGCAAGCCAACAACATCATGTATTTTTCTCGTGTGCAGTAGCGTGTTATTGTGTTGGCTGTTGTTGGACTGTTGAAGTGATGAAGGCATAGCACTGATCACTTTGGCAGTACCGGCACCGACTAATACTAACATATCCAATGTTCTTTACAGCACCCTCCTTCGTTGGTATTGTAGTAGAACCATCGCACTGTGGCGCCTTTTCCAAAATACCGTGGCAAAAATACAAAATTTGATGACAAAATTTTGTAAAATGAATGATTACATCGTACAAAGAACTTCTTACTGATGCCAGTTCAAAAACGTTTTTCTTAATTAGTTGAAAATTATAGCTGGTGGTGCTGCTTAAAGTTGGCAGTTTTTTAAGAAACCCCAAAAAAGGTGATTTTGAAAAAAATAACATTTTAAAATTTAAATGCTAGAAACCTTGACTTTAGATCATTACTTTTTTGGTATCGTTTTAAAGGTACGTTTATTTTTTATTGAAATAAGCAAAAAATGTGCAGCAAATGCCCTACTTTTTCGGCAGTTGCCGCTTTTCAGGCACCCTATATTTAGGTAATTTTTACAAATAAAATGGAGCATATCTAAAAATGGCCAAAAATGGTCTCCGCCAAATTTTCGGAGCATATTTGCTACACAGTGCTTTAAATAATTTAACTAAACTTTGCCACCAAAAGTTGCCGTTTTGCTTGATATAAGAGGAAAACTGTTACAATCTCATAGTGAAAACGGCAACAATTCTGTTTTCACTGCAGCACGTATTTGTTACATATTTTAATTTCTCTCGTTCATACGAGATTGACACGATGACTTTTTCCCCTGCATTTTTCTTAAAATTTCTTTTTTGTTGCTTTGTGTCCCTTTTGACAATAAACTCTACAAAATTCATGGTAAAAAACCATCGGGCGAGTCCCGTATGAATCAGGTATGCATAACTATAACAATTTGTTTATTTAAATTTAAATTCGCATTCAACGTTTCTATGACCAATATATTTTATAACCAAGAATGTTGGAAAAACTACCAAATAAGAAAAAAAATAACCAACATTTTCTGGTACTTACATATGTATGTATGTATGTATGTATGTATGTATGTATGTATGTATGTATGTATGTATGTATGTATGTATGTATGTATGTATGTATGTATGTATGTATGTATGTATGTATGTATGTATGTATGTATGTATGTATGTATGTATGTATGTATGTATGTATGTATGTATGTATGTATGTATGTATGTATGTATGTATGTATGTATGTATGTATGTATGTATGTATGTATGTATGTATGTATGTATGTATGTATGTATGTATGTATGTATGTATGTATGTATGTATGTATGTATGTATGTATGTATGTATGTATGTATGTATGTATGTATGTATGTATGTATGTATGTATGTATGTATGTATGTATGTATGTATGTATGTATGTATGTATGTATGTATGTATGTATGTATGTATGTATGTATGTATGTATGTATGTATGTATGTATGTATGTATGTATGTATGTATGTATGTATGTATGTATGTATGTATGTATGTATGTATGTATGTATGTATGTATGTATGTATGTATGTATGTATGTATGTATGTATGTATGTATGTATGTATGTATGTATGTATGTATGTATGTATGTATGTATGTATGTATGTATGTATGTATGTATGTATGTATGTATGTATGTATGTATGTATGTATGTATGTATGTATGTATGTATGTATGTATGTATGTATGTATGTATGTATGTATGTATGTATGTATGTATGTATGTATGTATGTATGTATGTATGTATGTATGTATGTATGTATGTATGTATGTATGTATGTATGTATGTATGTATGTATGTATGTATGTATGTATGTATGTATGTATGTATGTATGTATGTATGTATGTATGTATGTATGTATGTATGTATGTATGTATGTATGTATGTATGTATGTATGTATGTATGTATGTATGTATGTATGTATGTATGTATGTATGTATGTATGTATGTATGTATGTATGTATGTATGTATGTATGTATGTATGTATGTATGTATGTATGTATGTATGTATGTATGTATGTATGTATGTATGTATGTATGTATGTATGTATGTATGTATGTATGTATGTATGTATGTATGTATGTATGTATGTATGTATGTATGTATGTATGTATGTATGTATGTATGTATGTATGTATGTATGTATGTATGTATGTATGTATGTATGTATGTATGTATGTATGTATGTATGTATGTATGTATGTATGTATGTATGTATGTATGTATGTATGTATGTATGTATGTATGTATGTATGTATGTATGTATGTATGTATGTATGTATGTATGTATGTATGTATGTATGTATGTATGTATGTATGTATGTATGTATGTATGTATGTATGTATGTATGTATGTATGTATGTATGTATGTATGTATGTATGTATGTATGTATGTATGTATGTATGTATGTATGTATGTATGTATGTATGTATGTATGTATGTATGTATGTATGTATGTATGTATGTATGTATGTATGTATGTATGTATGTATGTATGTATGTATGTATGTATGTATGTATGTATGTATGTATGTATGTATGTATGTATGTATGTATGTATGTATGTATGTATGTATGTATGTATGTATGTATGTATGTATGTATGTATGTATGTATGTATGTATGTATGTATGTATGTATGTATGTATGTATGTATGTATGTATGTATGTATGTATGTATGTATGTATGTATGTATGTATGTATGTATGTATGTATGTATGTATGTATGTATGTATGTATGTATGTATGTATGTATGTATGTATGTATGTATGTATGTATGTATGTATGTATGTATGTATGTATGTATGTATGTATGTATGTATGTATGTATGTATGTATGTATGTATGTATGTATGTATGTATGTATGTATGTATGTATGTATGTATGTATGTATGTATGTATGTATGTATGTATGTATGTATGTATGTATGTATGTATGTATGTATGTATGTATGTATGTATGTATGTATGTATGTATGTATGTATGTATGTATGTATGTATGTATGTATGTATGTATGTATGTATGTATGTATGTATGTATGTATGTATGTATGTATGTATGTATGTATGTATGTATGTATGTATGTATGTATGTATGTATGTATGTATGTATGTATGTATGTATGTATGTATGTATGTATGTATGTATGTATGTATGTATGTATGTATGTATGTATGTATGTATGTATGTATGTATGTATGTATGTATGTATGTATGTATGTATGTATGTATGTATGTATGTATGTATGTATGTATGTATGTATGTATGTATGTATGTATGTATGTATGTATGTATGTATGTATGTATGTATGTATGTATGTATGTATGTATGTATGTATGTATGTATGTATGTATGTATGTATGTATGTATGTATGTATGTATGTATGTATGTATGTATGTATGTATGTATGTATGTATGTATGTATGTATGTATGTATGTATGTATGTATGTATGTATGTATGTATGTATGTATGTATGTATGTATGTATGTATGTATGTATGTATGTATGTATGTATGTATGTATGTATGTATGTATGTATGTATGTATGTATGTATGTATGTATGTATGTATGTATGTATGTATGTATGTATGTATGTATGTATGTATGTATGTATGTATGTATGTATGTATGTATGTATGTATGTATGTATGTATGTATGTATGTATGTATGTATGTATGTATGTATGTATGTATGTATGTATGTATGTATGTATGTATGTATGTATGTATGTATGTATGTATGTATGTATGTATGTATGTATGTATGTATGTATGTATGTATGTATGTATGTATGTATGTATGTATGTATGTATGTATGTATGTATGTATGTATGTATGTATGTATGTATGTATGTATGTATGTATGTATGTATGTATGTATGTATGTATGTATGTATGTATGTATGTATGTATGTATGTATGTATGTATGTATGTATGTATGTATGTATGTATGTATGTATGTATGTATGTATGTATGTATGTATGTATGTATGTATGTATGTATGTATGTATGTATGTATGTATGTATGTATGTATGTATGTATGTATGTATGTATGTATGTATGTATGTATGTATGTATGTATGTATGTATGTATGTATGTATGTATGTATGTATGTATGTATGTATGTATGTATGTATGTATGTATGTATGTATGTATGTATGTATGTATGTATGTATGTATGTATGTATGTATGTATGTATGTATGTATGTATGTATGTATGTATGTAGTTTAATTTTTGTCTTTTATTCTACAGATGGAAAAAAGTAACCAATTTTGATTAAACTTAACCAAAACGGCAACATTGTTCGCATTATAAAAATAGGCAGGTAGTTTTAAACTTTTTTTATACTGAGTAAAATAGAAAATGCAGTTTTACACAACTGGTAGTTGAGGCCTGGATTTCTGTTTTACAAGGCAGGTAGATTAAAATTTTTTTATTTTTGGGTATAAATTAAGCCGCAATTGTCTAATCAAGCCAGTTAAGTTTTTACTTTGTAAAAGCAGTGATCATTAAGTTATACAATTTTATAGAGTCAATGTGCTATAATGTCATTTCAAAATTCGGAATTGTTCGAGTTATTCAGAAACTCACATAATGAAAATGAGTTTAGAATGGCTATTGTGCAAAAATTACACAATTTATCAGGATACCACGAAGAGGATGTGAAAACCACAATTCACTTCATTTACTTGAAAATTAATAAAAAATGGCTTGCCTCAAAACGAACGAACTCAGACTGGCTGAATGGAGTAACAACTTTTGAAAACATAGAAGAACCGCATACATCTTCTGACATCAAAAGAGGAAGACCTGCAAAAACTATAAACGAATGTTCGGAGTACACAAGAAAACGTAAAGTTCAAAATGTCACTAAAGATATATGTAAATCGCATCTTTCAGAAGCATTATGTCTTAAGTATGTTAAAGATAAAGACAAATCAAAGTCAGACATTCCAAAAGCTGTGGAGCTTGCAAGCCCAAATCGTCTGCAGAGAATTAAAGAGAGTATTCCAACTCCTCCAAATGCTTTACCCAGAAAGTATAGCATAGAAGAAGCCTTATCGTTATTTATGGACTTGGGATTGTCAAAGGAAAAGTATTCTATTTTACGAAGCTCTTTAAAGAATCATAATGTCAATATTCTTCCTGGATACAAAAAGGTTACATCTGCCAAAAAAGAAGCAGTGCCATCTAATGTAAAGGTTACTGAAATATCGGCAGAGGTTAAACTGCAAGACTTAATGGATCATACAGCCAAACGCCTTATTCAAAGTTTGCCTGAAAATGAAGCAGTATTACTGCCAGATAGGCTTACATTGGTAAATAAGTGTGGATGTGATGGATCATCCGGCCAAAGTGCCTACAAACAAACAATATCGACAAATGACACAACTATTACAGATGCAAATATGTTTATGGCTTCTGTAGTTCCTTTAAGACTAAGAAGTGAAATCTCTGAGCATTGGAAAAATCCCCGTCCATCATCAGTTCATTTTTGCCGTCCGATATTTTTTAAATACACGAAGGAGTCTTCAGAAATGATCAAATCAACAGTAAACGATATCAAAAAGCAAATTTCTGAACTAAACCCTTTAATGCTTGAAATGGAGAATGGAAAAACAGTTTACATTGATTATGAATTTTGTCTTACAATGATTGATGGCAAAGTCTTAAATGTAATAACAGATACTTCGTCAACTTTAAAGTGTGCGATTTGCAAAAAGACACAGAAAGACTCTCAAAATCTTGATGATTCAAGTGATGAGCACAACTATGAATATGGAATTTCTCCATTACATGCTAGAATTAGGTGCATGGAGTTTATTTTAAAACTAGCGTATACAATTCCGCGAGATGGAGAATGTTTTGATAAGAACTCAACACCAAAAGAAAAACTATCTGCTCAAAAAAAATTATACAAAATGAATTTCTTAAGAACCTTGGGCTGACAATAGACTGCCCAAGGCAGGGGTATGACAATACGAACGATGGAAATATATCCAGAGCATTTTTTGAAAATGATGAGGTAACAGCCAGAATTACTCGGGTCGATAATCATATTATAAAAAGGTTTGCAGTTATCCCAAACGTTATAAACTCTCGAGAAATGATAAATGGCCCAAAGTTTCATGACTATGCATCAAAAACTGCTCAACTTTTGGTTCAAATGTACCCTGAAAAGAAACTTACTCCTACGGTCCATAAGATTTTGGCTCATGGTAAAGATTTAATTGAATATCAATGCCTACCAATTGGAGAGTTATTAGAAGAAGCCCAAGAATGCAAAAACAAAGATTACAAACACTTCAGATACACAAATACTTGCAAATTTTCACGGATAAGACAAAATGAGGACATTTTCAATATGTTGGCCGCCTCATCGGATCCACTAATTTCATCACGAAGACATGTAAGATCTCAAAAGGATTTACAAGAACGTAATTATAGCTCTGATATGTTAAGTCTATTAGATATCGCTCCCAATGTTAATGACTATTTTAAAGAAAACTAACTAATAAAAAAAATTAAACTAGTTTGAAAAAAATATAGTAAATAAATTAATATCATTATATATTACACTGTGTGTAATTCTTTAATTCATAGGAAAATAACCATATACGGACACCACTAAATGATAAAAGACCAAAAAAAAAGAACCTTTTTCCACATTTTTGCCCAAAGTCATGCAGCAAGTGTGCATGTTTTATTTAATTTTTGTAATCTTAGAATTAGTTTCCTAAAATTTTAAAATAATTATTTTTACAAAAATTGTAACAAAAGAAAATCAAATAAAAAATACTTACTTCTAAGACTAATAATGTTAAATTCATACATACACAAAACAGCAATAACACATTTAAGTTTTGATTCTTTTGTTCTTGTAAAAAATGCTCAATAGCTTAATTTGTAATAAACAAAATCAAACCCCAATAAAATATGCCTACGCAATAATAACACTGTTAGAATTTTTTTGTGCGTATTTTACTGAAAATCACCCTTTTAAGCAGGTAGGGCCTGCATTCAATGTTTTTGTTGTTATGAAATTAGAGAACAAAATTCTTTATAAATAATAAGATCATCAATTGATAATTTCAATACAGGTGTTTGTTACTTTGTTTTGACATGTTCTGCACAAAAAATTGGAAAAACTAAATTCCATTTACAAAAATGAAATAAAACATGCACAATGGCTGCATGACTTTGGGCAAAACTAGGACACACGGGTCTTATTTTCTTTTTGGTCTTTTATCATTTAGTACTGTCCGTATAGGGTTATTTTTTTCGTGTTGCACTGTGTTATATATTATATAGCATTAATATTAAAATTATTTCAAAAATGTGTATTTATAGTAAAAATAAAAAATATTATATTACTCTAACATGTTAAATTACAGTGGTACTTTTTTTCTGGACTTCCTTATGAGAATAGCATTTGAAGCACCAAAAGTTGTGTTTGAAATGTTTTTTAAATTTTAAAAAGATCATTACTTCAAAAGATATGAATTTTGCGACAAAAGAGGTCAAAGGTTATTACCGTGCCCAATGCCTATCAAAATGCGGGAGCACTTATTTTGAAACTAAAGGATTTAAAATGGAAGTGATAACTATTGGATATATCTTGGTAACTTAAAAAATTATGGTTTTTGCGATGAGAAAGCCACTGTGCGTAGTACCCTGTGATCATATGGACATGCAGGTTACTTATTTTTTAGCGAAATGCTTTGAAATGCTTTAAACATTTTTAAAACATCTTTATTATGTACTTTAAAGTTTATTATGTTTGTTATGAAACAGTCAAAAGGCGACACTGTGCACAGTGCCGCGGCTAACCTATGACCGTGAAAATCATGCATATTGAAGCTTGAGGAGTCTTCTTTCAAATGCTTTTCAAAATTTTTAAATATCTTTATTACTTTAAAACTTATGATTTTTGCAACGAAAAAAGTCAAAAGGCCCCACTGTGCGTCGGCGAAGTAAAAGAACTAATAAAATGGCTACACAGCTAAAACAACTCAATGCCTCTACTTGACACAAGAGAGGCTTGCAACACTGCTCTACAAAAAAACGCGCAATAGCAGAGTTGTAAATTAGTTAAGATTTCTATCTCTTAATTAATTAACTGGTAGGCATTAATTGCCTGATTGTGTTACTTATCTTTATAAAAAAAAAATTAAATTAATTATGAGATTTTTCTTTTATTTTAATAGTTATGAGCTTTTTCGATATATTGCTGTTTAAATACCTATGCGATTTAGATAAAGGTCAGTAAGGTAAGTGCTGTTGAAAACTTCACAAACAACAACCTTTTAGAAGATAATTATTTTTCATGATATTATCATATTTTTCTCTTTTGGGCAAATGGAAGCAAAGTTCAACATTAAGTTGGCTCGGGGCAGTCCCATGGGCGTAATATTTTTGGAGACTCATATATATATGTATTTATTAATGAAGTTTAAACTTCAATTTCTGCACCAAATCAGAAAGAGGTGGGTCGTTTCAGAAAAAAATTTTGTGATACCCTGAAAATAAACTTTGGCATTTCTTAAGAATGTCCCAGAAATATTTCGTGTTTGCTATAACTGTTACTGAGCTCGACCATTTTTAAAAACATTTTTGTTTTCATACTACATATATATTTTTATTTTGCACTCCAAGAAACTTTATGCAAAAGTGGTATCAAATGAAAGATATTTTGAAAATGGTAAATATTAAATATTTTTGGACTCCGAATAAAAAATGTAAGATTTCATATTTAGGGAGCCACAAAAAATTTTTATTTTTCGAACTTTAATTTGCATAATGAAACTTGATGGAAAAATTTAAACATATTATTTCTATAGCATTAATCGTGCTTCGCAATCGTATGTTTTCGTAATTTGACCAAATTTTTCCACTCTCTCATGAAGAAAACCAAGAACGATTTTCCTTGATCCCACGTCAAATTTGGTTGATAAACAGACCGGTTTCGGCTATGTGCCATCTTCAGTGTTCTATTGATAGTAAGCCGAGACAATATACAAGATATCTTAATGCGAAATTAAAAGTTAATAACGCAATAATTGAACGAGTTAAAAAATTTAAATACTTAGGTACTTGGCCAACTGAGGACTGGTCTGCGGATATAGAAATTAAATGCAGGATATAAATGGTAAGAACCGCTTTTCTTAAATATGAAATAAGCATCAACATTCGTGTTGATTTTAAGATTTTTTGTCAAAATAAGATTTGAAGATTTTTTTACCCAAAAAGACCACTCTTGAGATTTAGTTGCTTAACGCCAATTATTGTCATACGCTTTGTTTAGCTCAATGAAAGAATAATTTATAAATTATACTAAAAATGTATTACGGCGTTTTTAGTACAAAAAATATACTTAAGAAACGACCTTGTTTTGGTATAATAAAACGTTTTCAAAATTCACTTGATGATAGTGAGTTTCAAAATTTATATGATGAACTTAGAGAGCTTCGCAACATGTTTATACATATAATAAAACTGTGAAATGGCGGCATATGAACTATGTTTTTTAATTTTTATGCTGGCGTGCGTAAATTGTAATCGATGTGTGATTATCTCTTCGTCTGACTGTCTGTCTGTCTGTCCGAACACGCATCATGCAAAAACAACTGAACGGATTTTTATTAAATTTTGCATGGAGGTACTTTAGAGTTCCAACTACGTAAGGATACTTTTCACCGCGATTGAATCATTTCCAAGTTTAGATAGAAAAAAGCGAAAGTATTTCGTTTTTTTTAACATGTATTTCATTGGTGCTGTACCAAATCATCAGAAAACATTGCTTAACCCTCAACAAATAAACCTTTATTTTCAATAAAATTGGGAGAAAAAACTTATAAATACTTTTATAAACTTATAAATACTTTTATTGACACCTGATAATCGACTAACTTTATAAAGGTGTAGAAAAATAAAATAGATTCATATATAATTTGTTTGTTGGGTTTTGTATAAGTTTCTAAAGGTACGGCTACACTTGTCATATAATTGCCGAAAAAGACGTGACCAACAGACAAACTAAAATTGTATTTCCTTTAATTCCAATATTTGTTTAAATATGGGTTCGCATTTATTGTAAATAATATAAAATATATTTTTGCAGCATAATTAACTTTATTTTGTGATATAAAACTAAGTTAAATCACAGTAAACCCAAGCAAAAGTAATGGTTACGTTTCTTTGGACAAATATTTGCCATATGTGAACGTACCTTAAGCCTACTACGCTTATTTTATTCTTTTGTGATTTTAAAAAATTATTATTTGTAAATTCTCAACGGTTTTTGAAATTCTGTGGGTAAGATAATAGGTTTAAACCTTTTCAAAAGTATGATTAAAGTCTACGTATGATTTGATAAAGCACCATTGAAATTGAAAAATAAATCTTTATTTTAAATTAATTTGCGAAAGTATTTTAAATAATAAATTTAATAAATGCCATAATATATATATAAAAATTAAAAAATTTTTTCAAACAGAAAATTTTTTGAAGAATGTATATATATATATATATATATATATATATATATGTATATATATATATATATATATATATATATATATATATATATATATATATATATATATATATATATATATATATATATATATATATATATATATATATATATATATATATATATATATATACATATATATATATATATAGATATATATATATATATATATATATATATATATATATATATATATATATATATATATATATATATATATATATATATATATATATATATATATATATATATATATATATATATATATATATATATATATATATATATATATATATATATATATATATATATATATATATATATATATATATAAAGTTTTGAAACCACTGTGCAACATAGCATTTTATTGTATAGTGTACCCAGAAACAAAAATATTTATTTGGTTCTGCTTTTTAAGGAGTGGAGACTATAAAGCCGGCTTAATATAACTATTTATGTTTCCTCTCTCGCACCGATCTCATTTTATTAATCAATAACTCATAGTATAAATAACTACATACATATGTATATGCGATATTTTGTTTACTGTTGTTGATCATAATGTTAATTGAGTACTCTTTGCACATTTTTAAAGTTGTTGTGTTTTAAGTCATTCTGTCCGTCCATCCGTACGCCTGTCTCACAAACATGATGACAGAGTATTGTTGTGTAGTCGTCGCGTCACACTAGTATATACTAGTAGATTTGTTTGCTTTTTTTTGTCTGCTTAAAAAAATAATAATAATCGTGCCTGGTACGGTGATCACCGTTTCAGACAAACGACTTTACTTGGCATCCATATTTCAGGTTTATTTTATTTTTTTGCTCTTTCATACGTGATTGTTGCTTTAATATTGTGAAAAAAATATATATACATATGTACTGGGTACACATAAACATACTTAGCTAACTAATATTATTATGTACATTTGCAGTATTATTGTTATTATTATAATAGCAGTATACTGTAGTTATCGTATAGAGCATTGTTCTGCAAAGCGTGTTGCGTGGCACACTGGTGTACCGTAGTCATCAGTTGACGTGCCACGGAAAAAAGTCAAGACGTTAACAATCGTTATTCATTGTTAAAAGGCATTTGAATGTATTCATATGCCTTTCAACTAAGCAGTGGTTTTCATTCAATGTTGAAAAATTAAATTAATGCATACACAAAGCGAAAGAGATACAACGCCATTTGAACCGAAAATAAAAAAAATACTTCGCCATTCAAATAAACATAACAGAGTGAAATTTGTTAAATAAGCGGGTATAATTCGGGTATGAAATTTATAGAATGCACAAAATAAATGAGTTTATTCTAACCAGGGCTACCACTTTGGTCTAATCAGACCAAAAAAAAAGGAATGAGTAGTAAAACGTGGATTTCTGGCTGATATATTCGCTCATTTAAATGAGCTCAACAGAAAAATTCAAGGCTGGAATTCTAATACTTTAACGTCTGCGGACAAAATTAAATGCTTTCGCGCTAAGTTGGTGTTATGGGTCAGCCGCGCTGAAATGTTTCCACCGTTTCTACAACGGTTGCCCAAATTTTGATCGCCTGTGCTCGGTTAAATAGGCTAACATTTCTCTCTAAGCACTTCTCATATTAGGTATATTGATTTTAGTAATAAATAAATATAAGTAAACATTGCTTTTTTCTTTGGATTACCTCTAAAATTTTTTGGTTTGATAGGAATGCCTTGAAAACAAAAAGTTTGCGGAACACTGATTTAGAGTACAATTAAATTCACATCTACATACATAAATAATTTGCAAACACATAAATGTACATATGTACCATCAAATAAAATTGGATAAATTTATTCATTGTACCTTGTATGCATACAATTTGTCAAGAAAGTCACTGCAAAACGGGCAACTTCTTTTGATTTTCTATTCAATGAAGAAAAACAACTAAAAACTTTTTTCTTAATTTTTTCAACTATACCCAGCACCAATTTAACCCATTAAGGCCCTACGTTACATTTTCACAGCGTTCACTTAAACCTCCTCTCAGGCATTTAGTGATTACATGATAATGTGATAGAGCACAGTGAAATAAAATTTAACTTAATAACTATTCGACATGTTTGTGAATTTGTATCATACATAAGTTTTTTTATAAAAAAATTTTAGTTAAATTTTTAATTTTTCCTGTTTTTGGGGTACTTTTAGAAATTGTTGAAAAAAATAAAGTAATATCCCAGCAAAAACTACTGCTTCGCCATAAGCAGGTTTGTAAAGGAGAGTTTTGTTGGTGTAGCTTACAAACCTGCTTACGTATTGCATGATATTTGTTTGCGATGTACCACTTAGGAGCATTTATTGTTGAAATCTTATTTCAGCGCATTCAGTATGAAATAAAATCATACTATTGTTTTGTTGTTTTAAGATCGTAACTCGTGGTTATTCATCATAAAAGTTTTATAATATCTGCCTTACAATAGCGCATTCTTGTATGCACCACTGTAAGTGGATGTGTTTTTTAAGAGGACGAAAAAGAAAAGCGTAAGAAGCTTAAGCATTTTGTGCACATTTGTTTAACAGGACAATTATGTACTGCTTCCAAAATCTTGATTATTTTTTGCATATAATGCAAAATGCACACACACATATATATATATATATATATATATATATATATATATATATATATATATATATATATATATATATATATATATATATATATATATATATATATATATATATATATATATATATATATATATATATATATATATATATATATATATATATATATATATATATATATATATATATATATATATATATATATATATATATATATATATATATATATATATAAGGGATCGGACTTTTATGCAAATGCATGTTTTTGTGGTGATATATAAAGAGGTATTGGCTAATTATCTATGCGAATCATCAAGTTATAAGTAGTTTGTCATAGATTTGTTGTTGCATATTTTTGCATATTTTGGTGGTAAGCGCATATTTTGCATATTTTGGCAATAAATGTATATTTTTCGAGTTATAATTATTATTTAATGCATATTTCTCAATTTTTGAAAATATATTAATACGCCGATTATGGCTGGCAGCCAGCCTCAGTAGGGTTGCCAGTTGCTGAAATTGATACTACTGATGGCAACTGGCAACTGGGAGCTGTCAATTTCAGTTGCTATTTAGTGCCTTTCTGGTAACCATTAATTTTCAGTTGCCGGCTGGAAATGCAAGTAAAGTTCGGTTGCATTAAATAATATATTCTAGTTTTGGTACTTTGTTCGTAAGTAAATGCATATTTTTGCGCATATTTTTCATTTTTAAAAGCATTTGTTAAGCGCTTAAAATCAATTTTTCGTTGCTTGAAAGTCCGAGCCCTGTTGATCATTAAGATTGATACTAGGGACGTAAGGATACGCCGTTTTGCCGATCCGACACCGATAGTTTAATATAAATATTGCCGATACCGATTTCTATACCGATACGAATATTGAAACTGAGTTCAAGTTTAGATTAACAAAACTCAAGAAGGGCAATTTTTTATTATACAAATTACGGTGTAAGAGATTACTAATATTTAAAATTGATATTAACCCATTATAAAATATTGGAAGTAATTTTTAAGGAACTATATTTTCATTGCTTCCAAAGAATCCATATTAAAAATATTCAGATAGTTAGTAGAAAAGCAACTAAGAATTTGTAATTCCTATATAATTTTAAAAAATACCCGCCATGCTTTTTAAAAAATCGATTTTTAAAGGACATTTATCAATTAATATGCTTCAAAATAACTTGATAGCTTAGTTGTTAAAGTCTTCCAAAAGTTTGTATTTATTAACTTAAATTTATGTACATCAAAACACAGTTTTGTATTTAAATTCGCATAAAAAGAAACAAGTTGTGAAAATGGGTAATTTTGCATCCTTTTTCCTTGCAGAAAAATCATTATAGAACACCGAAAAAGAAATTTGTCCTAACATCACTTCCAATTCGGTGATTGGTAATCGAAAAAGATAACTTCTTGCAATGACAACGATATGTAAAACTAAATAGAAATTATCCAAATTTGCAATAATTCCGGATCACGAATTCTACGTTTTCATGACTTCTTTGGAATATCTTTTTTTGCTGGGAATAAGATTTAAAAAACAACGAATTGAATTTGAATTCATGGTAAAATTAACAAAAGATTAATAATTTTTTTTACAAAATGACAGCATAAAATATTACTAATATTTAAAATTGATATTAATAAGATTTAAAAAATAGCGAAATAAATTTATTTCATGGTAAAATTAGCAAAAATAGCTAATTTGTTTAATAAAACCCCCAAAAAAAATTGTTTAAAGTATCGTCGTATCGGCAGTAAAATATCGCCGATACCGATGTATCGGAAAATCTGAAGTATCGCCGATATATCGGTATCGGTTACATTCCTAATTGATACTGGGATTGGTACTGGGTCGTATGATTAATAAATAACCCAATATAAAACATACGCAGATGTGGTTTCAAGTAGTGCCAGTCAAAATTGTCAAAAAAGTGCCTACTTTCAAGCATAACCCTACATTTACACATAACCCTACATTTACATATGAAAGTACATTCATGAAATTTTTGTATACTATTATCAACGAAAAAGAAAATTGTATTCTGTCTTTCTCATAGCTTAATCAAAAGTGTGTTAGTGAAAATGTGTATTGCGACTTTCTTGCAATTACTTTCATGTGTAAATGCCAACTAACAGTCAAACCTGCAGCTGATACACGTTGCTGCTTATTGCACGCAAGCAACGAATTAGAGCAATAAGATTCCGTTTCGACAAGCCTGCAGCTAGATCGATAAAAATTTTTTTCAATGTCTATGGCTACACAGTTATAGAATAGATCTTTTGAACGAGGAGACTAGATCAGCAACGGACTTGGAGCATAAAAGCAATTTAGTTTTTGTTTTATAGAAAAAAAAACACATTTATTATCATATTTGGCTAAATACTACATTTTCGAAAATATTACATTTAGTAAATGTTGATTGTATTGATTGCTTATTTCGATTGGCATAACAAAAAATGAGCATTTCAATAAAAAATCGTAAACTCCTTTTTTTAATTTGGTCCACTGTGCATCGCAAGATACATATTTATTACCAACTTCTTTGCAATTGGAACTATTGTGTGCCTTAATAAACAACAACAAAAACGAATTCATTCAATTAGTGTTAAACGTACATTATAACAAGTTTTTTACTGAAGATTTCGGAGAAAAATCATCATCGTTCATTTCTTAAAATAATAAAAATTTTTCATACATTTTGTGGTCCTGAAATTTTATAATTTTAAATTTCGAAATTTTAAAATTGAAATATACTGTTTTTTTTTTCAAATAAATAGTTGAATTTTTTCTTATTTATAAATTTTTCTGTAGATCCTTTTCTAGTCTAAAAGTTTACTAATTCATTGAACTTCTTTAATGTAAACAAAACTTAGTTCTTTCTTTGCAGTTTCCATTCTATTTGATGAACGGAATAATTAAATGCGCTCAAGTTGTCTTAAATACTGATTCCTTATTGCCACAGATATAATGCGAAAATTTGTTAAAACTTTTGAACAAACTATAGGGATAAAAGTGAAAATAGCTAGTTTCTAAAATGCATGTCAGTTTACCAAAATACCCTGAAAAGTACAACAAAACTATAAGCAAAAAAAGTAATTCACAATCTACAAAACGTTCTATAATTGTAAAGTCCAGTTAAAAAAACTATGCTGACTATAACACAAAAACCGCGATAATAAAAAACCTAAAATAAGTATGGTTTTATTGTGACGGTGAATAGCATTTTTGAGATTAGAAGGAAGATTCATTGTTACGAACTCTTACTGATAAATTTTAATTTTGTTAATGTGTAATTGTTGTGTAACACTTTGAGTGTAGCACTTCTAGTGTTAAAAACTTAATTAACGTATAAAAAAATGTGTTGTTAATGATGAGCAAGAAAGTTCATATTTAAAGTATGTATTTCAAATATTTTTCCACGTTGGACAAATTTCTTGACAAACTGTACCTATTTATGCACGAATTATTTATTATGACGTTTTGTTACTGAATGTTCTGTGTAGAACTCAATGTGCTTGACAAATTGAAAAACTACTTATTATATTCTTAGCTTGCATTTTTTATCTAAATATGTGCATACTTGAAACTATACATAAAAATTAATGAAATTCTTAAAATTCTTACTTTATACAAATAATCCACTTGTTCGACCACTACTAAAGCCAGCATACATCCGTAAATACATTCATGTATGTATATCCATAAATACATATTAGTTATGATAAACTGTTTTGAATAAAAAAATATATTTAAACATTTGTTGCAATATTAATGAAAATAATTTGATGCAAGAATTTATTTTGTGGTCAAAAGCAATAATCGCGCATGCCGTAAAAATACGTTGGAGAAAAATCACATTTTATATTCGGAAGAGTTTTGAAAAAAATCGATCGAAGGATGTTCTTTACTAGACTTTGGTGCTTATTGCAAATACCATGGGACTCCATTACGAATTAAGCCAATATAATTTTATTAAAATCTTTTGCGATACCAACGTACAGTGGCTCCAATTGTAAGAAAGGTAATAAATCTGTATCTTTGAAACTTGCGATCCGATTACAAATCGATGTATGTAAGAATCATAGAGCAGGACCTAAGCTTTAAGATGAAGCAACTTAGACCACAAATATTATCCGATTTTAGTGAATTTAGACTTGTTGAAACCTTATTGAAAAACAGAGAAAACACACTTTGTTTCATTTAGATATCACTAACATTTTCAGAAATATTTGGCTATGGATTTTAAAATTATGGTTTTTGGCCGCGACTTTGTTCCTGATTTTGTAAATATCTCCGGTAATAGCATAGCAAAATTTTTCAAATAAATATTTCATGATTGTAAACAAAATCCTTAATAATATGCAGAACAACGTTTTAAACTATCTCAATTCATGTAGCCATGAAAAAAAATCAAAGTCAACATTTTCAAATGAGGGTGAAAAATTACTAAATTTTGTAGGGGAGCAGATTTTCTAAAAAGAAGCATTTTATTTACCTGCCTGAAAATAGTACCAAACTTCACTTTTTAATTTTTATTTCTTTACTATTTATTAAAAAACATATCAATCGTCATATATATAAAAAAAATTTTAAGATATATTTTACTACATACGGCGTTATATGTTCCCTCAGTCGAACGTTTCCAGTTTATGGAAAGTCGCCCCGTTAATTTCAGATACAATCTTCAAACAATATCATATCTGTAGCACTAGTAGCCAACCCCCTCTTAAGCCGTAGGGCAAATAAATATCCGAATTATATAATTTGCGCAATAACTATATTCAAGCTTATCATCTAGAAACACCCCCAAACATCGTAAGCGATCAATAAGTTGTATTTTAAGACCATTCATCAGTATATTGAACTCAAAATCAGAAATATCACCAAATACCATGTATATAGTTTTGCTTAAGTTTACAGTAAAATTCCATGATAATATATATATATATATATATATATATATATATATATATATATATATATATATATATATATATATATATATATATATATATATATATATATATATATATATATATATATATATATATATATATATATATATATATATATATATATATATATATATATATATATATATATATATATATATATATATATATATATATATATATATATATATATATATATATATATATATATATATATATATATATATATATATATTATATATATATATATATATATATATATTATATATATATATATATATATATATATATATATATATATATATATATTATATATATATATATATATATATATATATATATATATATATATATATATATATATATATATATATATATATATATATATATATATATTATATATATATATATATATATATATATATATATATATATATATATATATATATATATATATATATATATATATATATATATATATATATATATATATATATATATATATATATATATATATATATATATATATATATATATATATATATATATATATATATATATATATATATATATATATATATATATATATATATATATATATATATAAACGAAAATTTGCACCATTTAAATTTTTCATGAAGTTTTACTACCAATTTGCTCTGATGGACACAATCAAATGCTCTGGATAGATCCAAAGATAACCGAATGTTCACTTTTCTTTCATTGAAATTTCCCCCAATAACATTAATCATTTTAATTAAAAGTGACGAAGTGTTATGGCCTCTGCGATAAGCATACTGGATAAAATCTATCAAACTATATTTTTCCAAATAATCCAATAATCTAGATTTAAGCAAATCTTCAACCACTTTGGATATCACCGGTAATATAGAAATAAGCCTTAAATTTTGAATCGAGGAAACTTTCGGAATAGAAACCATCCCCGAGGCTTTACATACTGAAGAAAAATAAGAAGAAGTGATAATACCAGATGTAGTAGATGTTAACATATGGCAGGAAAATTTATTTTCAAGAACCTCAGAGGAATGCCGCCATGTCCAATTGCGATAGATTTTACTTTAGTCATTTCTCTGGTAAGTTCGACTTCACTTATATTATCAAATGAGAGACAAACATTTCCGTCAGTGTAATTGAAATCCACTTCGCGGGTGTCAAGACTAGATTTATCCCCAAAAAAAGTTATTCACCTCATTGTCATCATATTCCAAAGATATTTTATTATACTCTAGACATCCCGCATCCCTAAGTGTACCCCAAGTATTATTATTGTTAATCCTTTAAAAGGTTCTTATCGAATATTTTCTCTTATACTTTCTCATACTACTTTTAACCTTATTTCTGTGTCTACAAAAAGTTTGACAATTTTCCTCAGAAGGTTCAGCTATGTAGCCTCTATATGCCAAATTTCTTAAAGAAATTGCGCATATAACCTCCCTGGATCTAATCCAAGTACACTTCTTCACTTATGAACAGATATATGCATATTTACTTCTCGGTTGGCTGTCTGGAACTAGATACAGACAAAATAACTGACAACAGTTTAAGCATGGATAAAAACAACACACAAATAGCTTTGATTGTAGGTTTAGACAAAATGTCCATCTAAAGCGAAACCAAAAAATAATAAGAGCTTGAGAGTGTCAGATAGGGAAATTTCGGCTAACTAAGTTGAGTCGCAATAAAAATTAATTCAAGAATTTACATGAGAAATGTCTTGTATTCTATTTCGTGGCAAAAATTAGTTAAATAGCTGATGTTTCCTTCACACCTTCACAAGTGGTAAGAGTGAACAAAAACGCTGATGAGACGGTATAGCCGCCTGTCGAAATCAGTAGTACTGATCCGTTCTGCTAATCTGATTTGAATATAATAATAATTTGAATTTACATTACTTCAAATATTGAACTAAGAAGCCGAAATAATAAATTTCAGACTTATACCTGTTCAGTTCAAAATAAAAATTACGTAAAAATAGATTTTCAGAATTATTTGTTTGTTTGAAATGGTTTGTAAAAATGTGGGAGTAGTTTCCAAACAGCTTCATCAGCAAGTTCGAACATCAAGTGGAAGCTCGAATAGCTTAAAACAACACAATGAATTAAGGTGATCTTAATAAAAAAGGGCGAAATACATATTACTCGCTTTAGGTTTATTTCTACAATATTAATAAAAATGTACAATTAAATATATAAATTGCTATCGATTTTGGCCTACTAAAATTAAATGGCCAACGATATGGCGTCTTCGGATTACAGTACAACAATGAAAATTACAAAGTATTACAGCAACATGCATAAAAAAATTTTATTTTAGGTTTAAGACACAATTGTTATTGAACAGTTTCACGCTAAAAACTGTTTAATATAAAATTGCATTCATAAACACTACAATAGACATTGTGTGCTTTAAGGAATTTTAGGTTTCGATACTGGCAACGCCACCATGTTTTGTAGTTAGTGTTGCAATAAAAAGAATATGATTTCATTCGGATATTGAAATAAATTAATAGCTTTTTATCGTTTTCGTGAAGTTAAGCTTTTTTGAACTCTCTTTATAATATGTGTCGTTCATTGTTACTGTGAATTATCTCCTTGTAATTAAGTTTCGAGAAAACGAGCCTTTTATAGTGAATATTTTGTAGTTTTACTTCCGCGAGTAAGCAAGTAACGCAATATATGGGGTTTTGGTGCAAATATTGGAGTTGATTCACTGTAACTGCGATAGAAATGACCAAATATGATACTATTCTACAAAATATGTATTTATTAAATATATGGAGTTACCCCACTTTTACAATAAACGACACATATATTTCTCAACTTATTTAATACAAGGTTTCTATGAAGTAAAATCAAAAATGTGAAATGATTACAACAGAATTCACACGACTCTTTATATCATATGTGAAAAGGGTACTCGAATAACGAGCCTATTTTAATTTGGGTTGATTGTTTCTTCATCACTAACATTTTTTTTCCTAATTTTGCTGCGAATTTTGTTTAACTTAAATAATCAAATTAAAAAAAACAATACTTAAACGCTTAATTTAAAGTATATGATCTATGCCTGTGTGAAAAATTTGCAAAGATATTTGAAGTTAAAATTGATATTTCGATTATATGAATTTATTGAAGGTTTATAGTAGGTGCATACCATCTTTAAACCTATTTTAAAATGTTCATGTAATATACATTTATGAATGCAATGTTATGAAATTTTGCTTAAAAGTAGTTTATTACACGGTTTTAAATATTTATAGATATGGCTGTTAGTGTTTATTACAAAAAGATAATCAAAAGTAGCAAATAATTAAAGCAGCGGCACCTGGACATCACACCATCGTAAATAGCCGTGACACCCCAGTCAGTTGTCAAACAGGGATGGGAAAACTCAATTACTCAAACGGGAACCGTTTGCTTGCGGTTGGCTCCCATAATTTTTTCGAAAAACTGTGGGGAATTTTGCTCCCCAGAAATATTGGTTATTGCATACTTTCTCTATATATTGACCGATTTTAAAAATTATTTCTTGTTTGAAAAGGTTTGCTTAAAGTTTGTTGGTACCATAGAAGTGTAAATCAGACAGACAAAGTGGTAGACCGATATATTAATTATCTCCAAACTCCAAATTTTTGAGCGATTTTCAAAATTGATTAGTGAAAAAAGTGTCAATTAACTGAAATCAAATAATTTAATTTTATTGCAAAATTATTTAACATCACTGGTACTGCTGTTTAGTGAATCTGATAATTCTTAATTCACAAATAAAGGTCAAGAAAATTATTGCAATAATTTTGCACTATCACTAAAGGTGTTTTTGCATGGTAAGTCTTGTATTACGATGTGTCTAAAAATGAAAAAAATCTTATCATGTAAACGCAAAATGTATTGAGTAGCAGAGAATATGGATACAAAATTTGACAATCATTCGGTAAATGTTTATTTTCTAAACCATTTTAGCAACGCATCATCATACCAGAGGTGTAAACATGAAAAATACTTACAATAAACTTTTGTTCTCTTTTTTTAAGCACGAAGAGAATATAATATTTTGATTCTACAAAGTCGTTAATACTTTATATTACCATATAAAGATAGCTTAAGTAATATTGGGAATTGCTGAACTAGTGCACTATCCCTGCTTATATCGGTATACTCTTTCTTTTTTATAAGTTATTATAATTTAATTATAATTATTAATACATAATCCTTCCTTCCTTTCGAGGACTTATCACATTAAAATTGCATTGAATAACGAATAAGAGTATACATACACTGACTAAAAACGCCTTACTTAAAGATTTAAGTTTACATTCTTTTTTAAAAACGTTAACTGATTAGACTTTTCCCCTTATAATTAGCACTAAATGATTTGCATTTAAATCATTGATTGCAGTTGTATCACTTATTAATTTTTATATTGTTTTTTCTGTGGTGCATCGTTTTGAATATTTTTCAATCGCGTCAATTTAATTACTTTGCTTTGACTCTTATTAGTTAATTAATTAATTAATTGCATTTATGATAATTACAGTTTGCATTGCAACTTGTAGGTTGACGATTACATTATGAAAGTTTCCTTGTAGGAAGTCTTGCTTTGTTGATATGAGAGAAATGGAAGGCGTATGTCTGCACTTGAAATTGGATTTATTCTCTCATTCGCTAAAACTTATTAGAGTTGTACAAAATCGTTCCTTTTGTGGAATATTTCTGACCAATTTATGTTCCCATGAAATTTTTATTTCCCTTCGAGGTAAAATTGCTATCGTGAAGTTCCCGTGAACATTTATTCCCGCTATCAGTTCTCAGTGCATGTAAAAAAGGAAAGACGCTTAATAAAATATATTAAAAATCAAAGAAATTTTTGTTTAAAAATAAAAAAATACAGTGCTAAGAATTGGAGTTATCTTTTCATTCCATGAGGAATCTAAACAAAATCGAATTGTTCGTCCAGGTTTGCCCTTGGAGAACCCGAGACATTGTAAGCAGCCTAATTAAATCAAATAGTCTTTGGTGTTAAATTAAATTTTCTCAAGAGTGAATAAAACTTTGTTTTATTTTAGTGATTCTCTACAGACGCGGAAAACTCATTTGATAGTCCATCCACAGGGGAAAAGGGGAAAAATCCACGTGAAAAAATCATTCATAATAAGGGGCATTTTTCAAATTTTTATTAACGATCGCAAAAGAAGGGAAAGGGGAAACATTTCGAGGGAACAAGTATTCACGTTAGGGGTGGTTAATTACTCCTCAAGATACTTATACAAAGTATTCCACTTTGTTCTCTTATAGTGATGTACTTTTCGAATCAAGCAATAATTTTTCTCGCTTTATGAGTAGTGGTATGACTTAAATTTCATGCAGTTTTTATGAAATTTCTGTATATGTTTCAACCGATCACGTTTTTATTTTGTACTAGATGTGCCCGCCCGCTTCGCGCGCTTAAATATCGCTTTATTACTACAAGGTGTCTTTGAAATATAATAATATAACGTTTTTTACATATTTTTTAAAGTTCCCGTTATACAAAATAAACAATGCTACCACCGTTAAAAAAACAAAAACATGTTTCTAATTTCCAACAACATTTATATTAGTAAACTTGGGTATATTTCCGTTTTTTTTTTCTATTTTAACTTAGAAATAAGATATTTTATCGCGGTAAAAAGACCCTATGTTTGAATCAGGACTTTAAAGTACCTCTATATTTCATGAAAATCGCTTCAGTGGATTTTGCGTGAAGCGTGTTCAGACAGACAAACAAAAATTCAAAAATTTGGGTTTTTGTTCTCTACATCGATTACTGTTTACGTCACAATAATAATTTTAAGAAAATATTTCATGTACAGACACGCCCTTTTTACAGTTTTATTATATGTATAGATTAAAAAAATTGTATGGACATTTTACTGCCTGTTTATCGATGTCGAATTAATTCTTTCTTTCTTACAGTTAGATTTGAGAGAAGACAAAGTTTTAGAATTTGTTTTTGTTTCAAATGAAATTGTAAGAATGAAAAATGTCCTTCCTTAAACAATTTCATCGTGTAAATTTAGTCGTACAGTCAGTCAAACGAACTTTTGTAATATTAAAAAAAACATTGAAATTTTTTATATTAAAGAAAAACAGGATTTTAATACAAATTTCTTATATGAATCAAAATTAATTTTGCGGTCACTTACGCCTTTTTATAAATATGTATGTCAAAAAAGTCCATATAGCTATGAAATAACGTGTGCTTTTAATTTCCCGTTTTCCCGGGAAAATCTCTAAAATTTCCCGGGAAATTATAAGTAGACTTTTTTGGGAATTCCCGATTCCAAAACCCTACAAGAAAAGAACGTCTTTGTCCGAGGAAATTCTAAAACCTTTGCCGAAATGTCTGACAGAATTCTCTACGAAGTCTTAAGACTCTTCTACGGAAACTCTAAAGGAATTTTCGACATGTCTGATCAATGTCGAAAAATGTCTGCAAAATAACACACTGCAACAGTGCAAAAAACACACGGACTTGACAGTGTAGGTTCCATTCTACTATCAAGCGGTAGTAAAATCCTATACTCAAACGTTCTGGAAATCAGTGGGCCCTCAAAAAAAAATTTCATCAGCTTTTGGCCAACACCTAACTCATACTTGGTGATACCGCTTAACTATATATGGCCATAATGTAGCTAACAGTCGTCTAAACAAACTTTATAACATTTTATGCCAAAAAAATAATTTATTCGTGCACTTTTTTTATATATAGGACCAAAAAATTATTTTTACAGTTTTCAGAATAACTTACATTGACTCCTAATTTTTTGCTAACAATAATTGGCTACGGTAAAGCTGAGCAACTTTTGTGAACATATTAATACAATCTGCACGTATCTGGGTACCCTAAATAGCATATGAAAACTACTTATTGTTCCATTTCTTATGTTGCCGATTTTAGTATTTAGCATTTTTTAGGGTTTGTTGTTGTTTTGCCAAATATTGTTAGTGAAAAATTTAGCGTCCCTGTAAGTCATGCTGAAAAAGGTGAATAAAATAATTGTTTCAAAAAGAAGTGCTGGAAAAAATTTTTTCGCACAAAATGTTAATGAAATACAACACAACAGAGAAGTGTGGACTTGAATATACTATTTTCAAAATAAAATATTTTCCTTAGCATCAAAAAATAGAGAAAAACTAAAATTTTTAAGGTAACCGATATATGCACAAAAGCTATTCATTGCGGATTATTTTTTTAATTTAATCACGATGACGCGTGATTCATGCGTGAATCACACCTGACGCGAACATATGACGACATTTGCACATCTCTAATTATTGATAATGGTAATCCCGTTGTCGTTCTGAATGAGATATTGCGATATAAGATATTTTCATATAACCTTCAACAAAAACAGTTCTTTAGGAGTACCTTGATATAACACTTAATCTTTTTTAAACTGTTTTTGGTGAAAAAAATATTCGTGTGCCGTTTCGGATGTTAAAAAAAACGGAAGTCGGCTTGGGGTTAATTTTTAACAAATTTTGCATAGTAAACAAAAAAATCCAAATACGTAAAAGAAAAATAAGTTTTTGAGGATTTGAAACTGGGTCTAGTGAGGATGATAGGTATCTCGGTTCATCCAAGAATTTTTAAATAGTCTGATGCGGACGTTACGTTTTTGTATACTATTTTTAACTTTTTATTTGTATAATTTACAACAAAGATGTGTTTAGTGGAGTTGTAGATGATATTATTATCTAAAATAAGTCTTAAAACAAAAATCTCATATTCCTTATAGTTTACGAGCTAATCTAAAAAAATAGTCATTCTCTTATTTTCAAGATAGCGGGCGTTCCCTACCACCTCGGATCTCGAAAACTTAAGCTCTCGATCAAATGTGTAGCTAAACACGCATATGTATATGGGGCATACCATGCCAAATCGGCCAGTTTGTGACCCGACCTCCTTCGATTTAATTAATTTTCAGATATCTTTTGGCACGTATTAAACGCAATCTCCGTACCAATTTTCAGTCTTTTAATTCCACCACGGATGGATTAATAGATTTCTCATGTTAAAAAAAAACAAAAAGAAAAGTTCCGGTGTAATTATCACTTAGCTATTAACGTTTGAAAATGAAAATTGATATTTTCAAAAACGTCCGGCCCCTTCGATTTTTTTTCAAAAATTTCTAAAAATACTACTCTATATTACACAACTTTTAGGAAAATTTCAAGATGTGATCTCAACTTTTTCCATTGTTTTTAGATTTTTTTAAATTTTATTTTTATCATTAATTTATCTTTAACACTACTTAAAATGATAACGAAGTCTAAAAAATATATTTTTTGAAGTAAAATGAGGTCACTGAACACGAATATTAATATTTTGAAGGAAATTAGTTTTCCAGATATTTGCATTAAAAAATAGAAATGTTAGAGTTTGTAAGTTATTGACATAAATCTCGAAAAAAAAACTGCATCTAAAGCATAAATCTTATGCACAACTCTAAGGACTTTTTTCTTTTCTTTCAGCCAGTGCTTACAATGTGTTGTTCGGACTAAAATCTAGCAATTTATATGCTTTAAAAATCGAAAGGCTTTAATTTTTTGACGTTCTTTTCAAAATTAATAGCACTAAATAGTACTCAGTACATTTGACCAGACACACCCACCTACATGAAATTCGCAATTTTTACGGCGTATGAGCAAATCCTTAAGTTCGGACTCCTAAAATTGCGAAATACTGTTAAAAATGACTACAAAAAATATGAATTTTTTCTCGAGTTACTTAACATTTTGAGTGCGTACGAGCTAAGCGAACCAAATATTCGGATTCAGAGTATCAAAGTGCTTATACTTAGGTATGTAGGTATATCTGGTCAAGTGTACAGACCATTTTATGGTTGATTGCCGGTGCTATTTATTTTGAAAAAAAAACATACAAAAATGAAATTTTGTCGGTATGCAAGGCATATAACTCGCTTGATTTTAGTCCGATTAACACATTGTAATCACTGGCTGAAAGAATAGAAAGAAGTCTTTAGAGCTGTGTATAAGTTATATGCTTTAGATGCACTTCCTTCGAGATTTCTATCAATAACTTAAAAGCCCTAAGATTACAGTTTTTCAATGCAGATATCTGGGAAACTATTTTTTTAATTACATTAATTTTAATTTTATAACTTGTTCTTTCCAAATTAATATTTTACTTTTTAAGTAAAATATTAAAATTTTATTAAAATACATTGAAATTAATTATGGAGGGGTATTAGCTAGTTCCTATGCGCATTTCATTGGGGCTAATGCAAATCGTCAGGGAAACTTTACCCAAAAATCTCATAGAAAAACTAAAGATACTATATTAAACTCCTAATCATACTAATAAACTAATAAGAAGTTTACAATATCAAAGTTGAAACATGAGCTCCATAATCAATCATGTTTTTTATTTTTTTAGTTTTTCTATGAGATTTTTGGGTAAAGGTTCCCTGACGATTTGCATTAGCCCCAACTAAATGCGCATAGCAACTAGCTAATACCCCTCCATAATCAATTTCAATGTATTTTAATAAAATGTTAATATTTTACTTAAAAATAAAATATTAATTTGCGAAAAAGCACGTTACAAAATTAAAGTTAATGTATTTAATAATTCCGAAAAATAAACTTTTTAGTTATTTTTTTAATATTAATATAATATTCGTGTTCAGTGACCTCATTTTAATTCAAAAAATATATATTTTAGACTTCGTTATCATTTTAAGTGGTGTTAAAAAATTCGAAAAAAATAGAAAAAGCTGAGGTCACAACTTGAAATTTTCCTAAAAGTATATAATATAGATTAGTATTTTTGGAAATTTAAAAAAAAATCGAGGGGGACGGACTTTTTGAAAACTTTTTTGCTCAAAATTTTGAAAAATCTACTACTCCATCCCTGGTAGGACTAATATACTGAATTGGTATGAACGTTGCATTTAATACGTGCCAAAACATATCCAAAAATTAACGAAATCGAGGGGGTCGGGTCACAAACTTGCTGATTTCGCATGGAGTGCCCCATATACGTTTGTATTATAAAATATGAAATAAGCTACTGTAACATGTGACATTCAAAATGGTGACAACCGGAATTAGTAAATGATATGCACAAAAAACACGAAACATGTTTTTGTTATGCCGTTAAGAATATGGTAAAAATCAATAATGGATATTGCTGCCTATTGCATGCATAGAATATTCTACAGTGGTACAACCAGAAAAAATTAACGACAGATACCTAAATCTGGTCTAAAGATCTTTTCCCAAAATTAATAGTTTACTATTCCGTAAAATATTAACTGCCTTATGCATAAAAAAATATTTTAAGTTTATAAAAGGTTTGTGAAAAAAATTTTGTATGCAAATTCCCTTCATTAATCTGTTATAAATTGAAAATATTTTTTATGAATAAGGCCATATGTTTTACATTGAAAGTGAAAACATTTCACAAACAAGAAACGTTACTATTTGGACCTTAATATGACAATTAATAATAATATGATTTGACTACAAATTATGTATGCACAATCAAGAGGTCCGTTAAATTTCTCGTGAAATCTTAAAATTGCACTCGAAGTGTGTAGTTTGAAGATACAGAAGTTCCTCAAAAAAGCACCAGCTTTTAAACAAAATTATATGTATTGTTAAAAGACAACAATATTGCAAATTTTAGGTATGGTGATAACGTTATGATTAAATGTAGTCTAATTGAGTTTTAGGATATTTGAACACAATAACAATTTCTTTTCCAAAATCATATAATACTTGGGAAACCAACATTGTTGCCGCAACCATGCTACAACCATGTCTCTTCTCATTCTTTAGTGGTTATTCCTATTTCGCGAATTATTTGCTCTATCTGATCATACCTTTAATATTAATATTTTAAATTCATATATATATTTGTCCATATTTTCTGCTGGTTATGTGACAGTGCTTTGTTGAATATTAAAAAATTATAAAATAACATAGAAAAACTTTTTCCTTCCCCTTATCATTTTCGGCTTAAACGTAGAAAAAAAGTTCATTTATAAAGACATTAAGACTTTTTCTATTGCTTACCTGTTTGTAATGGTAGAATACGGGTATTTTCACGTTGGGCGGAGGCAGATGCTGTTGTTGTTGGTATAAAACAGGCAAAATTATTCAAAATCACCACAGCTAAGAAACAAACGATTAAACTTAGATTACAGCTGATAAGATTTTTGATATTGCTGAATGGTGGCCTTGTTTGTGGTCTTAGGCATGACGGTGATGATGGGAATGATGTTGGTGATGTTTTGTAGGAATTATTAGAGCGGGTGGTTAATGATGACACGTTGTTGTTGTTATTATCATTATTAAATTGTAATAATTTTTTACTTTTTGTTGTTGACATTGTTGGTGGCATGTTTGCTGTGTTTGGTTTAACTAAATGCAATGGTTGCTGCTGTTGTTGCCACCCGAATCCATTGCCAATAGGCGGATCCATGTTCGGCTTAAACACACAAAACGCTTGAAGCGTTTTTATCAACAAAAATAATATAAAATTGATATATTTAATATACCTTTAACTGCCAATTAATTATATTAAAACATTTATATATATCGTTTTTAACACGCTCAATAAACACTTTTTAGCACAATTAAAATTAAAACTGAAATATTTAATATGTCTGGTTTCAATTAATAACAAACAAATAACGAATTTATATAACAATTTTTCAAACTTTTCCACTTATTTTTTTAACACTTGGGTTATTATTTTTTGTTTAACATACATATATTTGTTAAACTTTTTTTATTAAACACACTTTAGGAGCTGATTTTTCACACTCTATGATCTTTCTTTTAATTTATTAACTAAAAATATTGCACTTATTCGCCTTCTGTAAAATAAGAAGCAAAAATAAAGAAAGAATTTAAAATAATATTAATATCATTTTCTTAATGTTCTAAATAAATTTTAATAGTAATGTTTTGTTTGTTTCTAATGTCTTTCGTGGGTCAATTTATTTTCTGCAAAAAGAAATCATAAAAAAAATTATTATTATTTTTCATTCATGCTAATATTTTTATTTCATTTAAATTGTTGCCTGTGGCTGTTTGCAGTGTTGTGTAGTAGCGTTTATGTAACATATCTTTTGGCTGATTTTCAATATTACTTTTGCTTTTCTGTTTATGCTCTTTGCTGTTGGTGAGTGTGTTTGTTTGTGCACATAAATGTGTGTTCGAGAGTGCCTGTATGTTTGTGTTCTTAACACAAATAGGAACCGGAAGTTAAATTTAGCTGCTGGTAATTACGTGCACAGAATCTATAAAAAGCTGCAAAGAAAAAGAGAGAGAGAGAGAGAAAACAATTATTATTTTCACAATTTTTTCAACTTATTTAACTTAAATTATAAAGTGATTATAAATTTTTTTCTGGTTTTCTATTTATGAAAATTATGATGACTATAAAAATCAGCTGCGTTGGAAAATTATACATTAACTAGAGCTTCCTACATTCTTATAATATTTATATAGCAGGATTCGTAATCAACTTTTTATGTTTATGTACAGACTTTGGACTGTATGCAAAAACAATTGAAGCCGCTTCGTCAAGCGTAGTTGAGTAAAGTTGTATTCTAAACAAATTATTATATTAAAATTTTAAAGTATACACTCACGTTTGTTAAGACTACATTAAGTTGATATTTCCAAAATGTGTATTTTTACTTCAAATATTTTTGTTTATATAACATATATTGATTCATGTTACATCCGAAAATAAAGCTTGAAGTTTTAGCTCTTAGCTTAATTAAATTATTTCTTTCATGTGATGGAAAACATCACCAAATCATCAAATTTATTGTGTTAGTGCTGTACATACAATCACAACAAATAAAAAAAAATCGTTATTCAAATACTAATTTCATTCGAATAGTTAAAAGAAATTTGGATGAATTCTTCTTTGTTCATCATATTTTTATTACTTTTACTTCATAGAAATGTTTATATACTTTACTACCATGACTTCAAAATACTAAAAAATTATTTACATATTTGACTAAGCGAATGAAATTTTATTCGTTTCTGGACATGATAAACTATGAAGTGGTTTTTGATCACGCTGGTGTTACCAGTATTCATTATTAAATCACAAAGTTATTAAAGTTGTTTTTTTGCATATAATTTCTTAACAAACTTGTGTTAGTGTTGAAGCTAAAGTAAAATATTTTTTTTACATACGTCCGATAATTTTTATATTTACATATTCAAATAAAATACTGTTTTTTTATGAAGCTAACATTAGAATTATAAACGGAATTATACAAAAATGTTACTTTAGCTGAAATATTGGTATTACTTGGCAAACACTTTGGGCTAACAAACCTTTGTTCGAAAATCGTATACAAAAACATTCCTGATTTTACATTTTTAATTATATCTATATTCGATATGAAGCTATTTTATTTTTCTATAGTTTATTCTATCGTGAATATCAAACAATTATTTGTGAATTCTTAAATGGTTTTTGAAAGACTATTCATAAGATAAGAGGTTTGAAACTGTTCAAAAGTATGGTTGAAGTTTACTGATGATTTGGTATAGCGCCAATGAAATGCATATAGACATTGCTTAACCTTCAACAAGTAAAAATTTATTATTAATATACTATAACAATTGTCATTGACTATAATGTTTATTTATTACTTTTAATACTACTCAACGTTGTGAATCTGCAATCGTCAACCAAAACAGGTACACTTGCAAACAATAGCGACCATAATTCAGATGAAGCGAATAGCAAGCGGAATTCCAAATTGTATTGCTATGAAAAGCGTTTTTAACACAATAATAAAAAGTGTTCCAATTTTTTGGTTTGTTGGCTACAATATTTTTTCTATAAAGTAAAAATAAAACAATGTAATGAATAATTAAAAATTCTAACGATATTCTCTTATTCAAATAAAAATGGTGTTCGAACTCTCTTAAACATATTTTCATCCAGGTTTTTTTTAATTTTTAAACTTCCCGCTATCAAAAAATGGGAGGTTGGTTACTGATTTCTCCACGATTTTCCAAAATTGACTATTTTCAGATTTCGACATCTCGACGTTTTCAAGTTCTAGGATGCTATTCTGAATATTCTTACGATATATACATTAGTGCAATGACTTTCTTACCATTTTTGCAAATATCAAATTTTATACGCCCTAGCCAAAATGGCAATAAAAAATACAAGGAAACACCATCTTACTTTTATGCTGTTGTCAAAAAAGTTCCCGCAGCAAATGAGTTTAAATTTGGTCTGTGTGTTAAAACATATAAAACAAACCAACCAGTTCTCCTTACCCTTTTACATTTTGATAAAATTTAGTATGAATGATGTCTCTGGCAAAACTAATATTGGAGCAAAATTTACTATTTTGCCTAGTTCGCCAAATATCGCAACTTTAGAATAGAAAAATTTATCAAAAACTTGCTAAACTGACTTCCCAAAAATTTGTATTTAAAACTACTTATCCTAGATATTCCATTAAGGTGTCAAGTTAAAGAGCACGAAATTGCCCTTAACATGTATATTTTTAAGAATTTTGAAAATGCCATTCTTCGAGAAAATTGCTCGCGAGCAAAAGGTCCGTAAAATTTTACCTCTGAATAATATAAAATAAAAGCAATGCATATGTCATTTTAAGGGCCATTTTGTGCCCTTTAATATGACACTTTGATAGAATATCTACGATAAGTAGTTTTTAATATGTACATATTTTTGTGAAATAAGTTTTGTAAATTTTTGATGAATTTTAATTTTTTAGAGTTGCGATATTTCGCGAGCTACGCAAAATAGTGAGTTACGATTTTTCTCTTACAGTAGTTTTGGCAGAGACATCATTAGTACTAAATTTTATCAAAATCGATAAACAATGTATTTATATATTAATTTAATAAAAAAAATATCTGTGGGTTCTTAGAAATTGCTTTTGGTGCGGAAGGGTTTTCTACCAAAATGACCCGCAATCACATTTTTATTATTAATTTAGTATTGGCTATCACGTGGTGATACTACGAGTATCAGCGTGATAGGTAAATGTCTTGTACAAATTTAGCCATAACTCTAATGTACATGCAATAAAGTGGTTGTAAAAAATTAATGTTTGGAATTTTCAAGTCTCATACGTAAATTCGATGGGTAATTATAAAAAATACCCTTAAAAATTTTCAAGTCAATCAGCTGAGAACACAGAAAAAAATTTGTAAATACAATTAATTTTTTCTGTTATATCAATTAAATAATTAATTGATTTTGAACCTACAACGATTTTTGTAAATACAACTACGAAATTGTAAGTTAAAGGAAACTCAGGAAAAATGTTTAACATTTTTTTTTGCTGATTTCAAATTTATTTCAATTAAGATTATTGTTATATCAACAATGTGAATTGTCGGGTTTCCGAACAAATTGTAACTATCATAGTTGCTATATTTTTTTAATACAATCCAATCCTCGACGCGACTTATTGCTTGTCTGCGAAAAACACTAAATATCTTTGGGCGGAATCAAACCGGCGACCTCTGTACTAATAGACTAACGTTCTTACCTCTCAGCTACAGAGCAATTCGTTATTAAATACGCAAATAATGAATACACACACAACGTGATTTGCTTTGTTTCATCTACGTGTGTGCGTTCATTTGTAATATCAACAATGATCATTGTTAATTTTTTTTCACATTACATAACAAAAAATTTGGTTAGTTCAGTTTGTTGAATCAAATTTCTGTGTTTGTCGTATCAACATCTAAATTTGTTGTATTAACAAAATATATGTTTGAATTTAAATTACACATTAACAAATGAAATTGTAAGTTGCAGTTTGATGATATATTTTTCTGAGAATAAGGAGTGCCGCATAGCCACCAAAATTTGAGCAAATTCTCTTTTTCTGCTTTTATGTCTCATAGCTTATTAAATATTTACATAAAATTTTCTTCTAAGAAGTGATTTTCTATAAAGTTTCCTACAGCTTTTACCTTACCGACTTTTGTCTTAATCGCATAATTAACAATATAATTAATAATATAATAGACTTATTCCATATACTCGTAAAACCAACGAAAAAGATCAAGATTTTGGGACCAACCACCTCCGATTCGTACCAAACTCGGTATGGTAGGTTAAGTTTTGTACAATTAACATTTCACTAAAAAAATTAGAGGAATACTTGCAGTGGTTCCCAAATTATGATGTATGAAAAAATTAAAAGTTTGCTTGAAACTGCTTTCATTTAACTGGTTATCTACTCGTACACTCCGTACACCCAAATTTTTCTTTGGATGTTCAATATTTACATGCTTTAGAATTTCTTTCTTAAATAAGAAATAATTTGATCGAAAGATTAAATTAAAAATGAGCTTAAGGCAAACTGATTAAATAACTTTGGATAATAACCATACAGTTCGACTAAACATTCATAACTCAATTAGAAATTTAATTTTTAATTTGCTTGAATTTTGAATTTAGCGGGAATTTTTAGGGATGGTCTGCAATATGCAGCTGAGCAATAGATTTGAAAAGTAAAATTGATTAGGATTAAAATTAGCATTAAAATTAATATCTAAAAAGTATTATACCATACCTAACCACTTTTAATTCGTACACCAAGAATTTTTTGAAAAATCAACATTCAAAACAACATATTAAAAAAAATAATTTTGACTGCCCCTCCAAGTTACATTTTCTGAAAGGTTGTGTATAAATTCGTCTTAGAGTTACACGAAAAATTAGATCATAAGCAAATAATGAAAATGTAACGTTATAATAAAAGCAGAGAGAAGTGACAGAACAAAAAGCGTAATATTTCAAATATAATGAAAATTTTTTTAGAGAAGTAACACAATCAGGCAATTAATGCCTACTAGTTAATTAATTAATGTGTTACCTTCTTTGGGAAAGGGATAGTGTAGAGAGAACAGGCGGTGAAGTGGAAGAGAGATAGAAAGCTTAATTCAACCCTGCTATTGCACGTTTTCTTGTAGAGCAGTGTTGCAAGCCCCTCTGGTGTCAAGTAGAGGTATTGAGTTGTTTAAGCTGTGTAGCCATTTTATTAGTTCTTTTACTTCGCAGACGGTTCTGCTAAATACCGACGAAGGAGGGTGCTGTGAAGTGCATTAGGATATGTTAGTATTCACCGCTGCCGGTAGTGCCTAGGTGATCAGTGTTATGCCTTCATTACTTAAACAGTCCATCACAATAACACGCCAATGCACATGAGAAAATACATGATGTGGTTGGCTTGCCTGAAACAAGTCTTGAACTCAAAACTTCAGGGTTTGTAGTCAAACGCGCTAACTA
This sequence comes from Panzeria rudis, assembly GCA_956483635.1. Taxonomy (NCBI): domain Eukaryota; kingdom Metazoa; phylum Arthropoda; class Insecta; order Diptera; family Tachinidae; genus Panzeria; species Panzeria rudis. The sequence goes on from OY101451.1 coordinate 65,843,385, forward strand.
CTCAGCCAACAGCACCCTCAATTTTAGTTTTAGTTTGTCTTTTCAAAACATTTATGCTAATATATACAAAAATATTTTTATTCATTTGAAGATAAGTAAAGAAACTTTCAGAAAATTTAACTTTCATGTCAATATTATTTTCAAAAATATGTAGTTCTAAATGTTGAGTTTAAAAAAACTTGGTGTACGAATTAATAGTGGTTAGGACTCGTATTATACCTCACTTTTCTTGATTTCATACAGATAAGATGTCCCTTTAAAAACTTGTCTTTGAACTGAAAAGATATAACTCTAATTTATAGGCAATATTATAATAAAAAGACCGAAATGAAAAAAGCTTAAAATAGTTGAACATTTAGAAAAAAATACATTACTAGGTGCGACTCGCCGCGATATGGCGACAGTCTGTTAATTAAACTTACTAAATTTAGTAGGATTTTCGCTACAGTGTTATTGCTACTGTCACTGGCAGTGTAGGTAAAGTGCTCTGACGAGTAGACTTGGTAGTCTCGAAATAGTGTCAGTTCAACCTTCCGTACATCCAAATTTTTCTTTGAATGTTCAATATTCACATGCTTTAGAATTTCTTTCTTACGCTTAGTCTAGACGGTATGTTGAATCAGCAAATGTATGCATATGCTTTAAAATAACAACAAATGCGTCTGTCAGCATATTCAATATGTTAAGCGTATACACGGTATGCTGAAAGTACCAAATTTTTTGAAGTCAACATATAAAAGCAAATGATTTGTCAACATATCAGTTAGCATACAATTTTTGCGTCTACATGATATGTTGAATTCCGTATGACGATATATATGCAGAGTCGTATTTGTTTATAAACTTCAAATAAATTTTACAATACTCTTTCTTTATTACTTATTTCTATCAATTATCGCTTTTATTGCAAAATTAATATTTTTCGTGCGAAATAAATTAAAAAAAAAACATATAATATCATCGATGTATATATCACTAGCATTGTTCTGAAGAACGCAACAAATTAGAAAATACGCGAAAAATTGCTAAAATGTGTTGAAGAAATGGCTGAAGTCAAGATAATAATAATCATGAGGTAATAGCCCCTTTTAGACAAAAAATGTTTGTGATTTTTTTCGGCGCTCTCTTTTGGTTCCGGAGTTACGGGGCTCAAAACTTTTATTTTGAATTGGCCATAACTCCCACAATTCTTCATGGATAATCGATATGTATATCACTTTAAAGTACTCTAAAATACTTTTCTACTAGTATATACATTTTAGAAATCCATTAACCCATTGTCAGCCAAATGCAATTTAAAAAAAAAATTAATTCGACTTTTCTACGTAAAATTACCGTTATCTCGAAACCTTACCCATATAACGGTACTTAACCATGTATATAAATGTACAAAGAACTTTCTTGAAAGATATGCAACTTCAAAAATGAGTTTTTAAAAATATATATTTTTTCGAGGCAATCTCCATGTGTGCATTGGCATGTATATGAAAAGTGCTGTTTAGTTAAGGAGATGCTAAAATTTATAACAGGTTTTTTGCTAGGCAAAACATTTTTCCTCAGCGAAGCCACTATTCGACATACATAAGGGAGAAAATCCCTAAGCCCGGCCAAAGGCTGGTTAGTCAAACAATCTTTACTCAGCGAAACCACCATTCCACACACATAATGAAAATAAGTATATCAATATATATATATATATATATATATATATATATATATATATATATATATATATATATATATATATATATATATATATATAATTTTATATATGCTTAAGTATCGATATATTGGTAATTTTTTCAGATAACGGTGTGTTTACGTAAAAAGTCGGGTTAAACATTTTTAAAGCTGTATTTGGTTCCGAATGGGTTAACGGATATCAAATTGGGTTGACGGATATAAACCAGTAGAATGGTATTTTATAGCGCTTTAAAATGATGTACATATCGCTTATATCCGTGCAGAATTATAGGAGTTATGGCCAGTTCAAAATAAAATGTTTGAGCCCCGAAACTCCGGAACCAAACGAGAGCCTCGAAAATTCACAAATATTGTTTGTCTAAGAAGTGCTATTACCTCATGATTTTTTTATTTTTAATTTTCAACAGCGTTGGTATTCTTGAATTGTTCCGAAGAAATTACTAAACTGCAAAGAATAAGAAAATCAAATAAGTCGCGAAAATAGCGAAAATACCCAAGAAATTGATAACATCCCGGAAATTGCAATGTCCCGTGCCGAATCAGGCAACATAGTTAACATATAATATGAGAGTTGAGCTGCAATATAAATTCTATATGCTATCAAATTTGTTATATGCTGAAAAGCTTTCGTACGCTACACGATATGCTAAAATCGTGAACATACGTTTGTTGACAACGTTAAAAAATGGCCGCCATATGTGGTTAAACATACGTATGTTGAAAAAATTTTGTGTCTACACGACATGTTGGCACTGGTAACAAATTTTTTGCCATAAATATGCTGATTCAACATATCGTCTAGACTAAGCTTTAAATAAAACATAATTTCTGAAATACAAAATTTTTATTCTGCATTTCGATTCAAAAAAGACATCTTTTAAACTTCTATATCTCATATAATGTGTTTTGAAAATGTTCTCTTACGAGATAGACTTTTATGCAGATTTGAGAAGGCTTTTCGGGGATTGGTAGTGATAAAGCGCAGCTCTTTTCAAAAAAGGTTTTGCTATAGTACTGTCTTTTTATATGTATTTTGATAGATTTATATGAAGGTATACAGTTCCGATCGGCTGTCCCTTAGTAACTAAATTTCCTCTCATAAGTTTTATCTTGGCATTCATTTTTGGTCATTTAATTATTTCCAGCGGAAGGCATATGTACATACATATGTACATGTAGAAAGTAATCATTATCAATTTAAAAAAAATTAACAAATTTCTCTCAATCTTCACAACAAACAACAACATTATGATCATAGCTTCGACTCACGTAGATGTGATTTCTTTTGATAATTATGTTAAAAGGGTCATTCACTTTTTATATACTATAATAAACATGGGGCACATAAAAATCACTACCACACACAAATGTTTACCACAAAAACAATGGCAGCACTTATAAATAATCGTAAATAAAGAAAGACTATAAGAGACCGTCTAGAAAAACTACAGGTTTTTGAAGTAAATTTTCTTTCTTCTTTTATTTATTTATGTATTTTTTTTTTAATTAAGCCCGCTTAAGTAGAAAACAATCTATGTGCAACTAGGGCTGCCAGATAGTTTTTGTCGCTGTCCCCAACCAAAAAAATCTCCTAAAATTTCTAAATACGCTTTTATTGCAAATGACATAAACATTTTATTAAACGTTAACGTTTCTTTAAGCTATACATGGCACTAGGCACCTTATTTGTTAAAAGAATTATGTTATATTAATTTCAATAAAAGAAACAAACGTTAAATAAATGTTTATTAAATGTTTTGTACTGACTATCAAGTTTTATTTGAGTTTATTTCATATAAGTATTAATTATTCAACAATAAATATATTTCAGTATATTATTTACATGAAGAATCTAACATCTTACATATGGATTAAGTATTCAATTTAGAATTTAAATATGAAGTCAAAACAATTGTCTTTTACGATTATCTTTAAAATGAATTTGCGTACTATTAAGTAAATTTATCCTTGTTAAATTTATCATACTTGTTAAATTCATGGTACCCCAGTAGTGTAGTGGATAGTGTGCTAGACTATTAGCTGGGGGTCGCAGGTTCGATTCCTGCCAAGACCCTGAGTAGTTCTGCAAAAAAGCTGAAAAAGGCTTAAGCAGTATGTGTATTCGTTTTTTTTTAAATAAATAAAAAATAAATAAATAAAAATATTTTTTAACATAGGAATTAATTCTTGGAATAACAATAAAATTGAGTACTGCTGGAAGAGCTCTGGCAGTATCTTGAACACTGTACACCTTTGACCAAAATTCAAAATTTTTTTGTTTAAAATAATTTGTGAAAGGAAATTTGAAAACCGATGGTGCAAGTATGCGCCATGCTAGAATAATATCCCTGGAACGCCAGGTGTTACTTTTTCTAACCGAAACTTAATTGTTTGTCCTCAAAACACTTTGAAAATTCACCATTTTGATATAAGTCCCCACTACTGGCAGCCTTGCATACAACTACAATGGCCGCGTTCATAAGACATAGCTGTTGAGCTCAACTGTTGGCAACTGTTGCGCCCAAGAGTTACGTCTTAGAAACGACTTGATGAATATAATACAAAACTAACAGCTGATATACATATGTAAACAATTAAAAAGAGCGACAAACAATATAATTTAAATTAACTACATACATTTATTTGTTTCCTTTATCACATTTGTATTACAAAATTTAAGAAATGAGTTTGAAGCGGCCAAGTAATAAAGCGGCGTTATAATATAATATAAACGGCATAAATCTCTTTGATCAGCTGTGGAGGCTAATCAGAACATGTTGACCATAGGTAGCGAAAAAATTTCATGATGAAAAAAATGGCAGCAAATACTCAACTGTTGTGTGTAACGGAACTACTCAACTATTCGTTTCTAAGCCAAACACATAACAGCTGCGCAACTGTTACGTCTTATGAACGTGACCAATGCAGTTGTGGCAGTTTTACTCAGATGACAGTTTTTGTAACAGTTTTCTTTTTCTCTTCTTTCTCTCTCTCACTCATGCGAATTATATGTATATATTCTCACTAATACTTTTGTATTTAATGTAATTTCGTTTTTCTTTCATTACTTTCTATGACTGTTGTCAATGTTTGTTGTTAAGATAGTTTACTTGTTGTCTTAATAAAAGGCAAAATATTCAGACAAGCAGGCTTAATACTTGTTTTATACTCGTAGTATGTACTATGTGTTTGACTCTGTTCCGACTAGAGATGACGCCTATCAAATGATTGGCGTGAATTATGCATAACCATAGGAATTGTGAGTAAGTTTTGGTTTAATCACGTGAGCGCTATAAACATTAGAGCCAAAAAAATTGGAGGCAGTGAGCGTGCCTGAATAACGATTGATTGTTGTCGTGATTGAAAAACTTAAAAATATCATTCAACAGTTTTGAGAATTTTTTGAATAGTTTAAATAGGAGTGTAGCGAATAACAGTTTAGCGAATGCGAATACGAATAATACATTAAAATTTTTGCGAATGCGAATAATTACATTTAAGCCATATACAATACAAATAAAATTTTGAATATGCTACTACATATGAATTACTGAGACACAAAAACGATATAAAATAACTTAAAACTATGGTGTAAGAACATCGAACAACACCTCGAAAAATGGAATAAGCCCCGTGAATCTATATCGGTTCTCAGCTATAAGAGTAAAGTTTTAATGAAATCGCTTATTGTTTAATTTTCTATTTATCGTTTAACACCAAGACAAATTAGAATAATATGGAACCCGCATCAGCAAATTAAACGAAACGACTCTCGCTGTCAAGCTTGATTGTTACGGCAAGAAAAAATTTGTATATAGCACAAACCACAAGCCATATCATCGAAATAATCAAATGTGCCTTCAACGCAACCCAGCAGAAATATCTGTCTACCGGAAGCAGATTTGTAAGGGAGAGATTTCGGTACTCTCCCTTACCAACCTGCTTCGGTATTACATGATTTTTGTATGGGATGTCCCACTTGGTAGGTCTCGAGGTATGAGCTTGTTTCTGCGCATCCTAGATGCATTAACCTCACGTTTTTTTATATGAAAGTAATTTAAAAAAATTTTTATTTGCCGTTATTTTATTCTGTTTTTATATTTATTTACATAAATAAATATAAAAACAGAATAAAATACATGGTATAATTGGACACTACATTAGACTACAATTTATGTTTATTAAATACTTTTTGTTCGCGTATTAAATCAGGAATCGATCGCACGATCTCCGCATGCTAGGCAAGAACACTAACCACTAAGCTACCGAGGCACATTTATTTTCATGCACAATTCAATGGAAGAATAAAAAATATAGTTACGAAGTAAAAATAACACTCGCATTCATATTTGTATTCACGTAAGGGAGAGAGGATGCAATATAAAAAAGTTTGAGTTGAATAAAAAATACTTCGGGTTAAAAAAACATGAAAAAATATAAATAGCCGACCACATTCCTCGTGTGTGCCGTAAATTTCTTCATACGTTATGCATCGTTCATAAGGCAGAGGAAATGCACTGTATGCTTTTGCGCATCTCCGAACCCCTTCTATTTAATCTTACTGCTTCCTTGTGCTGGGGACCATATTAATGGCCCTTGGCACATTGTATTTTTACGCTTATGAAAAATTGGACAAATGTACTTACGTTATTTTGCTTAAATATCAGTCCTTTATTAATAAAAAATGCTAGTAACAAATATACAAAAAAAATTTTCACAAGAAAACATAATTTGCCACGAACATGCATGAGTCATATTTTTTATCACGAACGTGCATGATCGTGAGTGAAAATTTACTGAAAGACCCATCTCAAATTCCAGCATGATGTTAATTGTGGGATTTAGATATGTATGTTGCTAGTGCTGGTGGTGTTAAATTAGCTATGAGACCATTTGAATTTGTTATAATTTCAGTAGCACCGCACAAAACATCATACCTTTGTGAATATTAATAAAACACCGTCCTTAACGTCAACTTCAGTGTTAGCTTCCAGCCATTATGGTCTTAATTAGCTGTATTATTGTGGTCTTAAGCAACAAATTTCGTTATTAGTATTATTAGTTTTTCACAAATAGAAAAAAATATCTCAACAATTTTGTTGCATTTTAACGGCTGAGATTTAATATTTAAAAATGTATACATCGTCATTTAAATCCAGAAGGAGTTTGGTCAGAAATTCTGTACCAGATACTAAATTCTTACCAAAAGTCAGTCAGCGAACATACCGAAAATGATATGACTGGTTGACAAGGAAGCGGATTTCTATGCCTGACGAAATTCTAAAACTTTACCGAAATGTCTGAGAAAATTCTGTAGAATTTTCTGCGGAAATTCTATAGGAGGAATTTTCCACATACCCGTGCAATGTCGGCAAATGTCTGAAAACCATCAAAAAACTAACCGATCTTTTTTATACTTTTTCGTAGAAAAGTAGTATAAGTGCATAAGTGCCATATAAAAGTCGTAAGTCGTATATCAGAAAATGTTCAGACTATTCTGTCAAGCATCTTAAAGGAAATTAAATTTCCTTCCGACAATGTGCAGACTAGTTAGTCTGATATTAAACGGATATTTCGCAAAAAAGTGCAGAAGCGGTGTACCAGAAAGTTACCTATTATTCTGATAAATGTCTAAGACAAATTTAGTTAACTCAGTTGTTTGGCTAGTAAAGTTTCAGTTTGTTTTTTTTTAATCAGACATGTCGCCAAAAAATGTTCACTGAGCTATTGATGCAAAAAACATCAAGGTAAAAAGAGACTATCATAAATAATATGAACACACACCGTCAATAAGCAACAACGTTAAGATTAGACCTAGGGCCTATCACAGAGTGTTATGTCAATCACTGTTGCCAACTTTTTTAAGGCAAAACCCACTGGCAAAACAGTTTAATAGAACTAGTTAGCTAAATTTAAGATTTAAAATTTTCTCTTTTCAGTCTGTTCTATTTTTAAGTTTGTACGTTTACGAGATCTTTGATTTTTAGATACACATGTAACCATACTATGTATAAAGATAAAGCAATAGTAGGGAACAAAAACTTTTGGTATTATTTAATTTATCTTTAAATCTAAGGTCCAAAATTATTTTTAAATTTTTAGTGACTGTTTTGAAAAAACAGGGCCCGAAAATAACAGTTATTTGTGAATTTTTAAACAAAAAAAGCCTACAGAAAGAAATTGCGGAGATAAGATTCACGCACACCATTTTCATGATCGTCGGCAATATATCCCAGGTACGTTGTGCTTTTTAATTTTCTTACTATTATTTTTTCGAGCAAAAATAACAGCTATTTTCTGATTTTTATTTTTTCGAGCAGAAATAAAAGTTATTTTTAACTTATATTTTTTTGTGCAAAAATAAAACTTATTTTTAACTTTTATATATATTAAGCAAAAATACAAGTTATTTTACAACTTATGTTTTTTTAGCAAAAATAAAAGTCATAGGATACAAGCGCAAACTCCAGAATGTGAAAAAATTTTGCAAAAATGAAAAAACGCATTAAAATTGGGTTATAAATAGTAAAGTTGTGAAAGTGAGAAGAAAGAAACTGGAGAAAAATTACGCCTGTCGCGGAAATGACAATAATTTGCCACAAAATGCATATAGCTGAAATAGCATATAACATATTATGTTGGTTCAAAATAATTAAAAAACATAAAACGGGGTAGGTAATATGTAGTGAAAATTCTCATGCTCCGAATATGTGCAAAAAAAATTTAAAATCTGAAAAACATTTAAAATTATGATTAAGAAATCAATAAAAATGTAAAAGGAGGAAATTGTATGTATCGCAAAATTAAGGAATAGCTTAAAAATATGTTCAGAATCATTAATAACATAAAAGCGGGTTAAAACTGCAGATAACATTGCGTGTAACGCGAAAATAAAAACTATTTGCAAGGACCTTAAAAAATTTTAAAACCTGCAAAATAAGTTCACAATCACTAAAAGTAAAAAGGGGTTAAAAGTGGCGGAAAATTGCGTGTATTCAAAAAAGCCAAAACAAATAATACATACAATAAACCAAACAATTGTATAATTCAGGTTTAAGTTGGTCCATTTGATCCAGCCGATAATTTTTATGCAAAGTAATTAGTTTGTTTTTAGCATTTTATTAGACTGGCCTGCAAAAACATGTTTTTTCGCACCTTTAAATATGTCGAATATACAAAGCGTAATACGCTAAACTCAAATCCGCTTTCATTTTTTTCTATCAGGCAAAGTTTTTTTATGGGCTAATATGATACCTGAAATAGGGCCGTCACGCTAAAATATATCATCATAATTCAGGGACGGTTTGTTCGATTTAGATAAATAAAACACCAACAGATGCAGAATAAAATTACTTTTTAGTCTTTCATATTTAATTTTTTATATTATGATGAACTGTTTGCCAGTTATTCAGAAATTAGCTGCGAAAAAAATTGTTATGCAAAATTGCATAAGAGGGCAAACAGTTTTCATTTAACAGAAAGCTAGGTATATCAGGAATAAAATAAACCATACATCATTTAAATCGAAACAAATTTTGTATACTAATTTTTATCAAGAGCCTTGTATATCCAAAATACAAAACTTTAACAACTCATAAAAGTTGTAGAAGCAGTTTTTCACCTGATATTTATTACTACATATGCTGGGTGAAGGGAATATAGTATTCAACATAGCCGAATATAGCTTTTTTCTTTGTTTCTTCTATGATTTTTTATAAAATTTTATTAAGGAGAAAACATTTAATTATGCTAAATTTTTAATTATTAATTCGAATCCAAGAAAAGTAAATTGGTGTTTTATTGGTTTTCATTAATTATTTTATTTGTCTTTTTCGTTTTCTTTTTGTTGAGTTGAAAACATTTTACTAATCAATTACAATACGAAGACTTAATCATTTGGAAATATTTTACTATGGATGTCTTCAATTCCTGCTTCAGTATTTCATTATAGCAATATTTAACTTTTATTTTTAACCAAATTAATTGATAATAAGAATATTAGGTTTATTGAATTGAAAAAAATTGGTGGATGATGTCGTTGTAATATTAATTAGTTCTATTTATTAATTTTTGAGTTTTTGTTTCCGTTTTTCCAAAAGTTTTCCTAAACCATTTTTAGATAATTTATCTTTTTATTACTTTTACGCCTGAACTAGAAAGAGTGCGATTTTTTTGTATTTTGTTGTTGGTTTTCAGAAATAGTTAATATATTATGCGCTTGCAATTTTGCAAGGCAATTTGCACCAACTACTAAACTCAGTTATTATCTAAATTGATTATTAGGCTAAGGTTCATAGCGTTATACTCAGAAAGAATCGGGTATGATTAATATTGCAAGGAACAAAGGAAAAATTAACATCAACTTAATTTTTCAACGTACACAGCAGAACAGAGTAGCGCCACGCTCCGTTATTATCATTAAATGCATTGTTATAACAGTGATTTAATCGGTATCTAAAAATTTGAAAACAATAATCCAATCTAACTAACGATAACATTTAAGCTATGTACAGACAATTGTCATATCTTACAATATTGTAAGTAAAATGTGCAAAAAAGTTCTTACAATCGTGTGAACTAAAAATGTTTGTCTGACAACGTTGGCAGAAAAAGCATTGTCAGTCGATTATAATACTACCTGCTGACATAAAATTGTAAGACATCTCACAATCATCTGAACACATCGCGTTACCATTGTCAGATTATTGTCAGACATATTTTAATTGTTAGATGTGCGAGGTTTCCGCATCTGACAATGGCGTCATTGTCAGAGATTTCTTTATATTGGCAGCACTGCACACATATTTTTTAGGGAAAAAGGAGAGAAACTATGCAGCTAAAATATATAAACTTGCTTCCTTATGTTTAATATTAATTTATATTTTCACTTTTTAAAGTTAATACAAGCACAGATGATAAGTAATTTATAATTTCTGTTAAATTATCTGAGTCTGGCAGCCCCAAACAACAGATCTGCCAATTTTTGCATCTGACAATCGTGTGAACACCAATTTTTTACTGACAATATTGTCAGATAAATTTATTGTCAGACAATTGTCTGCCAATAAATTGTAAGCTTTTCTAACAACTTTGATACAACCGTGTGAACTAACAATATACCTTGTGCTGACAACTTTTTATTGTCAGTACATCGTCAGCACATTGGCAGATCTGACAATATTATAAGATCTGACAACCGTCTGTACAGGGCTTTATGGTGTTTTCCTTTCTACATAAAAAATATCACCTTGTTAAAATGTGCATGTATAAAATGTTTTGCCAACCCTGCAATAATGCTATTGGTTTTTTGACGAGAACAAAACACAAGTTATGAAAAAGTGGATTGCGCCGTTTTTAAAACAGCAGACAGATAAGTTTGTTATTCAGACATACATATGTATAAGCAGCGTTGTCAACTTTTAGAATTCAAAAAGCACTGAAACAAGTAAAAAACGCGATATTCTTGGAAAAAATCACTAAATTTTAGTTTTTTAGTTTTATTGAAAAAAATTGTTATGTACTTGCCTATTCTGTAAACCGATCAGATTTAAAACAAATTAATTTAAAAAAATTAAATCCACAAAAAAAAATTTTCCAGACTTTTTGTAGTTTTCTATTTTTAGCCCTCGACTAAAACAAAAAGTTTGTAGGCTGGGTCTGTGTATCTGTGTGTCTGTACGACTCCACGTACAGACCAAACGTCTGACCAATTTTGATTTTGGTTTTTCTGTTTGAAAAGTAACTTTATAGATAGTGTTCTTAGCTATGTTTGAAGAACTTCGGTCCATCCTTTAGAAGACATCACATCTTTTCTACATGTATCCTGTTGAATCTGTGTCTTTGAAACCATAGCTCCCAAACGGCTAGATCGATTTTTAATTTAGTAAATTTTGTTTGCAGGCTGACTTGATCAAAAATCCTCTAACCTATGTTTAAAGAAAATTGGTCCATCTGTTTTGAAGTTATCATCTATTATCTACCTGGGTTTTTAAAATTCCTAATTTAATGTTATTTAGAGCTTAATATATCATATCCGATATTAATTCATTATATATGATCATCAAAGTTATTGCTACATGTTTCTCATAGAAATTATCGGGTTATCACAAAGAAAAAACTGTAACTTTTGAATCTATTTCCATACCTAATTAAAGACTTTGCACAATAAAGACCTTTCAATTGTGCTCTGTAACAAATAAAGAAAATTACAAATACCTTTTGGCATTTTAGAAGATCTTGTAGAGGGAAGCTATGTCTTTTTTAATCATTACTTATTAAGAGGAGACTGAAACCTTCCGAATGAAACCAAATTTATTATTATCTATCTCAATCTCTATCTATCTCTAAAGTTATTCAATCTTGAATATGACGAACATTTCTCAAAAAATTGCAGAGATGCCCAAGTTTAGACGGCTATAAAAAGAAACCATAAAAAGTATCGGAATAGCTCTTACGCAACGTGATGCGCACGTAAGAGTAGAATATACGTATGTATATTAGGGTATGACGACATCCTCCTGTTCCAAAATCGTGTTGGGGATGGAAAATAAGTAAATTGTTACGCGATTGTGCAAAAAGTTCACGCACCAAATGCTTTGAAGTTTTGTATACACAATTTTTTCTTTTATCACAAAAAGTGATATTTTAATCGAAATAGCTCAATTTTTGTGTTTTTTTATATAATCGCACTTACAAAATCGTTACCCGCCATTTTGAGTAAAAAAATAACTTTAAAATATGTCTTCTTTAATAAAAAAAGTATATACAAAACTTCAATGCGTTTGGTGCGTGAACTTTTTTCATGATCGCGAAAAATTGAGATCGCAGTTCTTATTATTATTTTTCCGTGCACTACAAGATTTTGGAACTGGAGCTTACATATTTCCAAAAAATCCAAAAAGTAATCACCCGAATATTTATGTTTCGTTGAAAGCTAATAGTTTTTGAAATCTGAAGTGCAAAGCAAACGAAATACGTATTAGAATTCGTTTTTTATGGGTTTTGACGCTTTTAAAAGATAAAATATGAAGCACCACTAATTGCTCGAATCCACTTTTTTCATTTTTCTGCATGACTTCAAAAACATGTTCAAGAAATAGTTGCATTAACAAAGAATTTTACACTTGAAACAAAATTTTTACATAAAGAAATTAATTTTTGAATTTTGGGTTTAGTGCCACCGTTACAAAATAAAACCAGCAAAAATTAGATTAAAAAAGCACCGAGCACTAACTCCAAAATTTTTCGCGTCGAAGAGTTGAAAAAGCACTAAAAACGGTGCGAAAAGCACTGAGTTGACAACACTGTGTATAAGTTTAACATTTCTTCCTCATCAGATGGCGAGAATGAATATAATAACTGTTTTATTGTTATTTCTGCACATGTAATGCATTATCAATACTTGTAACTTTTTCCTTTAACAAAGCTTAAAAAGTTCTTTAGTTTATTCTCATGAAATATGTAAACATAAAAATACAGCTGCCAGATTGGCGATTTACTGACCCGAAGCTATAATGTTTTTTTTTTATTTGAAGACTTTTTGTGAAAAATTTTATAAAACCGAATTTAGTATGATTTTATATGACTGACAACCTAGAATTAGCAATGTTTTCTCATAATTGTTCTATAAATCTCATAATTGTTCTATAAAGCAGTAGAAAAATTATCTTTAAAAACATATTTTTTTACGTAGTGTCCAAACCTGATGAACTTTCATCGTAACACCTAATATAACGCCGGCAGAGAAATTGTAAAATTTTCATTCACATCAATACATAGGGGTAGACGTTGATGAATTTATATCCTGATGAATCATATTTTCCTCATCGTCGTACAGCTAAGATCGAACATTTACACCTTGCTATGGGCAACAATAACCACCAGCAAAAAAATTTTATATTTTTATTATAAGTTTAATTTAATAAATATCATAAAATTTATGGTTTTTCATTAAAAAATATTTATTGCTTATAATTTTCACTAATTCTAATAAAGAAAATTAGCATTAAGGTAAAAACAAAAAGGTGAAATGACATTTCATATCATAATTAGGGTTTTTCCCGAGATTTCCCGTCCCGGTTATTCCCGGGAAAATCGCTTATTTTCCCGCTATCCCGGGAATTTTACCCGGGAATTCCTGGGATTAAAAAATCAAAGTTAGCTGCACACACTTAATAATTGTGCATAGTTGCACATTAAGGCAGATAAGTACATTTAACCTAACAGCATTTTTGATTTATCTGCACAAAAAATCGTGAAAAGTTGACTGTGCAGCTAATTAAAAATAGCCTTATATGAAATTACTTTGGATTAAAGAACGAAGAGAAAAAATGTTGTCTCTTTAATTATTTATTTATAGGAACCAAATTTTTTTAGTAAAAGCAACTGCAATATTTCAATATGCACGGTAATTAAATATTAAAAAAATCTTTATCTTTTTTGATGCATTTAATGACGAAGAAAATGGGGAAACACGTATTACTTCAGATGGCGGTGATGCAAGATAGGACATTCGAGCAAACTTTAAACGCTGCTATTAACAAAGCAGCTGGAATTATTTGGAGACAGCGGAAGAAGGACGAAAATATAGATAATTTATAAAACGTCCTCTTAACTATCCAGGCAACTTCTGTAGAGGGCGAAAGTATTTTCTTAACAACAGAAAATTGTGTTACTGGAATAAGAAACCGATTTTGAGATGAAATAATTAATACATTAGTGGAGTTCAGTATTTGATGCAAATGGTCTTGCGAAAGTGTAAATGCAAAATATCGTAGCTTTTTTATGAAATCCAACAACAAAAGACATGAAGTTTAAAAAAAAATACAATATTTTGCTTTTTCACTTTCGCAAGACCACTTGCATCAAACATTGAAATCCGCTATTGACTGTTTTAAAAAGCCATTTGCAACAATGAATATAAATGTAAAAATTTTCTAAGGGCAGATAGTTTTCATTGCATACCAAGAAGTAAAGAACTGAGCTTAATATTCTAAGACTGCAACATTTATCTTAAATAACTTTTTAATCACTCTTTTGATCACTTCCGCCCTCTGACAACCACGTGTTAAAATCACTGATAAATGACCAGAAATAAAACTACTTTGATTTCAATTCATCAGGGATTTTACTAATTTACTCGCTCTAAAATAGTTTTTAAATAAGAAGTTTCCTAAAAATGTCGATAAAATTATTGTTCTAATTTACTTTAAATCTTCTTGTTTCTGTGATTTGTTAAGTTTTTTTGCTTTTTTATCTCATTTCTTTGGAAACGGTTTTGTTTGTGAAATACTTTTAAAATAAAGCTCTGTTTAAAATAAAGCATGGTTCAATGATTCAATTTTCTCATATAAACATCAATGGATTTTGGAAATTAAAATTTTTGGTTAATATTTTATTACGTTGTTAAATTCCCGGGAGTTTACGGGATCCCGGGAATTTATTTTTTATTTCCCACTCTCCCGGGAAACAAAAAAGTCTGGGAATAAAAAAACCCTAATCATAATATATTCATCTGAGCTTGAGCTCTGATGATTATATCATAACGCTGATATAACATTAATGAATTGAGTCTATACGTGATGAAGTTTCATCATGATATCAATTTGACATTCATCATGATATAAATTCATCAGGTGTGGATATTATGTTAGGCGAATTAGAAATGCAAATTTTATCATTGCATATAAGCCGCGCGTAACACTGTTTAATTATAATCGAAATCGCGACTAATCGCACCTTTTGATCACAAGCGTAATCGAACTCATTAATCGCTCGATTACGATTAAAAACTTTGCTATTTTTCAAGCAAACGTCTTCGCCAATGAAATTTTTTCTAGTCTAAGATTCATTTAAACTGTCTGAATTTGCTTACAGGACAAAATGAGAAAATTATTGATTATGATTGCTATTACTTTCAAGGAATTTCTTTTGAAGCTTTAATAAACAAATGATTTAAACAAAAGTCCTTAAGTAGATAAAGAAAATGGTTTATCCATCAACAATGCATAAAAATCAGAGACCGTAATAATAATCATGAGTTTTTTCATAAAAATTAGCAAATAAGAATTATTTTTTTTATATTTATTTTTTTGGGCAAAATAACAATTATTTTCTAATTTTTTTGGGCAGAAATAATTCTTATTTTCTGATTTTTATTATTTTGGCAAGAAATAACAATTATTTTCTGATTTACATATTTCCGAGCAGAAATAAAAGTTATCTTTTTTTTAATTTTACAGGGCCTGAATTGCTTAAAATAGAATTCCAAAAACTATGAAAAATCGAGAAAATTACGAAAAATCGCAAAAAACTGTTAACATTAAAAAAATTAGTAAAGTGTGATATAGTGATTAAAAATCGCTAAAATTATAAAAAAGCGAAGAACTGGCAAAAAAAATCACTTTCATAGGGAAAATAGCTTAAATTTCAAAACTGCAAACAAGCTTAAAATTGCGCAAAAATAGCTTAACTTGTAAGGAATGCAAAAAATTTGGAAGAAGTCGCGAAAATTACGCAAATTCGTAATATTCGCGATAAAAGTGATTTTTTTGTCATTCAACTGAATAACATTTTTTTTTAATTGTGGAAATTTTTATTGCCGTTATTTGACTGTAAAAATTTATTTTGTTTGATGTAGATTACTAAAATTAAGGGCTGTCTGTGCCACGATGTCGATAAGTTGATGTCATTCTCTTCGGAGGTGAAAGGTCATAAAATTTGTTTTTTCTTTGTGAATATTCCGATTCTTGTCCTAAATACCACTTTTGATGATTTAATAAAAGCTGTAAAAATGTATTTTCCTTCAAATTTAGTATACACTGATATGACGTAGGATCAAACGAGTTTGAAATGGAGAGTATTGAGTGTAAAACGTTACGCAATATTCTCACTGCCATATGACACTCGACTTATTAAAAATTAACCTAATTTCTTGATAACGCTAGAGACATTTCTAAAATAAATAAAGTTGTATAATTTTTTTCTGAAGTTACGAGGCTCAAACATTTTTTAATTGATTATACCTTTCGTAACATGAAATCTATATAAACAAAAGTTACAACACTTTCAATTGCTCATTTAGTTTTAGTTTATTATATCTTATGCAAAATTAAAGTAATGCGAACAATTGATATCACTTTAAAGTGTATTAAAATGCTTTTCCATTTGTATATGAAATTTGAAAACCTATCAATCAAATCCAACCAAAGGCAGTTTCTGTAATTTTATATCTTATAAAAATTCCATTTGCTTCGCAATAATAAGTTCTTAATTATTATATGGCTACATACATGCACATCCTCTTTTTAAATTAAACCATTCTAACATATTATTTCAGGTTGAAATCTTCTGTACAATACACATATTCCCAGGACAATTCGATATGTGTAGCTTTTAGCGATCTACTCAAGTGCAAACAGCACACAGTGGGCAGAATTCCAATATTTTAAAAAATAATCAACATTTCTATACCGATAGTCCGCCCTATCGGAATAAAATTTCACATAAACATGGCTGGGAAGTTTTTCTATGTACAAAAATTAGCTCTCCACATTCATCAGGATCGGAGCTATAAGTCTGAAAGAGGCCACTTCGGCTATGTAAAATCGTTTAACGCCTCCCATTTTTGGTTTCTCTTCCGCTTTCAATTTTTTTGGAAACAATATAGCACTTGATAAGATCTAAAAATCACATTTTTTTATTGTATACTTATCTATTATAGTTAGTGGGTTATAATCATTTCAAAATTGAAATTTCTTAATTCTGCAAAACATTGGTCCAGTATTTTACAGATGTTAGATCCAAATATCAACCAATTTTTTATTTAATTGTTTGTTACTCAAAGAACAAAGTTCAATAGCGTTTAAAATTTGATGATTTGATGATTTGAGTCTGTCGTCTGAGTTGAAAAAACTAAATTTTAAGATAAAAAATTTTAAAAATTTTCTCAAAAACAGAACCATAATTTTTTGTACACATATGTACATATGTGTATAAAAAAATTCTTTTGGAACGTACGGACTCAAAATTTAAAAGTCTATCGATACCTTTTTTAATTTTTTCCTAAAATAAGAAATTTTTCTTAAGGCTATACACCACCGATTTTATAATAACTTGCGAAGGCTTTGTCTAATTTTATTACAAAAACCAATAAAAACTTGAAATAATATTACCTTTAAGCTATTCCAGTGTTTTTTTATTCTCAATAGTTTCAGAATTATTCAGACCGCAATGATGAAATATATTTTTTCTTAGCAAAGTCGGAACATTTTTATTTGTTAAAAATATAAATACAAGCCACGCCTACAATAAGACATTTTTGACATAACTTCTTAGCTACTATAGTTTAGATATGTTTAATATTAAATGGCGTTTATATTTTTAAAATCGTTAAGAGCAAACAATTTAGGTTTTGGCCAAAAAATTAAATTCTTGAGCAGCCGTGCGTCGATTCGTGTCTGTGTAGGCACATTTCAGATAAATATACATTTGTTATATGCTTCAAAAGATTTTTAAATGCTTTTTTTTTGTCTCAGTTGAAATATATTTCATAAAATAAATGCATAGATTTAAAAAAAACTGCTTTAGCATGATTTGAAATGTTAGAAATAAATGTACGTAAGTTTTTTTTGGTCTATTTTGTGTTAAAAACGAAGAACGAAAATACTGTTTATATACTCTTCATAGAAAATGGCGTGAAACAAGATTAAATTTATAACGATTTTAGAATATTTGCATTTACTTCTCTTATTTCACAAAACAAAGTTTTGAAAAATAATAGAAATTATAATTTTTTTTTAAATTGTTGTTGTCCACAGGGTTGTGTATTGAGCGTTGGCTTTTTTAATACGCTTCATTACTCATTTTGGTTATTGAAATTACATTAACAACATGCACTAAAATAACGGCGTAGTTTTGTACTTCTAAATATTTAAAAGTTTCGTGAACTTTGTTAAATACTATTATAAGGCAAAACATTTCATCAACCACGGTTGAGTTTGTGTCCAAAAAAATGTATTGAGTGTTATTCATATTTCTTTTACTTTAATTTAATTTTTTTAGTATTTATGTTAAAAATCAACGAAGATATACATCTGAATTGCTTTAAATTCAAAACATATCGTGTTTTATGAAAAAAATATTGAATTCGTGAGAAAATGTATTGAGCGTTACTTAAAATATATATATACATATATATATATATATATATATATATATATATATATATATATATATATATATATATATATATATATATATATATATATATATATATATATATATATATATATATATATATATATATATATATATATATATATATATATATATATATATATATATATATATATATATATATATATATATATATATATATATATATATATATATATATATATATATATATATATATATATATATATATATATATATATATATATATATATATATATATATATATATATATATATAATTTATCTATAAATTTTAGGACGTCAAAAAAATATCGACAGCGGAAAGGTAGAAGCTATATAAAGAACATTATCTGTTTAAAAATGTCTGATTTGCTTTGAAAAAATTTTGCTTCTGCCACACTGTGGGTTGTTATATTTTCGGAGAATGTATTAGGTAGGTCGTATTTTGGTACGAATAATTATTTGAAATTAACATAAATTTTAGCATTGTCAACCGATCATATTGAAATTGATCTTATTTGAAAGAAGGCTTAGGCTGCTCATGTATAAATATATGTAAATAACTATTTTAACAGATACTAATTTTTTTTCTCCATGTGAACCCAAGTCAAAATTAAAAAAGTCACCCAGCGATTATTATAGTTTTTCTTTTTTTAGATAGTAGATGCTTTCAAACCATGTACTCACTTCTTCTGATATATATTTATTTTCGCATAAATCATTCCCACAACAATTTAACACTCAATATCCAAAAATGTTAAATATCGATATATATATATATATATATATATATATATATATATATATATATATATATATATATATATATATATATATATATATATATATATATATATATTTATATATATATATATATATATATATATATATATATATATATATATATATATATATATATATATATATATATATATATATATATATATATATATATATATATATATATATATATATATATATATATATATATATATATATATATATATATATATATATATATATATATATATATATATATATATATATATATATATATATATATATATATATATATATATATATATATATATATATATATATATATATATATATATATATATATATATATATATATATATATATATATATATATATATATATATATATATATATATATATATATATATATATATATATATATATATATATATTATATATATATATATATATATATATATATATATTATATATATATATATATATATATATATATATATATATATATATATATAAACCAAATCAAGTTTTTATGCCGGCTAGTTGAGAACGAGACAACAATTACGTTCAATTAAAGGTGTTGCACATTTTACAAATGTATGCGTAAAATAAAACAAAAGGAAAAAAACACAAAGCGTACATTTAGACTGATAGTCACCCATATACAAGGTGGCGTAAAATTAATCATCCAATATTGTTTTTGAATAACTTTTTTACTAAATAAACAAAAATAAATTTTAGTGATATAAATCTTTATTTGGATCTTTAGAATATTTTCTGTTAAGTGGAAAAGATAATATCGGGCAAGTGGCTGCCTCCTGTGTGCCCGTTTTATCCCATGTTCGAATTCGCGTCGAATAATCTCCTTAAAAGATTCGATTGTCTGGGACTTGTTGGCATCAGCCCGCGGCTTCAAGTAGCCCCAAAGAAAGATGGTTAAATCGGAATATGCCAAATCATCAAAATGGGAGATTACTAGACCAGGAGACGCCTCCTTCACAATATCCATTGTGGCTGCTGCTGTGTGTGCGGTTGCACTGTTTTGTTGAAACCACATGTTCACCAAGCCCCGCTCATTTAATTCCGGCAGTAAGAAGTCGTTTATCATGACCATGTAGCGTTGCCAGTAGCAGTAACCGATCGCCGCTCACCTCCTCAAAAAATGCGGCACAATCACTCCTTCCTCGTGAACGCCGAACCACATAGTAGCTTTGAGCGGATATAACGGCTTTTCGCGAATTTTCGTGTATAATACGCGGATTTTCATTGAAAATCCATGACATACGGAAAGTCATGGAAAACGAGATAAAACGAGCACAAATTCGTATCAACACTGGCGGCAGCCAATTGGCGGATATCATCTTTTCCACTTAACAGAATAAATTCTAAAGGTCCAAATACGGATTTCCATCAGTCAAAATCATTTTTGTTTATTTGGTATAAAAAAGATATTTAAAAACAAAATTGGATGATTAATTTTGCGCCATATTGTATAAAACAGTGATAATGTTTTTTTTTTTTTTTTTTTAATTTTCGAAAACCACATTTTTTACATTTTCAATTTAAAAATTTTATGTTTTTCAACTCAGAATCTCATCAAAATTTTTCAAACGCTTTTGAGTTTTGTTTTTTAATTAGCGAAAGAAAATTTTTAAAAATCGGCCGATATAAAACTCACTAGCTATAAGAGATGAATATAACTCACTAACTATAAAAGATAAGTGCACTACCAGACAGGCGCCTTTAAGATCTTATCAAGGGCAATGATATCGCAAAAAAATTGGATATCGGAAGAGAAAAAAATGGTATGCTTTAACTTGCTCTAACTTGCTTTACTTGGCCGAAGTGTCCTACTTTGGGATCCGCTCCTGAGCAATTTGGGAATACTTCTTTGCTATGTTCCTGTGAAATTTATATCCGTTTAGAAATGCATGATTATTTTCCAAATATTTTGATTTTGGCCCACTGTGCAACGTCATACAATTAGAAAAGTTTATTTTTATATATTTTACATTGAGCACAAGCACACAAGACATTCTTAAACAACAAGGAAAGAAACAATTGCTTTTTAAATAAATACAACAATTGCTGTCAAATAAAAGAAAATAATATGAAATAATTTTATGCAAATTTGTTAAATAAAGAAATAAATAAAAGAAGGTGTGGTGCAAATGTGGGAAGGTTGTTTGTTTGTTTCATTTTGTATTCACAAACATTTTGATTTCATCTTACAAATGATTTTGCTGTTGATAATAATTAGGGTTTTTTATTTCCGGACTTTTTCGTTCCCTGGGAAAGCGGGAAATAAAAAAGAAAGTCCCGGGATCTCGGGAATTCCCGGCAATTGAACAATGTAAAAAAATATTTACCAAAAATTTTAGTTTCCGAAATCAATTTATTTTTATATGAGCAAAATTAATCATTGAAGCATTCTTTATTTTAAACTGAGCTTTATTTTAAAAGTATTTCACATATAAAATACTTTCTAAAGAAATAAGATAAAAAGCAAAAAAAAATGTTCAAAGTAAATTAGGTACAATATTTTTATCCAAATTTTAAGCAAACTTCGTAATTAAAAACTATTTTTGGCAGCGTATACAAATCAGTAGTAATATCATTGGTGAACTGAAATCAAAGTAGTTTTATTTCTAATCATTCATCAATGATTTTAACACGTGGTTATCAGAGCGCGGAAGTAACCCAAAGAGAAAAGGATATCTCGGAAAAATTTTGCTGACAAAGAGCAGTCTTAGAATATTAAATTCACTTGTTTACTTCTTGATATACAATGAAAATTCTCAGCCCTTAGAAAATTTGTACTTTTATGTATATGCTTTGTTGGCTTTTAAACCAGTCAATAGCAAATTTCAGCGCTTGATGCAAATGATCTTGCGAAAGTGGAAGTGCATAACATCGTAGCTTTTTTGTAAAATTTTATGTATTTTGTTGTTGGATCTCATAAAACAGCTACGATATTTTGCATTTGCACTTTTGCAAGAACATTTGCATCAAATACTGAACTCCGTCAATGTTTTAATTCTTTCATCTCACAATCGGCCTCTTATTCAAGTAACACAATTTTCAGTTGTTCAGAAAGCCTTTGAACTCGACAGAAGTTGCACGGATAGTTAAGACGACGTTGTATAAATTACCAATATTTTTCGTCCTTTTTCCGCTGTCTTCAAATAATTTCAGCAGCTTTATTAATAGCAGCAGAAGTAATATCTATTTCCTCATTTTCTTCGCCATTAAATGCACCAAAAAACGTGCATAAAGATTATCTAAATATATAATTACGCGCATTTTGGTGCATATTGAAAACATTATAGTTGCTTTTACTAAAAACGTTGGTTCTTTTAAATAATTAATTAAAGATAAAGAGACAACATTTTTTTTCTTCGTTCTTCAATCTAAAATAATTTAATATACAGATATTTTGACTTAGCTGCACAATCGACTTTGCACGATTCTTTGCATATTTTTTCCCCCGGTTATATTTATTTATTGTATCTTCAATAAAATTGAACTAACAATAAGTAATCAAATCTTAACTCTAAAATTTTAATTTTTAAGTCCAGCCAGTGCCAGACAAAAATATTTGTTTCAGCGGTTGGTTGTTTGGTTGTTTACGTCTCTCGTGTTCGGCTGAGAGCAAGAGTGTCCCTCCTTCTCAGCCGAGTGTGGCATATAAGTTTGCATATAAGTGAAAAATGCTGTTAGTTTAAATGTACTTATCAGCCTTAATGTGCAAGTACGCACAATTATTTAGTGTGTACAGCTAACCTTAATTTTTTATTTGAAAATAATTTAAAACTGACAAAATAAATGTTAAATGTACTGTATACCTGTAGTGCACTCAAAAATGGATTTTGAAGAATAACCACAGAAACAAATATTTTGTGCAGTTATATAAGTCAAAACGCTGCTAAAATAAATCTTTTGTATGAAAATAGTTTTAAAGTGCCAAAAATTAAAGGCATTTATCCTAAAATTGCACTGAAAATAAGAAAGAGCACTTAAAGAAATAAATTGTATGGTATTTTAAAGCATAGTGACACCAATTAATAATTTTGTACAGTTAATTCAAAAGTGCGCTTAAATAAACAGTTAAATCGAAACTACAGTACACTTTGACTCTTCGTTGGTTTCTTTCCCCTTACATAGAAATTTGATGATGAACGATAAAAATTTAAAAAAAAAATCGTTGTTGGGTGCCAAAATCAGTGCTTGTTTATGTATATATAGTAAATATATTTTTAGTCCCGCGAATTTTCTCCAGGAAACGAAAATTAACGATTTTCCCGTCCCGGGAATTCCCGGGAAGAAACCCTAATAACAATAATGGTGATGATGATGGTTATGATTGTAATGATACCCTGTTTGGGGTGGGAGTGTTTCCTTTTAATTTAATTTCGTTCCTGGTACTTTTTAAATCAACAAAAAGATTTCTCCATACAAACAATTACATTAACAAACACATAGAACGTATTTTTTGTTAATTTTTATTTATGTGTAATCTCATTTTTCCGCAGTGAGTTTTAGTTATTTTCTTTATTATACACATTTATTTGGAATATGTATCAAAATTAATTACATTTTTATGGTGGAGTTTTACAAAAAAGCCTGCAGTTTTCTGGTTAATGCTGTTTACCACAATTTATTATAAATAATTAAAAATATTTTCACTGTCCAAAAATTAACTCATAGAATCGAATTACATACATTCAAGTTGCATATGCACATATGTATGTATGACAATATGTATCTTTTTTGCGGGACCATGCCACGCCGCAACGCCCACATTAATTGAAACTGCTGTTTATTATTTTTTGTCGCAGTAATTTTAAGTTTTAAATAATTTTAAATACAGCTGTCATTAAAATATATATAGGTATGTATATGTACTTTGGTGGCAATCAAAATCTGCAAACCCAACGCGGTTGATGTGATTACTGGAACAAATTCAATTTACTATTACTTTAAACTGCTTAAACTACTATTAAAGAGGTTCAAAAGTTTACTTAATAGCAGAGAGTCACTTTAATCTTCACTTGTAAATTGAACTAACATAATAATAAGTATTCAAATCTAAACTATAAATTTATTAATGATAACTCAGCTAGCATTTTGTATCATAATCGAATCTTTTGAGAATCTCCTTTGCGGGTATAATAATCACATATGAGATCATTTTTCCATTATAAATGATTCCCTCCCCTGGTTGTGAGAAAATGGTACCCTACAGATGGATCAACCTAAAGAATCATTTATGATACGATAAGCTGCTTCATTTTTGAGCAATTTTCTGATAGTATTTATAATCATTGGGGAGTTTTTTTGTCTCATTTTTCAATCGTAAATTATTTAGTTTTTGTATCATAATCGAATCTTTTGCGCATCAGCATATGAGCTCATTTTTCAATTATAAATGATTCTCTCGTTGTGAGAAAATGGTACCATACAGGTGAATCATATAAAAGAATCATTTATGATACGATTTTCTGATTAATTTTTGAGAAGTTTTAGGAAAAACTAATAGTGTTCTCCCCGCGACTTTAACGTGAATTTCTTATACGTATCATGTTTCGACAGCACGGTCTTTACCGTCTGAACATCTAGATCCTTATGAAGCGCTGGTTTCTGATAGACAGGGTGCTAATGTAATCGTACGAAGGATTTTATTTTTTCGCCTTTGAACTTTCCCTATATTAGATGCAGAGATTTATTTGTTGTTACTAAAAATGTGCACAATCCCAAAAAATTTATATTATTGAATTTTTTCAAGCACAAATATTGTTTGTAGCTATAATTCGAATTGAGAGTAAAGTGGCTGCTAGACAAGTCAATATTTAGGCTTCAATATATTGTTTGTGTGCGTTTGTTATGAAAATCAAAAGCATTTTGATATTCTGCAATATCTCCCCTCCGTATATGTGTATAAACACATGTATTGAAGCTGAATATTGACCTGTCTAGCAGAGACTTAAAGCAAATATAGAGAACATTGAAACAACAATGCATAAATTCATTGTACAAAAAATGGAATAGACACTTGTGCCAATTGTACAATGAAAATCCTGTACAATTCACAATGGACATCATTCCACATACTCTTTAAAAATACACACATACATCTTAAACCTTTTTTGGATTTTCTGCATAATAAAATACAAATTACATATGTACATACAATCATACACACATATTATATTTTTTAGAATGAGCGGAAAAGCCTAACAGGGGGTGATTTTAATTATGAAGAAAATGCAACAAAAATAAAAAATGCCTGGCTTTATTTGTTGCTTCTTTCACCTATGCACATGTTGTGACAATTGTCATAATAAACAATGCCGTTGGTT
This sequence comes from Panzeria rudis, assembly GCA_956483635.1. Classification (NCBI taxonomy): domain Eukaryota; kingdom Metazoa; phylum Arthropoda; class Insecta; order Diptera; family Tachinidae; genus Panzeria; species Panzeria rudis. The sequence continues at coordinate 65,869,420 of OY101451.1, forward strand.
GGCACTGTTCTTGAGTGCTTTCTTGAAAGGGAATAACAATTTTAGTTTTAGATTCAATATATGTGTTTGTGTGCGTTTGTTTACAATAAAATAGCCCCTCCTTCGGAAGGGATATATTGAAAAATATCAAAATGCTTTTGCTTTTCAGAACAAACGCACACAAAGACATATATTGAGGCTAAATATTGATCTGTCTAGCAGCAACATCATAAAATCAAATGCAATAAAAGAAGAGAATAATGTACATTGTGAACACTTCACAAACTCTTGCTTTAAGCTCACATTTAGTCTATACAAATAAAGTAATTAAAATTTGCAACTTTCCTTTCAGTGTTAAGAAGAATATAGACTGTCGCCCAGAATCAAAATATTTAGGAAATACATCAGCAATTTCTAAGCGAATAATCTGAACAGTATAAAATTTCGCAAGCGCATAGCTGAGGGGCATGTGAGAAAAAGAGCTTCTCACATTGGTCAGGAGCGAAGCTGTAAAGTCCAAATTATGGCACTTCGGGCTGTAAAGTTTTCTACGTTTTCAACGTTTGCAAACTTTTTTCTTTTTCGCCCGATTCCAACAGATTTTGCTGTCTTTATTGCCCTTATAAGTTTGTAAAAAAATCGTGATGGGTTACGCACTTATCTTTTATAGTTAGTGAGGTGTATTTGTTTGAAAATTAACATCTAACAAATTTCCAAAACCTTGGTTCAGTATTTCTAAAATATCGGATCCAAATAACGACCGATTGTCAAAATTAGTTCTTTGTTATAAAAAAACAATTAATGTAAAAAATTTTTATTTTTGAAAATGTTTTCCCTAAAAAGTAGCATCATTATTTTATCTTTATACAAAAAAAATATCAGGAACATATAGTTATTATTAATATGTCTAAATATTCTCTTCGTGATTTTAAAAATAATTTAATGCAATTTTACAATTTTGTTGTGCTTGGACGATTCCGACCATATCTTCTAAAATCCGAAAGCTTAAATTAAAAACAAATACAACTTGCAGAAAATCTTATGTGTATCCGTTGGTTTGCCAAAGCATTTTATGGGCCTTGGTCCAAATGTGAACTTTATAGTAAAAACCATAAGAAAATAAATTTTTGGGATTTTTTTGAATTTTCTTAGGAATTCTGCGATTCTCAGAACCAAATCTTGGTTTTCTCGCTTAACATGTGCTTCTTTGAACACGTCCTCGGTCTAACACGATTCATATTTTGTGGCACATTCTTGATTAACAATAAAAAAACCTCGTCTTTACAGGGTTTCTATGAACAATTCTTCACTTATGTATTTACTTTTTTAACTTGGATGAAAAACTTTTTATTATTTTTACGTACACACAGTCGGGAAGTATGTTTTTAGTTTGTTACGTTTTTTTAGGGTTCCGTATACCAAAAGCGAAAAGCACCCTATTGTTTTCGCTACGCTGTCCGTCTGTCTGTCACAGATTTTCTCGGGAACCGCAAGAGCTATGGGCCTAAAATTTTCACAGAATATTTAAAACTTTGGCCGCTACAATAACAAATGTATGACAGTTAAAAATTAAAGGGTGTTCTAAAGCGAGCAACGAAACATGTTGATATACATACTAATGTAATATACAGACACTTGTAAGTATATAGTCACTTAAATTTTCAAATTTAGTGTTAATTGGTGTAGTCTATACCTATTAACACTGATTTTTAAAACAATAAAAATTAAAGGGTGTTCTATCAGTTAATGAAATTTTGCTATGTAATTTAGACAAGATGCTGTTTTTTATAAACCGTAAGAGGCAAACTCTTGAAATTTTCAAAAACTCTAAAACTAAAAAATTCGAAAAAATTAAAAAATGTCAATATGAAAAATCGCCAAAATGAAAAAGCGCTTACAGGAAAAAAGCATCAAAATTAAAAAAATCGCTAAAACGCAAAATATGACCATAGCTAAAAAGATCGTCAAAGAACTAAAATAAAACGCACAAAAAACCGAAAAAAGTCGTCAATACGCAAAAAAAGCATTAACACCTAAAAAAATCGCTGAAAAATATATCGTAAAAAACGAAAAATTAAAAAATAAATCGCCAAAACGAAAAAAAGCGCCAAAAAATCGGCAAAAAACTTCAAAAAATTAGAAAACTATAATCAAACGAAAAATTTGCCAAAATGAAAAAAGGACAAAAATGAAAAGGGATATACATATGTTTATACGGAAACATTCGGGTGCGAGCTAATGTTGCACTTTCCTCAATTTATTTTAATTGAAATCGAATATAATATGAAATACAGTGGAACCTATTATAAAGGACTCCTTCCATAACAGGACGCCTCCCATACCCATTCGAACTTTTTAGAACCGAGATTTTCATCAGTTTTTTTTATACAACATGTATTCCCATAATCGCACACTCTAATAACCGGACGCAAACACAAAATTTTTGAAAATTGTTCTCAAGCTCCCTCCCATAACCGGACAGAAGTGTTGAAACACACCAGGATTTCATTAAATTTTTCCGTACAGAGAAGCAATTATGATAAGTTTTTTTTTTTACAAACATGTTTTTGAAACTGATTTTCATTTTTATTATTGTCTCTATTTTGTTTGATAAATGATTTTGTTCAACTTATTATTTCATTTTATTTTTGGTATCGCCAATGTTGGCAGCCTGATAAAATTATGAAATTGTTTCATTTCTTTTTTAAATTGCTGTAAAAAATTTGTTGATTGAAAAAATTTTTTAATTGAAAATAACAGAATTTTTTTTTAACAAATTATTTAAAATTTTTGCATTTGAATTTACAAATTTCCTTGTAGGACCTAAATTGCATTTAGTTCAGGAAATTTGGTTTTTGAAGTGCACAATTAATTTTTTCTGTGTAGTTCATCTTTTTTTCAACTATGATTAATATTTCTGTCAATACCATGTCAAAGCTTTAAAGTCATCGCAAGTACTGTTACGAAAGTACTGCAAAAGAAATTTTCGCTTAAGTGCATTTTCCCTTTAAATTTTTAACTTGTTTACATTTTTTTAACTGCGATGTGTCGCTTAAACTAAAGCTCTATTTTTCAAGTAGAACAAAACTAGTGTCAAAAACCGCAAAGATATCAATCAAAAAGCTAAAGAATAGCTTACTAAGGATAAACAATTATTAGTTTTTAAATAATTTGATTACATTATCTGATTTTTTATGACATCAAGAATATCTTAAAACATCTTAGCCACCATAAACATGCGTTGTCTTATAGGAAATTTATTAAAACAATTAACATTACATATAACAGTCCACTACAATCCTATGAAGCCAATATTAAGGCTCTACTTCGATTTCAGCAAAGGATAATTCAAAAAATACTTCTCATCTAAAATTTACTTTTTGAAAGCCACGCAAAAATACCGTGACGATGAGCGTCCGGTTATGGAAGGTTTCACTGTATATGGCTGAAGTTGGTTTTTTTGAAAATCGTGAAACGTTACCCTCCTTTTTTGTTTCTTGTATCTTGTGTTAAAAGAGGTCTACCTGTATATGTAACTGCAAACTTTCATTCGAAAATATCGATAAACAACGATTTCATAGCGTTAAGCGAACATTTAATCCATATGCACAAAACACCATTTTCCTCTTGTTTTTCCAATATTACTTATACTTAATACTAGAGATGTGCAAATGTCGTGAATTTTTCGTGTCAGGCGTGATTCACGCGTGACTCACGCGTGATCGTGATTAAATTAAAAAATAATCACGCAATCGTGCGTGAGCGTGATTTAAAAATTAAATACCGTGCTTGATCGTGCGTGATTTTAAAAATGTAATTTTCACGCACTCACGAAATTACATTTCGTAGCTTGCTGAAAAAATTTCCTCTTCACTCCTACAATATTTTGTTTTAATTTGCGAATTTTATACAACATTTCTGATAAGTTTCTAATTTTAGATCCGAGTTTTCTGCGACATGTCGAAAATTCCTTAAAAGATTCGTCAGAATTCGGCAAAGTTTTTAGAATTTTCTCAGAGAAAGAAGTTCGTTTTCTTGTTAACCTCGCATATGGACCGTCTTCGAATACGAATTCGGCATCTTGTGCAGACTTTCTGCCCTACTTCGACAGCAAAAGAAACCAAGTGAACCTTTTATGCCGACATGTCTGACATCAGGAAAAATATGTTTGTAAGCTGAAGACAACCCAGCACACAAAAAGTCAAAACGTTTGAAATACGATATATCGCTTATTTACTGAAACAGCGGGCACAAAGATTTTGTCTTCTATGATATTTCACACCACGGCTTCACTTACTAAAGATTCTGTGTACGACGAATTTTTACGAAATATTTTGCAAATCTGGTACACAAACTGATATTAGAAGTTACATAGCTTTCATATTTAATAAATGACAGCTTAAAACTATACACCAAATGAAAGCTTGGAAGGTTTCCTATAAAATTAAATATTGAGTACCGCTATATTTTTCAGTCTTTAAGATACTGGTGTTTTTACGTAAAATGCCATGCGAAAAATGCTTAAAATTCTATTTCATTTATAATGGGTTAATGGCTTTGAAAATATTGAAAGTATTTCATACAATAAACGCATACATTTTAAAATGAAATCTACTCCAGCATGATTTAATATATTATTTAATATATAAATAAAGGTACATAAGCTTTTTTAATGTAACACTGGCGATTATGTATTAAAAATAAAGAACGAAAATACTGTTTATAGTCTCTTCATACAAACTGATGTATCGTAATTGTATGGTGTTTTGCATCAAATATTTGAAAAATAATAGGAATTATAACTTTTTTTAAGAAATTGTTGTGGTTCGCACTTATGTGTATTGAGCGTTACTCGTTTTAGCATGCTTCAATATTCAGTTTAATTAATAAAATAACAGCGTAGGGTTGCACTTCTAAATATTTAAGTTTTGCCAACTTTGTTAAATAGTTTAAATTGCAAAAAGTTTCATCAATCAATAATAATGTATTGTAGTTTTTTAATTTAATTGAAATTTTTTAGTGTGTAAATAAGGAGTTTATGTTAAAACTTATCGAAGATTATACATCTGAATTGTTTTAAATTTAAAATATAGTGGGTTCTAAAAAATATTAAATTCTTTTCTTACGAATATATATTGAGCATTACGTTAACAAAATCTACTCCACGATTATGTGTTAAAAATAAAGAACGAAAATACTGTTTATACTATCTTCATACAAACTGATGTATCGGAATTGTATGGTGTTTTGCATGAAATATTTGAAAAATAATAGGAATTATAACTTTTTTAAGAAATTGTTGTGGTTCGCACTTATGTGTATTGAGCGTTGCTCGTTTTTAGCATGCTTCAATATTCAGTTTAATTAATAAAATAACAGCGTAGGTTTGCACTTCTAAATATTTAAAAGTTTTGCGAATTTTGTTAAATAGTTTAAAATGCAAAAAGTTTCATCAATCAATAATAATGTTCTAAAAAATATTAAATTCGTAAGAAAATATATTGAGCATTACGTTAACAAAATTCTTAAATATAATTATCTATAAATTTTAGGGTGATAAAAAAAGTTAACAGCAGCGGAATTGCAGAAACGATATGGAGAGCATTATTCGTTCAGAAATTTCTGATATGCTTTCAAAAAGTCATTCCCAGAACAACCGTGAAAGCAAATGTAACGCTCAATCCACAAAAACTAAAAAAAAATCTAAAAATGTTATTTTATATTAGGATGCATTGAATGAGGCGAAAACTATAAGACCTTCTCATATTTCTTTTAATTAAATTAGTAAAGTTAAAAAAAGAAAATGAAAAACCCAATGAGAATCCATGGATATTATTTTAATAACTCGTTTTCTTATGAACACTAAAAAATTTGATGTTCAATTTCTGTTTTTGTGGGATATAAAAAAAGTAAATATCGTGAGCGCGCGTGATAAAATCAAATTTGATCGTGAGCGTGCGTGAAAAAAATATTTGTTTCGTAATCGTGCGTGATCGTGAGCGAAAACTCACTCACGCGCACATCTCTACTTAATACTAAATATATGTAAGTATACGTATGGAGAAACATTACTATTGCAATGGAAAGCTTTTCACTATGAGTTCTTATACGCTCCATAATCAATTTCAATGTATTTTAATCAAAACTTTTAATATTTTACTGAATAGTAAAATATTAATTTTTGGGGAAAAGAACGTTGCAAATTTAAAATTAATTTTATATCAATTAACGCTTAAATTGAATGATAATTTTCAAACAATTTAAATATATTTTTATATTATTGTTAAGGTACATATGTATATGCAAACATGCATAGGAAAAAAATTTACATGATAGCTTTTACTCGAGTTATTCGATTAATCGACACAAATTATTTGAATATGACTTAACTCAAATTTTTCTATTTTTTATATGACTGAAAATTATTTTACTGAAATTTTTTAATTAATCGAGCAAACATTATAATAATGAATATCCCAGTTAATACTACAAAATTCGTTAACGGTTTTCGTAAAAAATCTTGTTTTTAATTTTTTATTTGTATAAACAAGACATTTCAATATATATGGCTGTCTCCTTTGCAATTTTAGTGTTTACTGTTTTTAATTATATTTCAATGAATAGTAATGTTCAATTTTGCAGTGTGCCAGTTTTAAGCTTCTCAGCCAGAATTAAACTGCATAATAGGCTGTTGTGGAGTCTTGTAGCGGAATTTTAGTCAAGAGCCTTTTTGCAAACAGTTTCTGAAAGTTTTTTAACATATCGAGTTCCGAAGGATTCTTAGAGTCCCCGCATGCAGAAGCAAATGTAAAAAGACGGCTCCTGGAATTCTTGTGCATGCTGAATAAGCCCTCTCTTACCGCCAGGAAATTGTATAGTACATACAGACATCAATATCACACCAAGTAAAAATTAAAATGATTTTCACTGCTTTAAATAAATGTTAAAATTATTTTTGTAACTTTCTAGCAATGTATTTTCTACTTAAAATGTTATATAAATAAAACAAAGTATGAATCTATTAATCTATTCTGTGACATGTACAACAAAATTATGTTTTCTCGTGCATTAAAAACCAATATTTTGTAATAAAATCTGTGCTAAAATGATGCTAAAGTAATAAATTAGTTTTTGACAGCTCATCGGAGTAAGTATTTATTTATCGGCACAAAACCATAAATGTGAAAATAAGGACAATTTAATAACACTGGTCTGCAAAAAAAAGTCGCCTTTAAATAAAAATATATCGAATGTATAAAAGTTTCATGCGCTTAATTCAAATTCGTTTCCAGTTTTTTTCAATCGCGTACAGATTTTTTTAAGGGTACGACTACTATTATCATTAGGTACATCGGTATATTTGACTCTAACTCGAGTACGAATTACTGTATTTAAATAAATAGTCCGCCAAAAGATGCGAAATAAAATTACATTTAAGTCATTTATACATAATTTTTTTATGTTTCTAACTGTTTCGAAGTTATTCAGAAATTAGCGGCAAAAATTCATTTTTTCATGCCAAATTTAACATTTTTAGTTTTAAAAAACTCACAAGACAATTAGGAGGGCAAACATTTTTAATTTTTATCATTAATCAGAAAGCTAGGTTTATTAGAAATATAATAAGCCCTAAATGATTAAAATGGATGGAGAAATGTCGATTTTATTCACAACTAAGTGAGGGAATTCAATTGATAAAAATCACAATTTACAAACATTTAATTTGTGTATGTTTTTGTGTGTTGTATGAAAATCACAATTTTTGTCAATTTAGTTCCCCCACTTAATTGTGAATGAAATCGACATTTGTCCATCGATTTTAATGATTTATGCCTAATACACCTAAATTTCTAATGCGTGATAAAAATATAAATTTTGTTCTCTGTTTACTTATTCCAAGCGGCCAACTCGTTTTCGAGCTAGGATGAAATATACTGACATATTTAATATAGTGGACATCAAGGATCCCAGAATCCCTTCAGCAATAATGGGTAAATGTAGACAAAAAATTGGCTAAAAACTAGCCAACAAATGGCTAAGCGAGATCGAATGCAAAAATCATGAGTATTAAAGCCCTTATGACACTACATTTTTCTTGCATTGTTTTGCTATAGGATTGAAAGAAAGAAATAGCAAATGATGGAAAGAAACAACTATACAAAATGTAAAAAAAACATATTGGCTTCTTTAAGTGCTGCCTACTTTTTATTTATAATAAAACGACAAAAGAAAAAAAGTTGAAAAAAGAGGCGCTAAGTCGCTGAATTCGTGAATAAACCGCTAACTTGGCAACAATTTAATGTTTCAAGTTTGAAATGTCAATTTTAAGTTGAACATTTTTACATTTTTTTTTGACAGGCCCCCATTTTTTATCGATAACATTAGTAAAAGCTTTGACAATTTGGTATTTATCTTAATATGGCTGAACTCTTTGCACCTGGCAAAATTTCCTATTATATTCTATTTGCACTGTTCTCCAAAGCTTGAAAAATTAAGAAAAAATTAAGTGTTATAAGGGCTTTACGGCACTTGCTTTTTTGTCTTTTTAAGATTTTGGAAAACAGTACAAATATATTGTAATATAAAATTTTATCAAGAGCGAAGAGTTCGGCTATATTAAAAGAATCCCAAAACTTCAGAATTTTTATATGTGTTATCGATAAAAAAGTCTACACTGTCAAGAAAAATCTAAAAATTGTAAACTTAAAATTGACATTTCGAGCTTAAAGCGCTACAGTGCTGTCGATTCATTAGTTCTAAGCCCAAATATAGCAATTTTAGCGCTAATTTTTCCAAATTAGATATTTTTTGCATAATAAAAAGTGGCAGCATTGAATTTAAACAACAAAAAAGTAGAAACAAAAACATATATTTCGTATATTCTTCTCTTTCTTATATTCCCATTTCACTCTTTCAATCTTAGATTAATAAAAGACGGAAAAAAGTAAGTGTCATAAGGGCTTAAGCAAACTAAGAAAGTAATTCATATATTATCTTTTACATCAAATTGGAACGATTTTTTTAAGTAAATAGGACCCTATGGATTGCCATTATTGCGCTCGCCAATGTTTTTTCTTTTTATTAAAAAAATTTCTGTCAATCTTAAAAAGTTTGTTGGGTGTAGCTTATTAGTGCAAGTATTTCCATCCCCTGTTTCTGAATTGTATTTTTGTCGCCTATCGTTTGACATTAGTCATTATAGCGCTCACCGATGATTTTTATTTTTATAAACGAAACACTTTTCGGTGATGTTTGCCAATTTTGAAAAGTTTGCTGGGTATAACTTCTGAATACACGTATTTCAGAAAGCGACAACGAATGAAAAGTGGATAAATTGGCATCACTGGTGGACATATTAGCCATTCCCATTAAAAAAATCTGTACATGAGAGAAAAAAAATGAAAACAGATTGAGTTAAGCGCATTAAACTTTGTATATTACACATATTTTTATTTCAAGGATCCAAATATTTTATTTTTGCAGACCAGTGTAATTTGTTTATTTTAAACATTAATTTCCTTACGTATTATAATAAATTGAAATGCAAAATTTATAACAAGTGACATTTCCTTATGAAGATGTTGTGCTTTTAAGAAGTTTTAAATACCAGCGCATGTTTGTAGTCAACAATTGAAAATAAAAGTTGAAAGTAATAATTCAACGAATATATTCGGCCTTTTACATAGTACTTCTCCACAAGTCTGAGCGTAAATTGTATAATTGAGCTCTTTTCGAAAATACTTTTTTGGGTTAGTACGTTTAAATCAGTGTAGTCAGCAGCGTTGTCAACTTTTAGATTTCAAAAAACACTGAAACAAGTAAAAAAACGCGTAATTCTTGGAAAAAGCACTAAATTTTAGTTTTTTAGTTGTATTTAAAAAAATTGTTATAAACTTGCCTATTCTGTAAATCGAGTAGATTTAAAACGAATTAATTAAAAAAAAATAAATCCACTAAAACAAAAATTTTTCAGACTTTTTGTTGTTTTATATTTTTAGTCCTCGACCAAAAAAAGAGGTAAGTTTGTAGTGTGGGTCTGTGTATCTGTGAGTCTGTACGACTCCACGTATAGACCAAACGGCTGGCCGATTTTGATTTTTCTGTTTGAAAAGTGACTTGATCGATAGTGTTCCTAGCTATGTTTGAAGAACATCGGTTCAGCGTTTAGAAGATATCACATATTTTCTACATGTATCGTGTTGAATCTGTGTCTTTGACACCGTAGCTCCCAAATGGATAGATCGATTTTTAATTTAGTAAATTTTGTTTGAAGAGTGACTTTATCCAAAATCCTCTAACCTATGTTTAAAGAAAATTGGTCCAGCCGTTTTGAAGTTATCATATATTTTCTTCGTGAATTTTTAAAATTCCTAATTTAATATTATTTAGAGCTTAATATATCATATCCGATATTAATTCATTATATATGATCATCAATTATATATGATGATTATATATGATCATCAAAGTTACATGTTTTTCATAGAAATTATCGGGTTATCATAAAGAAAAAACTGTAACTTTTGAATCTATTTTCATCCCTAATAAAAGGCTTTGTACAATAAAAACCTTTCAGTTGTGCTCTGCAAAAAATAAAAAAAATTACAAATACCTTTTCCAGGATATTTTGGCATTTTAGAGGATCTTGTAGCGGGAAGCTATGTCCTTTTTAATCATTACTTATTAAGAGGAGACTAAAATCTTTCGAATGACACCATTAATATCTAATGACGCGCTCTAAAGTTATTCAATCTTGAATATGACGAACATTTCTCAAAAAATGGCAGAGATGCCCAAGTTTAGACGGCTATAGCCGTCGTTCCTACGCCACGTGATGCGCACATAAGAGTAGAATATACATATGTATATTAGGGTGATGACTATTTTTTGGCGACATCATCCAGTTCCAAAATCGTTTTGGAAATAGAAAATAAGTAAAACCAGCATCCCACTTTTTCGCGATTGTGCAAAAAGTTCAAGCACCAAATGCATTGAAGTTTTGTATACACAATTTTCTCTTTTATAAAAAAAAGGGATATTTTAATCGAAATAACTAAATTTTTGTGTTTTTTTTATATAATCGTACTTACAAAATCGTTACCCGCCATTTTGAGTAAAACATAACTTTAAAATATGTCTTCTTTAATAAAAAAGAAAGTATATACAAAACTTCAATGCGTTAGGTGCGTGAACTTTTTTCATGACCGCGAAAAAGTGAGATCGCAGTTCTTATTATTTTTCCGTGCCCTACACGATTTTGGAACTGGAGCTTGCATATATCCAAAAAGTAATCACCCTAATGTATATGTTTCGTTGAAAACTGATTGTTTTTGAAATCTGAAGTGCAAAGCAAACGAAGTACGTACAAGAATTAGTTTCTTATGAGTTTTGACGCTTTTAAAATATAAAATATGAAGCACCACTAATTGCTCGAGTCCACTTTTTTCATTTTTTTGCATGACAGCAAAAACATGTTCTAGAAATAGTTCCATTAACAAAGAATTTTACACTTGAAAAAAAATTTTAGATAAAGAAATTAATTTTTGAATTTTGGGCTTAGTGCCACAGTCACAAAATAAAAGCACCAAAAATTGTATTAAAAAAGCACCGAGCACCGAGCACTAACTTCAAAATTTTTCGCGTCGAAGAGTTGGAAAAACACTAAAAACGGTGCGAAAAGCACTGAGTTAACAACGCTGGTAGTCAGCTCCCTATGCAGTTTTGCATAGGTTCTCCTTTTTCAACATCAATACACGCACACTGTGTGTGTATTGATAACTTAATACCCTCAAGGAAGCCAGGGACCAAGTGTCTCCAAGTCACCACTTTTGTCGACAAGTCTGGTGACTTTTGTGACATTGTCAATGCATCGTCCACACTTCTTATTTTGCCTTTAAAGGATGATATAAGTTTTTGACAGCTACAAAACAATTTTTTAATGTCTCATTTTGTTGTGTTGAAAATAAATGCGGCAGCACACAAAACTAAAAATTTTCATAAAAAATCTGCCTTACCTGGTAAAAAGTTGCATATGTGTTAACTAGAATAATTAAAATGCACTGCAATGACAAGCACATGCTAAATATCTATAGCACAGAACGTTGCCTGAGGTACAATTAGTCAGTAGTGCTGGGGACATAGTCAATAGTATATGCATAAATTTTTCTTATTGAAACCACTTCCGCTTTTTAACAAACTGACGAAATGATAAAACTTAATTAGCGGTGGTAGAGATTTGATGCCTTTTTTTAATTTAAATTAAAGCCATATATTGCCTTTAATCAGATTTTTTGCTGTAGCTAATTTATTATGATTTTCCGAAAATAATATTAGTTTTGAACATATTCAACATATAAAAAAAAAGATTATAAAATTTGTACCCACTTGTTTTATAAACTTTCTTTAAATTATATATAGAGAAGTACTCCTTTTCGAATCCGGGAACTATATGTATATTATTGTACTTATACGAATGTCATCTAGCAATAATTACTGTATTACAAAACATTTTTATTTGTTTTATTAAAAACATTAATATAAATTATATAAATTACTGATAATAATTAAAAATGCTAATTTATGATACTACTTAAATTAATGCAGACATAAATCATGACAAACAGATAATTAAATTGTTTTAAGCTTTGTGTAACCTACTTCATACGTCATAGGACGAGTAATATACGCTAATATATAAGGTGATGAGAGCAAAAAAATAAACAAATACAGCAAAATTACAAAAAAGTGCAGTTAAAACGTCAAATCTACACAATGGGAATGTTTTCATTCTGAAAAACTCAAAAACCTAGAGGGTACCCTTTTGAGCTTTTCAGTATGAAAAGTCACTAGACTGGGTATGAATCGTGACTCTTAAAGTAACTACAACATTAGCATGAAGGATAAATTATGTAGTCCATTCTTGCTCTCAAATGTAAAACACAAAATTAAAACACTTGCAAAGTGTTTTAACATTTAATATTGAGTGAAACTACTACTTATGTATATACTATTACTAAATGTTAAGCTATGTACAGACGGTTGTCAGATCTTACAATATTGTCAGTAAAATATGCTAAAATTTCTAAATTTCTTATAATCGTGTGAACTGACAATTTTTGTCTGACAACGTTGTCAGAAAAAGTCAATTTTAATACTATCTGCTTACAAAAAGTTGTCAGACATTTTTTAATTGTCAGATATGCGAAGTTTCTGCATCTGATACTCGTAATGGCGTCATTGTCAGATACTTCTTTCTATTGGCAGCAATGCACACATCTTTTTTTTTTAGGGAAAAAGGGAAATAAAAGAAACTATGCAGCTAAAATAGTTGGAGTTACTTCTTTGTGTTTAATACTAATTTATATTTTCAGTTTTTAAAGTCAACACAAGCACAGATGATAAATAACTGATAATTTCTGTTAAATGATTTGAGTCTGGCACCGCCAAACAACAGATCTAACAATATTTGCATCTGACAATCGTGTGAACTGCCAATTTTTTTGACTGATAATATTGTCAGAAAAATTAAGTTAATGTTAATTTTCCCTTGTTCTTTGGAATATTAATCATGCCCAATTCTTTCTGAATATAACGTTACGAACCTTCACCAATTTCACCAATTTGGATTCACAAAGCAAATACGTTCGCAATAATCATATTAATAAACAATTAGCTATTGGCTTGAGCTTTTCACATGTTTACATGTTCATATATACTTAAGTATAAAATCAAACCAAAAAAGTTTGTCTTGAGTAGAACAAAAATCAGAAAAATGGGAATGAAGAAAAATAAACTGATGGCAACGCTGGGAAAGTGCACTTTAATATCAGCTTGAGAGTGATTTAAATCTCGTATTCAATTTTCACGAAAAAGTTGTATATATATATTAATTAAAATTAGGGATGTAACGATACGCCGTTTTGCCGATCCGATACCGATACCGATATTTAAAAATAAATATCGCCGATACCGATTCCGATACCGATACGAATATTGAAATAGAGTTCAAGTTTAGATTAACAAAACTCAAGCGCAATTTTTTTATTATACAAAATTACATTATAAGAGAGAATATTTAAAATTAATAAAACATTGGAAGTAATTTTTAAGGAGCTACAATTTCTTTGCTTCCAAAAAATTTATGTTAAAAATATGCAGATAATTATTAGAAAAGCAAGAAAAATGTTTAATTCCTTTATAATTTAAAAAAATACTCGCCATGCTTTTTAAAAAATCGATATTTTAAAGGACATTTATCAACTAATATTCTTCTAAATAACTTAATAGCTTAATTATTAAAAGACTTCTAAGTTTATATTTATTCACTTAAATTTACATGAAAATGCAGTTCTGAGTTTAAATTCGCATAAAAAAATTTTTGAAAATGGATAATTTTTTATCCTTTTTCCTTGACGAAAAGTCATTATAGAATACCGAAAAAGAAATTGGTCCTAGCATCGCTTCCAATTCGGTGATTGGTAATCGAAAAACCGAACTTCTTGCAATGGCAAGGATATGTAAAACTAATTAGAAATTATCCAAATTTGCAATACTTCCAGATCGCGAATTCTACATTTTCATGACTTCTTTGGAATAAGATTTAAAAAACAACGACTTGAATTTGAATTCATGATAAAATTAACAAAAAATAAATATTTTTTTTTTACAAAATAACAGCATAAAATGTTATTAATTTTTAAAATTGATATTAATAAGATTTAAAAGATAACGAAGTGAATTTAATTCATGGTAAAATCGAACAAAAATAAATTACTTGTTAAAAAAAACTCTGAAAAAAATTTTAAAAGTATCGTCGTATCGACAGTAAAATATCGCCGATACCGATGTATCAGAAAATCTCAAGTATCGCCGATATATCGGTATCGGTATCGGTATTCGTTACATCCCTAATTAAAATCACATTCAACAGAGCCACCTGGCAAGTGGTGATAAGCAAATACACGTGAGCACTGACGATGGAAGTGTAGCGGCTTCCGAAAGTGCCGCTACTCTGTTCTGCTGTGTACGTTAAAAAATTAAGTTGATGTTAATTTTTCCCTTGTTCCTTGGAATATTAATCATGCCCAATTCTTTCTGAATATAACGTTACGAACCTTAGCCTAATAATCAGTATAATACACATTGGCGAACTTGAAAGACTGTCGAAAATTCATTATTTTGGAAGGATACTTTTGGCTGTCGAGATCAAGTTTGACACTTAAGCCGTCGTTCAAGAAAAATTGTTGACACACAGACATAGAAAATAACAAAATTTTATGCGTTTTATTGATAAAAATAGTTTTGTAATGAATTTTAATAATTTAAATATTTAATTTCTTATCATTTAACAACTCCTCGGACGAGTTTGGTTTAACATCTCACACAGCCAACATTGCATTTCATAAAAATATATGAATTCCTTAAAAAAATAATTTTCCGCGTGCTAGCTATGACACTTTTTGATACACGGTATCAGTCAAAAACCAATATGTCCGCTGACTGTCACTCAACCCCAAAAATTTTTGTAATTGACTGTTGTCTGACGAAATTTGCGGCCACACTATCAAACAAGCGAAAATTTGAGCAAAACTGTCACTCATGTTCGCAAGTCTGTACTCTACTTAAGATCGAAAATGAGTACTGTGTAAAGCGAGGGATATGCGTATTTCTAAAAATTAAAAAACCTTGAGAAAGCCATAAAACTAAAGTTACTATCATCTTAATTCTCCTTGTTGCCTAGAAAACCCTTTAATTTCAATTTATACTAAACAATTTTACTGTTGATCATAAAAATGTTCTAATAATATCTTAATATGCTTTAAATTTGTGGCCAGAAATAATGTTAAAAAGCAAACAAAAGTTGGTTGAAAAGTGTTACTAAATCCTTGCTATCAAATACAAAATACGATTAATTTTACCCTTCCTTCCAAAAAAATAGCTATCAACAAAAAAAAAAACACGATAAACTAACAATTTTTAGGTAATTTATTTTTTGAGATATTATCTTAAAAATTGTTGAATAAAGTATTGATATATTTTGTTATTATTAATAGAAATTGTATACCTTAAACAATTATTAAAACCAAAAACTCTATAAACATTGCCAGATTAAAAATAGAACTTCAATAGTATAGAGCAGCAAAGAAAACTAAGAAGAAAAATTGGGTTATTATACAGCAAATTAACACTCTTGACCCTAAGGTGTGAAAGGAATTTTTGTAAAGCAAGGGATCACACCATTAAAAACTGTAAAGGAAACCAGTTGAGAAAATGACAGCTTAACCAACAAATAAGGATGAATGAACATTGTTGGAAGATAGCCTGCCTTATGACTTCTGTTTCTTTCTTTGCTATGGAAAAAAAGGTAACAGACAACACATGTTTATAAATTGCTAGGCATCAAGCTAAAACCTAACAACAACAGATATGACAGACAAAGATATAAAATATATACATATATGTGTCAAAGTTGTTTCCAATATGGAAAGTTTATTTTATAATTAATTTTTCCTTTCTAAAATCATATCAACAGTATAAGGTATTAATAATAATAATAATAAGGGAAACCAGAAATATGCACCAAAAATGTGTTTTATGCGCATTAAATATGCACCAAAAACGTAAAATATGCTCTAAAAATTTTAAAAATATGCTCTTAAAAGGGCATATAAACGTTATAATTTCGTTTATAATTTTTATAATATCCATTTCTGACGCCACGAAGTATATATATATATACTGTTCGTATATACAATGATGGGCACCAACTTGGTGCTAGGATACTATCGATATATTGCACTATCGACATCTATCGATAGTTCAGTATCGACTGAATGTTTGTATATGAGTAAGAAAACTTTAACTAATTTCTTATCAGGCTACAGTCTATTGTTTTTATCACTTTATTACAAGTATACCTATAATCTTATATTAGTATAGTATGTACGCAAGTTATATTAGGTGACAGTTTTTCACATTTTTATAACAACTGAACTTAATTTTAATAACTGATTAAAAAAGCGAAATAAAGCTGGATTAAAAACTTGGTTCTACTTACAACATACATATATTGCATTAGTTTTGCTTATAAGCCTAACCACACACAAAATTCGATTTTTACTAACATTAAAACACCAATACAAAAATAACAACAAAGCAATGTTGTTTACGAAATAATATGCAACGGGAATGACAAGCAAAAATGCGAGCGAATATACATAGGAACAACAAAGAGAAATTTATCAACAAGAATATCTGAGCATAAAATGGACATCAGCAGAAGAAAAACAAAACTGCGCTTGCACAGCACATTCTTGAAACAGGACACACAGCTGATTTTGAAAAAGTTAAAGTTCTAGATAAAGAAAAAGTAATGAGGAAGAGATACACCAAAGAAAGTTTACATATACAAAAGAAAATACATAAAACAATAAACCTTAAAGAAGATACGGATAACATCAGCGCCAGTTACAGAGTTGCGATTGAATAAGCTGTGATATCAAATTAAATGTAATTTAATTAAAAAATTTTAAGTTTAAATGTTTTATAATTTTTAGAACGAAATTATAATAGTTTATATTTTATATTAGTTTTTAATTTTGAAAATAAAACAGACAAACCCCTGAAGAAGTCGACATATAATCGACGAAACGTCGGGAAAAATTGTAATTATAGTGTTTAATTACTTGGGAATACAGGCCTTATTGGCTTAATATACATATGTATATAAAAAAATCAACAAGTTACTTAAAATCATTGGCCAATAATATAAAATATAAAATAATAATATAAAACTAATATTTATAAGACTGAATAATTAATTTCAACCAAATTTTTGTTTAAAAAATTTTAGATCACATATTACTAATGCTTAAAGGATACTTACAGAATTTTATAGAACAAATTACTATAATATGTTTTTTACCTGAAATTATAAAATAAGAGCATATTAACAAGATAGCAAATATGATAAGTTTTATTGAAAATTGAACTTAAGTATTACAGAAAAGAAAACTAATTAATTGGTAGTGCCAAAAATATTGCCAAATAGAAGGTTGCCTAAAAATGAGATGGTATTGTACCTATCAAGAACTTTGTCCTCTTTTTGTACAGTTTTTTTTACTAAAAAGACCTTTCCAGGACGATTTACAATCAAAATCCGAAAAAAATTTGGTCCTCAAATATAGGGGAACCCTAGTGCACAGATTTACATTTTTTATTTTTCTTGTTTATTTCTTGACATTCACGCAACAAAATTGTACTTTGAAAGCCATTGTACTTTGAAAGCCATTGTTCAAAACAACGGAGTTCGCCGAATACCTATCTGTATACAAAATTTCATATTAATCGGCTTAGCAGTCCTGATTAAAAATACGGGATATAAATTAGGCTTAATTATTTGTGGGTCAAATATCCATCTGTAAGCCAAATCGGTTTAGCAAACAAACAAATAAACGTGCACCTCTTTTTTCCAATATACATATGGACTATTTATCGTTGCAGACATCGTCCTGCTAAAAGTATACTATCTCCCAAGTTGGGACTTACCAAACGAGCCAATTTATACATTAATTTTACATATTAAGATAATTAATGGATGTATTTTGTAAAATGTGTTTTAATTTTATAAGTATTTAAGATACAAATACAAGCATTTCAAATACTGCCCAGTCTTACCTACAACATTGATGACATTTCCTGAACACATATTGCAAACAAAGAAAAAGGTGGCATAAAGATAAAGAAAACTCAAACCAAGAAAGGGACTTTCAGATATATGTATCTTAGCAATAAAGCAAGTAACCTACTGCAGGGTCAAAAGAACATATGACTGAAAAACATTCTTTGCGCAGGCACAAAGAAACGGAAACACAACCATAGAAATATATAATATAGTAAAATAAAAGCACACAAACATATAAACAATTTTAATTGTATAAAGAATTTTGTCCTAGAGCTTAAAATGTCTTAAGGGTCAAAAATTAAATTAGTTTTCTGCATCTAATTACTTTTTTAATAAAAATTCAGGTAACCTTAGGTCAAAAAGGAAATAAAGAAAATAATGCGAAACACACAATAACAAAGAGTCATTTATTAATGAAATTAGAAAACTGTTTAGAGTACAAAACCTTCAACAAAATTGTATCTAAAATATAATGAATAAAAACAATACAAACAATAGGCTTTCCTTACTAGTTCAGTTTTTTTTTTTGGCTTAAGGATGATTCTGGTATGACCAAAATTAGCACCAACTCTTAGGCCTCTGCCGCGAAATATAGTACGCTATAATTGGGAAAATTCTATAAAAATGTAGTAAAACGAAATCCAAAATTACGTATTTGTAGTAGGGTATTCCCACGAATAATGTTTGCTCGGTAAAAAAAAAAGAGCGAGACAAGAAATAACAAGTTTGTGAGTGTTGGATTATTAATCAGATAGGGAAATTTCGGCAAGAACTAAATTGAGTCGCAATAAAAAAATTCATGGCACGAGATCAAAAGAAGTCTTGTATTCTATTTGCTGGCAAAAATTAGTTAAATAGCTGATGTTTCCTTGTAAAAAATCATCCACCTTCATAAGTGGAAAAAGTGAACAAGAACGCTGATGAGACAGTGTACCGGCCTGTCGAAATCAGTAGTACTGATCTGTTCTGCTAATCTGCGCTCACATCGTCACATCCGTGATCGTATCGGCAATCGTACTAAAATGAATTACGTGACACGTCAATCGTATAAACTGTATGCGATTACGGTACGTTCACGTATGTCACAATCCGAAAATGGCGTTTTTACGTGACGAGTTGTACGTTCACGAATGTGACGATTTGACCTCTGATTTGAATATTCCAACACTCCACTCTTAATAAAAACAATTTCAATTTACATTAATTCAAAATATTGAACTAGAAAGCCGAGATAATAAAAATTTTCAGACATACCTATTCAGTTCAAAAAAAAAAATAAAAATAAAAAAATTACGTAAAAAAAACTTATCGATTAACTGCAGTAAAAACTTATATGTAAATTTAAAAAAAAATGTTTAATTCAACTAAAATTTATTCGAACAATTTTTTACGATTTATCATTTAACAAAATTTCGTATAAGTATCTTTTTTTCGAAAGGAATTTTTTATTATTATTTATGAAACTTGACATTCAATTACTTCGTTAAGAGATGCTGGAAAACCGCTTCATAATTTCCAGTCATTCCAAAAAGTTTCATAACGTCCTCTTTCACAAGTGTCCTAATGTCCATGAGTGCAGTATCGCAAGTCCATGGTCATTATGACACTTTTCAGAGTGTCATAATTTTTAAATATACACTGTATAGCCGACCTTCGGCCGCGATCAAAGATTTTCTCCCCCATAGAATATATTTCCTAAAACGGCACTGATGAACGGCACTAATGCATTTCTGCATAGATGGCATTCAGCCGTTTTCAGCGATTTTCTTCTCCATGGTATTTCCAAAAACAGAGTTGCTTACTAATAATTCTTTGCATAGCCGGCCTTTGGTCGTGCTCGAAAATATGAATATATACAAGCTTAGAAATATGTATATTTGTTTTTGTTTTCATTTTTAAGTGTGGACATTATGACTCATTTAATAGCACAGCCCTGCGATATAATCAATTTAAATGCTATTGTTTTGGTTTTGTCATTATAGCATTTTTAGTTTTCATCCGATTCCCGCCTGAAGACATAGAGGTCGCTATTACACAGTTAGAGGCAAATATTAAGCAAGCTGCTGAAAGTGCTACTTCTACTTTTCGACAGGTGAGATTGAACAAAATTTACTCTGAGGATGTGGAACGTCTATTGTCTGAAAAAAGAAGAGTTCGAGGAGAATGGCAGATCCTCGCTGTTAAAAATTATGCTGAAGGAATGCACCAAGCAGCTTAAAAAATTATTAGAACTCCAAAAAACTGCATCTTTGCACAAATTCATACATGAGCTCGTCGGTTTTTTTTGCCAGAATTATTTCGTATTATAATATAAGAAAATGCGAACAAAACTTATGATATGATTATCGACTTAAATATATTCGCATTGTCAGAATTAAACGAAAAAAGTCAAAGAGCCAAACAATTGTTTTTGTTATATAAAATATGTATTAATTTATGATCGAGAACAAACAAAGAGCTTTCACTATCTCCAACGTGTTCGATTATTGAAAAATTATTACCATTCTATAAAACATTTCGAGTTTAAAAATTTATGAAGAACAACGTCAATATATGTAAGTAGGTATGTGTCCTATCCATAGTCGCTTAATTTTAGTTCAGCGACCTTAATTAAAAACGTGGAAATAAAGAAAATTGAATTTTTATTTATTTAACGTGATATAAAGAATCACATTAAGTTATATTTAAACTTGAAACAATGACACACATATAATGAAAATAAAAAAATTATATAAAAGCCCAGTTATTTGGCTTAATATCACATTCCTAAGCTCACTTAGTCACTCAGTTAAATTTCATATTGGTATAAACTCGTATGCTACTCGTAGAACTCGTGGTTTATTTAATTTTTTTTCTAATTCCTCTGTTTAGTTACCTTCAGTTTAAGTACTTTTTTTAAATTTAATTTTGCATTTGTTTATGTTTCAGTTAAGATGAACGTTTAACCCAAATTGTCAACCGCCTGGCTGACTGGTTGGTACTTTTAATGGAAAATGAGTTTGCAAAATATATTAAAGCACACATGAAAAACCTAAGTAAATACGAACAAATATTTTAGTTAAACTTAACATTTTGTTTGTAAATTGTATATTCTTTGCCTCGAAACTCTACCAAAATACAAGTACCAGCCAGAGAGACAGAATAAAAAAACAATTTAAAAAAAAGTAGACTAAATCTGTTAAGCTTTTTCTATATTTTTCGGTTTGTTTATTTACTTAAATTTTTTGTAAATCTTGTAATATGTAATAAGAACTACTTGCAATTTTTTGTATATCATCATGGTGGGTAAAACCTGGAGTGGCGTATTATAGAGAGCAGGATACAAGGCTTGTTATGTGTAGGTAACAATGAAAACTTTAATCAAAATTTCTGAAAGAGGCCAAACTATCATTTAAGAAACATGTTTATTTTTTTATTTATTCTGCTTTTTATTTTTATTTCATACATTAGAGTAATATATATATTGCGTCTTTGTTTCCAAATTGTTCGATTGATTTTTATGAACCCCGAGGTGAGTTTCAGTTTCAAACAGATATGACGTTTTATCAAGTCGGTGTCCTTGAAGTCCATCGTGGTTTTAATAACTTTTATTACATTCCCAGCCATTTGTTATATTTTTATGAATTTCAGTAAAACTCTCAGATTTACTCAGAAAAAAATTAAATTTTATTTTTAGTAAAGAAATTCAACGAATTAGTATATATTTTGTCTATAAACAGACTGCAAACAAATTTGTAAATACAGACAAATATGTCACAATAATTTCATTTAAAAAACCGGTCTATAAAACCTTTTGTCTAAAAATATTTACAAATTCTAAACAAAATATTTGACTGAATCAAAGAAAAATATTTACTGAATTTTCTGTAATATATCAAACAATATTTTTGTCTAAATTTATAAAAAAATTTGTCTAAAAATATTCAAAAATTCGAAATAAAATATATTACAGAATCAAACAAAAATTTATTCTTGGGATTTTTGTAATATATCAAACAATGTTTTTGTCAGAATTTATAAAATAATTTGTCTAAAAATATTTAAGAATTCTAAACAAAATAGTTTACTGAATCAAACAAAATTATTTACTAGATTTTTTTTAATATATCAAACAACCTTTTTGCCTGAGTCAGTAAAAACTTTCTTTTTAGATATTTTTAAGTTTTAAACAATAAAATAATCATCCATTAAGCATTTATGAAATTTAAATTTTTAAAAGTGTTCAACTCTACATGTTTATCTAAATACTCTAAAAAATGAATGAGAATTAATTCAACAACATTAGCGAATTGATTCACTCAGAAATCTTCAGTAAACAAACTTGTTACGATCGCATTCCTTTTGCTATCACAGTGTTGTTATTTATGTGTATATCGTCATCGATGTTGTTTTTTTTATGACACAGAAAACTGGATTTTATTGATGTTTTTTGTTTGAAAAAATTTTAGCGATAAGTTTTTCTGTATATATTTACCAAATCCGCTGCACATAAAGTATGTTCCCTAAAACAAAAATCGAGTGAGAGAACAGTACACAAAACGTGTTATAGGATGTCCAGACGCGATGGCATTAAACCCATTGCAAATTACTTAGTTATGCCGAAAATATTTTTTTGTTTTACTTAAATATGTATATTCAGGAACAAAGTTCTAGTAACTCTCCAGTTGCGCTTCGATTTCAACCTTGACAAACCTTTCGTGTTTCCCGTATCATACATACATATAGTGACAAGTTGTTCGACAAATGGCGCAAACTCGTTGGAGGTATCGAAACTGATCCTGAAAATATATTGAATTTAATAAACTATGGCAATTACAATATTGTTGCTGATTACAGTTTCTTGTCTCGCGATAAAATTTAAGTTTTATAAGCTATGATATCGCGATTTTGCTATGATTACACGGGTGAACAAAATGGAAATATTTTCTGGTGCATCCAGAACTGTAAATGTTAAAACGTATATGAGAAATACCATTTTCAAAACTATATTTAGTTTCTTTTTTTGTACAGCTCTTATTTTTTTCAATGTGTAAAATAACCAAAGATTTCGATATACATATTATCTGAATATATCCTTACATTTGTATCTAATTTTTATTCTAATTAAGACCTTTGTGCACTGTAATGCCTTAATTGAAAAGTGAATTTTTTTTTATATTTTTTGGAATAAGGCATTTTTAATTAGGTTGAACTATTTTACAAAGTATCCCCACTAAAGTACGACGGTAAAAACTTAATTTGTCATTATTAGATGATATACAAAACAAAATTTACTTTCACTTTTAATAACACCGTCTTGGATTCGACGAAGTATGAACTTTACGCCTCAAAAATAAGTAAGACACTCAAGGGCTAATATAAAGTATTCTTAATATTATTAAACTTTACCCGCCTGTCCAACGATGTCACTAAGAAAATTTCTTTGATATATTTATATTGAAAATAATAATAAAAACTTGATTTTTTTTGTTTTCAATATAAATATACGAAAGAAATTTTCTTGTCGGTATTGTGGGACTGGCAGTAAATTTTTTATTCTTAATTTGGAACGTATTTACCGTATTATAGAAGGGTTACCTGTTCATATATTTAAAGTTTTGTGTACATAAGTTTCTTCTGCCATGCCCGACTATAGAATTAGTATGACCGAAAAACAGTAAAAGTTTAGACATATAAAAAAGCTGCACCATTTTAATAACCCTGTGTTTGCATACCAAATTAAAAAATTATTAAAAAAAACATAAGCAGCATTAAAAAAACAAAAACAGGTTCATAAAATTTTGCTGACATTTATAAGTTTTTTTTTGCTTGGTCGTATTGAATGCACATTGCATACACAATATATGTAGTTGTTTAATCATTAAAAGTAACACAATATGCAAGACAAAAGATTTTTACAACCAACGTTAAACTTCCGATTTTAAATATTAAAAATAAATATATATAAATGAAAAAGAATTTATTAAAATTAAACAATGAGGTTTTTATATAAAAAAGAGACAAAAGAACTATTAATCTATTAAAATTTTAATTAAAGCAATTTTTTTACATAAATAAATAAATTAAAGATGAATTTAATAGGCTGTTCCACAATGTCTAAAGGAAATATAAGCGATTGGAAGCTAGTCGCTTGACTTCTAATCAATTTGGATTCCTCTATGTCGATAGTTTTCAATAGTATCTACTTGTGTATGTTATTCTGTATTTCTTAAGTGGGTACTAGACACATCGATATTAACCTATCTATGTCAACACTCTTTTCTCTAGCGACAATTTCACTAGTTAAAATGTCGACAACTTTCCTTTTATGCGCGAGTCGAGATACGTTAGAGACAATACTTTTAGCATAAATCTGGTGACATTGTCAGCGAAAGCGTCAATAGCTTGTTTTATTTTTTTATTATGCTGTGCAGTTAATAGCAGAGATGCAAGCAGATCGGGGACTAGCCGCTGCCGCTTCTGATTGACTGTTTCAATTTTAAACATAAGTTTTTACCAGAATAGTACAATTTTTTAACTGAAAAAGAAGAATATATATATATATATATATATATATATATATATATATATATATATATATATATATATATATATATATATATATATATATATATATATATATATATATATATATATATATATATATATATATATATATATATATATATATATATATATATATATATATATATATATATATATATATATATATATATATATATATATATATATATATATATATATATATATATATATATATATATATATATATATATATATATAACGAGTGATTTTTTTGCTATTATCTTTTTGGCAACACTAGTTTTGACAGCTCACGCACGTTTTGTATCTTGTGTCACTGTCAAACATCTTCAGTTTGGTCTATAATTTATTCATGAATCGTCTTACAAACGAACAACGCTTGCAAATTATTGAATTTTATTACCAAAATGCGTGCTCTGTTAAGAAAGTTCATCGCGCGCTTCTTCCATTTTATGGTCAGTTTAATCGACCTACTGAGGCTTCTATTCGGGCTATTGTAAAAAAATTTCGCACCAAATTTACATTGTTGGACATTAAACCACCAACACGTTTACGTAGAGTGCGAACTGAAGAAAATATCGCAGCCGTATCGGCCAGTGTTGGTGATGACCGTGAATTATCGATTCGGCGCCGTTCGCAGCAATTGGGCCTCTGTTACTCCACTACGTGGAAAATTTTGCGGAAGGATTTGGGCGTGAAGGATTTGGGTGTGATACAGCTGGTGCAAGAATTGAAGCCAAACGACCTACCGCAACGCCAAATTTTTGGTGAATGGGCTCTTGAAAAGTTGGATGAAGATCCACTTTTTTATCGAAGAATTGTGTTCAGCGACGAGGCTCATTTCTGGTTGAATGGATACGTGAACAAGCAAAACTGCCGTATTTGGAGTGAAGAGCAGCCAGAAGCATTGCAAGAGCTACCAATGCATCCACAAAAAACAACCGTTTGGTGCGGATTATGGGCTGGCGGCATCATTGGGCCGTATTTCTTCAAAGATGATGCGAATCACAACGTTACTGTGAATGGTGAGCGCTACCGTGCGATGATAACAAACTTTTTTCTGCCCAAAATGGAAGAGCTTGACTTGCATGACATGTGGTTTCAACAAGACGGTGCCACATGCCACACAGCACGCGAAACAATGGACCAATTGAGAGGCGAGTTCGGTGAACAGTTTATTTCACGCTTGGGACCAGTCAATTGGCCGCCCAGATCGTGCGATTTAACGCCTGTAGACTATCTTTTGTGGGGCTATGTTAAGGCTAATGTCTATAGCGACAAGCCCGCTTCGATTGACGCACTGGAAGCCAACATTGCCAACATTATTCGTGAGATACCGGCCGAAATGTTGGAAAGAGTATGCCAAAATTGGACTAAGCGGATGGACCATTTGAGGCGCAGCCGCGGCCAACATTTGCATGAAATAATCTTCAAACATTAAATTATATCGACCCAACTATCGATCCAAATAAATATTTCATGCATTTTTCTGAATTTTATGTGTTTTTTTTTTACTTTCCGATAGTTCTTATAAAATCACCCATTATATATATATATATATATATATATATATATATATATATATATATATATATATATATATATATATATATATATATATATATATATATATATATATATATATATATATATATATATATATATATATATATATATATATATATATATATATATATATATATATATATATATATATATATATATATATATATATATATATATATATATATATATATATATATATATATATATATATATATATATATATATATATATATATATATATATATATATATATATATATATATATATATATATATATATATACATATATTGAAGTTTTTGTAACTGAATTGATATTTTTTAATTTCGAATGAAAAAGGCATATAAACTTCAAAAATATTTCGGTCTAAATAATTTAAAAACAACTTATTCAAAACTTAAAGAAAATTATTATTTGACATATTCCCACAATTTTATTTTAAATGAAATTTATTTGCTGGACCTTAAGCATTGTCAATAAGCAGCATTTCATTAGTGCTTTACCATATCGTCAGTAGACTTCAAACACAATATTGAACTGTTACAAACACTTTTCCTTATGTACAGACTTTCAAAAGCCATTTGAGAATTTACAAATATATAAATGATTTCCAAAAATAAACATAGTAGGCTCTGGAACCTATACAAAACCCAGCAAATATTTTTTATTCGATATGAATCTATTTTATTTTTCTACACCTTTAAATTCTCAAATGGTTGTTGAAAGCCTGTAGATAAGAAAAATGGTTTGTAAGTGCTCAAAATTATGTTTGTAGTCTACTGACGATTTGGTAAAGCGCCAATGAAATGCTAAATATAGACAATGCTTAACCTCCAGCAAATAGATTTCATTTAAAATAATTTATTTAATTTATAATAAAAAATAACATCAAAAATATATATTCATTATCTTCATGTATATCACAATTTTTTTTTTTAGAAATTGAACTTAACGTTCAACATTTTGTACAAAAAAAATATTTACGTGGATAAAGCTGTCCAATATTTTTGTCAGTTATTATGCTTGAAGTTCTTTATCGATTTATGTAAAAATATCCAACTCATGGAGAAGATTATCTAAAGCCCTCATGACACTACATTTTTCTTGCATTGTTTTGATATAGAATTGAAAGAAAGAAATAGCAAATGATAGAAAGAAACAACTATACAAAATGTAAACAAAACGTAATGGCTTCTTTAAGTGCTGCCTACTTTTTATTTATAATAAAACGACAAAAGAAAAAAAGTTGAAAAAAGAGGCGCTAAGAAGCTGAATTCGAGAATAAACCGCTAACTTGGCAACACTTTAATGTTTCAAGCTTGAAATGTCAATTTTAAGTTGAACATTTTTACATTTTTTTTGACAGGCCCCCATTTTTTATCGATAGCATTAGTAAAAGCTTTGACAATATGGTATTTATCTTAATATAGCTGAACTCTTTGCACCTGGTAAAATTTCCCATTATATTATATTTGCACTGTTCTCCAAAACTTGAAAAATGAAGAAAAAATGTAGTGTCATAAGGGCTTAAGTTATATCCATTTTCACCAACGAAAAAAAAGTGAAAATAAGGTGATAAAACTTCCATTTATATATGACACAAAATAAAACAGTGGTCTGAGCAGTTGACCAGACCTACCTATCTATATATATTTCGATGATCTGAGTTCAAATCTGAGGTCTATTTTTTCGTACATCTTCAAAACTTCGAGTAAATTGCGTAAAACTGGAGTTTGTCTCGATTTTTACAATTTACTCAAAATCTTAAGTGTGAACGATCCAAACAGACTTTTGATTCGGATTCAGCGCGTTTAAATAAATATAGGTAGCATGCGTGGAGGCTACCAAAAAAAGTGGGCGGACCGCGCCCATTTTTCTATAACGGATCTCTTATCCATAGACATTATATGTACCAAATTTCATTTCTGCTCCGGAACGAGAATAAGTAATTTTGTGACCGAAAAGTCACACTGTGATGCTGTATGCAGATGGATAGACCTAACAAATTTACAGCAGGAGGAGAACTTATCTCATTTTTTGATTAGCGACAGACATGAAGATAACTTTGGGGCACAACGAAATAGTTTTTGTTTACATACGTGGAGATAACGCACGAATTTTTTAATTGTAAATTTTCATACACTTTTTATTGTATATCCACAATTACGTTACATACGGTATTATAAAGCATTAACTTTTACTAAAAAGTGGATATACAATAAAATGGCTTTATAATGTCTCAAGAACCATAAGAGATAGACACCTTGGTATTGGGCAGATCGATAGATCTGTTAAATTTACCACAGGAAACGGTCTTATCTCATTTTTTATTTTTATTTTATTTTGTGATATACGAGAAGATAACTTCGGCACGACAATGTTTGAGTGTATTGCCCCAACCCCTATAAAATTGTAGACGAGGGTCACTAAAATGTACTAGTAAATCTTTGGTACATATGTCTCTATATGGTCGTAAAAGAACTACCTCGTCAATAGTGCTAAAGTCTACTGGTCGATTTTCAATGAAAAGCCTATGTATATGTCCATGGGCGATTACAATGGCTGGGGTATACCTGGTCAGTAGTATTACTGACAATGTCACTAGTAGTTTTGTTTTTAGTTTACAATTTTATTTAGCTCAGATTTTATTATATATTACAATTCATGTATCGCTTCAGCACCTTACAGGCTTGCGAGATGCTATTTGACAACATTATATAGCTTTCATGTAATTTATTCTCAACATTAGTGAAAAACAAAAAAAAATAATAATACTAATAACATAACAAAAATACTTAAAAATAATAATATGTAGCAATAGTAATAAAATAAAGCAAAAAAGGAGTACAAAAGTAGAAATCGTTGTCAATTAATACATAAAAGTGTTTCCATATTCTGTTATAAATACGTTTTTAAATTTTTTTTAAACAATTGACTTTAAAATTATAAAAACCCGTTAGGAATTGGTAAAGTTAAAATGTTTTTAAATAATATTTTAATATTAAATAGTTCATGGAAATCAATCCCACTGCAATGTGAAGGTGTTCGATATATAAATGTTAACAATACATAGATAACTTCGAATCTACTGGATTTATTTTTACCTGGGTATACAAAATAGAACGTGAAAAAATCTTTGGCATTTTAAAAATCAGAACAGATTTTGAAAGAGTTTACATTTTCAGAAACAACGTCAATTAATTCCAAACCTGTAGATTGGAATTAATTTTCCCTTGTTTCTTAGAATATTGTCTCATGGCGAATTCTTTCTAAATATATATTTTTATACGCTCTGGCCTCATAAGAATTATTTTGAAATACCAAAAACCAATTATGCTCGAAACAATCACGTTAAAATGAAGAAATAGCTTACTTGTTTGTGCTTTGGCATGTTTAATTTGCTTTGTCACATAGTTGAATTTTTAAAATATAACTACAACTAGATGATAATAAGGCAAGAATATACTTATGTACTTAAGTATTGATCAAACCAAAAATGCAAACAAACGAAAGAATATAAAAGCACATGAGGTAAAACTAATGCGTACCAATAAGTTAATTTAAAGTTCCATTACTGAGAGTGAATTTAAATTTATCTATTATATGGAAACTTGTTTGCTTTAGAATAATATGTAATTATTATTATCTTATTAAATTTTCATTCACAATTTGTATGACAACGCTGAGTACTACTTCTGCAACAATTTTTCATGAGAAATTCGTGACAATTTTTTTATATGAACTTTTGACAGCAGTTCACACGAAATGATGAACACAGTACCATGCTTTAGGTTGGAATTACTTAAAATAAGTTTTCGTTTTGTCCCTTGGAATAATGTCTCATGTCGAATTCTTTCTGAATAAAGTGTTGCAGACTACCTTTAACCGCATATATAAATCAGTTTGGAAGCAAAATTTTAACCTGTGTTGATAATATTTCCACAAAATATTGGCCAACGTAATATATTTTAAATATACAACAAAAACCTAACTTTCCCTTTATTTAAAACCGTTTAAAAACTAAGCATTTATGCGGAAATAACTGTGCGTAACTGTAAAAGTGTAAAACTATAAAAGTGCAAAAAATAAATGCTTTTTTCGTTAAACTTCCGGTTCTTATCGATGTCATCAACAAATTGGATGTGTGGTGCATTACACAGCGCACGAGACATTAAAGGCCATGTCAGATAAAACTTTTGCTTCGCGTTGCGTTACAGATTCGCTTTGACATCTAAGATGAAATGTACATACTTATACGAAACATGCTACATAAAGCACTTTTAACGCAGCGTGAAGCGAAAAGTTCGGCAACTATCATCTTTTTGCTTGCTTTGACAATCAGCTGGAATAATTTTCTTTTATTATATTGCCAAACGAAACATATTGCACGTTTGAATCTGTTTTAATAAGAGGTAAATATGTATGTGGCATTTATTTATTTATAATAAATCGTAAAATAACATAATTGACTTTTATTTTTATAATATATATATATATATATATAAATAGCAAAATTATCAACTACTTTTTTGGTAAACGATCAATGCGCGAGTGTTGTCAAAGTTTTCATTGTGTCATACAACTTTTGCTTTACACTTTTCTATCAAAGTTAGAAACGTCACGCAAAGCGACAAAGTTGTATCTGACACGGCCTTAACTTTGATAACATGAGAGAAAACGTCGGCAGAATAATAAAAACAAAATGTCGATTTTTCTCTTAATCTTATACTAGGGGAAGACGTGATTTTACTTTTCCTATAAGATTTCATTTTATGCAAATGCTCATCGAGTTAACATGCACTACTTTTGCATAATTAGTTATTTCATTTTTAATTTTTCACACAAATTTTAATGTATAAATCAATTAAACACATTTATTAATTTATTTAACACAGAAATTTTATCAAAAACATCGCTTTTCATTTATTTTAATAAACACTCACACATACACACTATTTTATTTTCATATACATGTGTTTTTTGACAGTTCATCTCATAAGATTGTTGTTTTAAGAATTCTTATAACAACGCTCTCGTAAAAATTCCTATAACATTGAGATAACACTAATTTGAAGTCTACACGTAACATAATTCTCTCTGCGATTGAATTTGACAATCTCATCTTACATATTATGTTACGTGTAGACCTCAAGTTAAGCAAGATTTAAGCTAGCGCATTTCAAGTTTTTGTTATGTTTACTGTCATGTCTTATACTTACTGCTCTAATTGCAGAAATATTTTATTACGAGCTAAAAACATGATTTCATGAACAAAAACAATAGAAAAAAAAAAATAGTGCAGACTGTCATGCTTGAGTGTTGAGCCCAGCTTGAAAGTCGCAAGCTCTAGTGGTACGTAATTGAATAACTGCTTTAAAGCAGGGACTGAAACCATGAAAAAATGGGTTCAGGTTCGGGTTAATGAAAATAAAAAGTTCAGGTTCGGGTTCGGGTTCGGTTCAGGGTTCGGGCTCGGGCTTAAAACAAGAAATTTAAACACGCGCAGTTATATTGTTTAATATTAAATAGATAGATAATTAGAAAAATATATAAATCAATTTTACATTCACGTTTATACGTTAAAAAACTATATTCTTTTTTTAATTTAATTAAATTTAACTTATTTAGCTTTCAAAGAAACTTTTTTCAACTTTGTAACGTACGCTCCACATTGACATAAGAAAATATACCTACTTCAAATTAGAAATTATTAGAAATACCCAGAACAAAAAAAAGCAACAATTTTGGCAACCATTCGGCACTTTAAAAAATTGCAAAAAAAATAGTCAGCTGTCGGGGTGCTGCCACCTGGTATGAATTTGCCTTGGTCGTTATTTGATTTTGATTTTGTTTTTAATTTTTTGCATGCAAGAAATGTAATGTTTTTTTATTTCTCTATTTTTTATATTTTTGAAACCGAACCTTGCTGAATTTTAGGGTTCAACGGGTTCGTTTGGGTTCAGGTTCGGTTTCAGTTCCTGCTTTAAAGTAATGCAGAAGCTATACGGTTTCTGATTGAAAAGTATCTTGCTGTTTATTGCATGTGATTACCAATCTTTAGATGGCTACTTACGTTAAACTAAAACATATGGATATTATTTGCTTCGATCTTTCAAATCAATACAGAAACTTTTGCTCCATTTCTGCCTTTTAATTTTACCTAGTAGTTTCACAATTTCAAATACAATCATATAGCAGCAGTGTGTGGCGTAAACGCAATTGAAAAATCAATCACAGTAGTACAGAATAAAAAGAACTCTAAACTCTCGAGTCTAAAGTACCTGTTCATTTCACATCTTTTAATAGAAATGAAAAGTATAAACTTACATGAAATGGGTACGTACAACAAAGCGCATCACTGCCAACAGCATCATCAGCTATAAGCTATGGCAATGATTGTATAGATGTTGGAGATGGGAAGGTATTTAGGCTCTAAGCAAAATTCACAGTTCTTCAAAAACAAAAACCAAGCAACCTTATACTTAACAACAATGACAACTTAATATATTTAACGTTTATACCTGTAAATAAATACAAAAGAGGAATGATAAGACACTTCAAACAGTTGACTAATACAGACGATAGAGAAAACAAAGTATATTTATTGTATTGGAAACGAATGTGGAAAATGTATAAATAAAGAAACGAAGAAAAACATTTTTAAAGTATCATCAAGAATTTTTTCGTATAGTTAACGACCTATATATTAAAAGAAATTGTTTTCAAGAGGCAGGTGGCGCTTGTATTGCCCTAGTGATGCAAAACACTGTACGGTAATGAGACAATATTACTACAAGAAGGAGGCGAGATAAAAAGATTATTTTATGGAAAACATTTAAGGGTGGCGATTGTTGTAATACAATAAAAAGAAAAATTGAATGATGTTGTTGCTATATCTTTTGTATTGCATTGTGAGTAGCTCTACCTTTATTTGTCTATTGTCAACCACCCTCTCTCTGCCTCTTTTCATTTCGCGCAAAAGGTGCTTTTAAGCCAACACAGAAACCTACTTAAACCTTACGGCTGATACTGACAATAGCAACAAATAGTAGCAGATATGTATTTCAAAGAAAAAATATAAAAAAATTGCCCCATTTGCTGTATTGAAATCAACTCTCCTTCATAAATAAAGAAGCCTTTAAGTAATTTTCAACATATTTTTTTAAAATAAAACCAGCTATAAAATAAAATGAGAAAAAATTCACTCAAATGAAAATCTCATTTTATCAGATTTATGCTTATTTAGAACATATTTTGGCCGCAGGTTGTTGCAAATATCAAACTACTTGTGAGCCTTTTAATAAAATCTCATAAAATTTATGTTTTAAAATCATCTGCCACATACCGTATTGAAAACGTTATAAATACAAGTTTCACGAAAGCTTGTATGACAAATAATGCTTACAAATTCTTTTCAAAGAATGTTAGATAATGCAAAAAACAATCCATACAAAAACATTTTAATCTTAAAATTGTTAAATGTCTTATATATGTACATATATGTATGTATTTCTATTTCTTTTTTAATGGATATATCTTAAAAGAAAATGAATAAAAAAGGCAGTTACCATTTACATTTTATTTCCAAAATATTAGATTTTCTAACCAAACTAGTCTTAACATTTTTAGATGAAAGTTGTGTTGTGAAACTTATTTCTGCCACAAAAAATTAAATTAATTTTATGTTAATGTCAAAGAATGCTACGAAAATATGATGGTGCCATTAAAGGACACAAATAGTTAAAAAAAACACTTGCAGAAGACAGCTTTACTTCCTGCACCTGTGACAAGTCTACAACATGCAATATGGGACGCCAATAGGTGTAACAAATTTAATACCAATTATAACTAATAATATATTCGAATATGCCAAAAGCTATATACAAAGCCATGAAGTGAAAAAATAATTTGGAGAAAGTTGTTTCAGATTTGTTCTACATGAGATTTTGTACTTTTTTTAAGTGCAAAGAATAATTATAGTTTTCAGAGATTTATTTTCCCGACTTAGATTATTTTTCGTACGTTGCCATGTTATTTTTTTAAAATTTTCTATTAATTTTTACAATTTTGTGAGGTTTGCATAAACCAGAAAGTCGGCGTGAGTAGAAGAAAACTATTAATTTTTTTAACGTCTTCCATACAAGTACGATAGACGAGTCGACCATTTGCATTATGAAAATAAAGGTGGACTTCACGCAACATTCGGTAACTGTTTACTCGTTAAATTGGTACAATTTTCCATATATTTTATTGCCGTAAAATTTATTTTAAAAAAATTTTGCCAGCAAAATGTATCGGAAATTTTACCAATTTAACGAGCAAACAGTTACCTAATGTTACGTGAATTCCACCAAAATTGTTTGTCATTCAAATGAAATTTTAAGAGCACCGATATATTAGTTAACGTTTAAGCCGATGGTAACGGTTTCGATTACCCAAGGACCTTGTGCGACTAAGCAGAGAGGGAAAAATGGTTTTTCAGATTGGGTTCGTTTGTTTAATAAAAAGCCAAGATCGCAAATTCTTCAGCAAAAGCGTTTTTAGATCCATTTTGCCGATTTCGCGATTAATGTTTTTATATTTTATTAATTCTCATGTATCTTTTGGGTTGTCTTATACAAACATACGAAGTCGAAAACTTTACAAGAATATGGTTGACGCTCAACTGATGAGTTGCATACACTTATCACGAAACAATACACAAATTTGAATACTACTTCGACCAAAATTATTTTCCAGTGAGCTCTTTTAGTTTTATATTAGCGAGCTAGTAATATACTGTTTCTCCTTTTTTGTCGAGCAAGCTGCTAACCCAGCAAAAAATAAGGTTCTATAAGCAGTAAAAAAGTTGAACTTTTTCCGAAGCGCTGTTTTGGAGCGATTCAGAAGATAAGCAAAAGGAAGGCAGATATCTTTGAATTTATTTTTAAACACAAATAATTTAATCTCATTAATTGCAAGAGAGAATAAATAAATAGAAGTTTTGTTTGTAGTTTAACACAGAATAAAAAAGTTTGACGATGATACAACTAGACTACGCAATAATATGACGATAGCTTCCTAGTGGTCGTTTCGCATCAGGGTATATTTATTAAGTGAAAATTGGCGAAATTTCGGTTGTTTTATTAATGTAAGCATTCCTTTTAAGAAAAGTTAATATAAAAGCAATTCTAAAACAATTTTTTAAGAATTTTTAAGTGAATTCAAGCATATAGAGTTTATAGTTATTACACAGTAAGATATCCTATGAAGAGTAATTAACGACTATTACCGCAATTAGTTAAACATTTTATTTTAAGGCCTCAAATTCATTTTATAAAGAACTTACCGTAATGTTTCTTAATTTTCTTGAAACTTTTCCGGAAGGATTCTTATCGTTAAGTACAAGCAAATTACAGTACAATATTCTGCTGCGCCGAATTTTATATATCCTGATCCACAATCTGTCTAAATGTCTTTGATTTTTAATGCTATTTCTCTTAAGACATCTACTTCAGGGTTTCAATAATAGCGTCGACTGATAACAAATTTAAGTAGTGTCAACTCAAAGTTTTTACAGCTTATATGAGCTTAGAATTTCCAATACACTTTCGAAAATTTGTTCGCTAATTCTGCTTAAAATCACTCAAAGTTCGTTTAATATCGAATTATTTAATTTAGGAAACGACTAGAGCAGATGAATCATTAATACTTATACAAATTATTCCACTTTGTTTGGTTATATTTATTAAACGACACTCATTACTAAATTCATCTTGCAGGTACTTTTCGAATCAAGCAATAATTTTTCATTAAATTTTTATGCAATTTCCGTATAAGTTTGAACCGATCACATTTTTATTTTGTATTAAAAAAGATGGTATGGACATTTTACTGCCAGCTTATCGATGTCCAAGGAATTCCTGCTTTCTTACAGTAACATTTGAAATTAAAACTAAATTTCAGAATTTGTTTTTGTTTTAAATGAAATTACAAGAATGAAAAATTTCCTTCTATGTTTTATATATATATATGTCAAAATTTATTTATGAAATAACTTGTACTTTTAATTTCCCGTTTTCCCGGGATATGTCAAAAATTTCCCAGGAGTATTTTAGTACACTTTTCCCGGGAATTCCCGCCCGGGAATTCCCGAATCCCAAACCCTAGTGTGGACTCATCCGTTATGATATAATTTAACAAATAATTTTGTTGAGTAATTTAATTGATTAGAAAATTTTTTTTTTGTAATATCAACAATAATGATTGTTCATTGTTTCACAGGTTTCAACGAAATTTTTAATTGACATTTTTAATGAAAAAAATATTATATCTAATGTGTACCGCTCTGTTTTGTATATATTTATTGCTATCAAAATATGTCGCAATAATTGTAAACCCTTTTTCACACTCCGTCTTAGACTAGCAATAAAAATCTTAGCAATAAGACAGAAAACGTCGGCAGAATAATGGAGCAATATTGCTTATTGCTTTGCTATGAGAACACGAACACACAATTTTAAAAAAGGGAAACAAGGAAGTTCTAATGCATTGAATTTTATTTCATATATTTTCTTCTTTTCACAAAATTTAGAAGTGAATTTAGCAGCGGAAACCATTTGCCAACAATTTTTATTTTCATTTTTTAAATAAATTAATAAAGAAAAATGGGTAACATATTTTGATAGCAGTTGCAGTTGCAGACTTAGTTCTGTTTCATAACTAATTCTGCCGACGTTTTCTGTCTTAGTGATGAAACAGAACTAAGTCTGCAAATTCAGGCAAAAACGCTTCCAAATAAACAGGCCAAAAACTAAATCGACGGCAGTAGCTTCAAAATTCTCTCATATTATTGTTTATTTTTTATGTTCTTAAAATTCGTATGAAAAATTTATGAACTTTAATTAAAACACGACAACATTCTTGAGAGAATGAGTGGCTAAAACTGAGAACATGAGAAAAAACGTTCTCAAAATAAAAAAGATTCTATCTCATGACTGCTTTTTACGGCGTATGATTGCTGTCAATTTGTATCTCGTCTAGGCCCAGTTCTGTTTCATCATTTATTGCTAAGATTGTTATTGGTAACCGAGACGGGGTGTTATGAACAAAGTTTCAAAAATTATTTGAGAATTTACAAATGATTTTTGAAAATAACAATAGAATAAGTGTAGTAGGCTTAGAAACTTATAAAAAACGCGACAAATATAATAAAGTTGGGAGAATAATAAATTTAATAAATAAGTATAAAATTTTAGTCAGAAGTAAAATTTTATAGAATAATTTTCATTTAACGTTTGGTGTACAAGGTAGGGTTGTTTTTACGGTAGTGATTTTAAAAATCTCGTTTCATACTTTATATTCGTACCGTGGTTTTTCAGTAGTTGGATACAAAGACACACCCCGCCGAGCAGTGAATACAAATTAGTACGTACACGGTCCGCTTCCTACACGTTCTGTTCTGTATTCCAAGCAAAATGAAAATATTTGGAATTGCCATAATATTGTTGTTATAAATATTAATTTGTAACGACAATCCGAATAAAGCGACTAGCGAATAAAGCTTTTGTAATTGATAGGTTTTAGTGTTGTACATATGTATATATATTAAGTTGTCAGGAAATATCAATATATTTAAAACTTTTTTTGATAAATAAACAAAAATAGTCAACATGCATTAAGAGTTCCATTTAACCAACGTTTTCGAGGTGGGAAATTCTTGTATATGGGAAGTTAAAAGTCCTTTTTCGCCATTTAGACAGAGACAAAAATTACTTGGCAGCTCTAACACATACTAAAAAGTCTAGTACATATCTTATTTTTTTGTGGTTGCTGTTTTTATAATATTGTCTTCATATTCTTTATGGTATAACTGGGTCCGTTTTGTTTTGCCATTTACTTTTCCGCTTTAATAGAAAAAATCCATAAAACATCCATTATGAAGTTCAAGGTTTATTAGCATCTTAAGACATATTATGTACATATATACATAGTATGTGTGAACCATAAGGGATATATGTGTATTTTGTGGCATAATGGAAGGGAATAAATCATATAAGTAGGCTGTATGTATATATGTCATAGTCAGGTGCTGCATAGCAAAGTTTTTGCCATTTATTTGATATTTTGACATATTTCATTTATTTATTTTTTGCCACAATGCACGTAGGGCAGATATATGGGGAGTTCACGCGATAAATAAAAAATCAAAAATGGGATTTAAAAAAAAAAAATAAGTCATTTGAAAGAGTACAATTTTCTACATAACTTTTGCTCAAAACTTTTTTCTAAATGTCTTCCTGTACTCCCAGGTTAGAGTCCAAAGTCAAGTAAAAAACTTAATTTTCCAAGTGTTAAACAATTTTTTTTTTTCAATATAAAGCTTTGACATGCAAAATATTGCATTTATCGTTAAAAAATTTTTATTTTTTTTTTCACATTCTATTGGTATGATTTTTAGAGAATGGATCTGTATAAAAATATTTTTAAAATTATGGCTCATTCACCTATAGAAAATTACCTTTCCATTGGCAGACATCTTTCTTATCAAAAGATTTATCGCGCGTTTAATATACTTTTGCCCCTATGTGCAATGTACTCGTACGCACATATATGAACAATTTGTTGTTAATAACATTATCAACTATTGAATTATGTAAATTTAACAATGAAATACATTTATATTTTTACACATTTCCAAACAATTTACATACGTAAGCAGATGCTTCAGGCTCTCTTGCCGAAATATAAATATCAATGTTCACTGTTAAGAAAAAAACTGTGTGTAAAAAAAACTTACGGAAATTCACGTTGGTAAATTCCTTAAAGAAATTTCCGGTTTCTAGTACGGAGTTCCAAGAGAAAAGTACACGGAATTTTTGGCCGTTATTGCCTATTACAGGGATGCTACAACTATTAGTGGAGACTTTTTTCCGTAAACCAGGGACTGAAACCATGAAAAAATGGATTCAGGTGCGGGTTCGGGTTAATCAAAATAAAAAGTTCAGGTTCGGGCTCGGTTCAGGGCTCGGGTTCGGGTTTAAAACCAAAAATTTTAAAATTATTTTCTTTAATAATAAACTATATATGTAAATCAATTTTACATTTACGTTTATACGTTTAAACAATATATTCTTTTTTTAATATAATTATATTTTATTTAGCTTTCAAAAAAATTTTCAACTTTGTAACGTACATAAGACCATAAGAAAATATACTTCAAATTAGAAATTATTAGAAATACCCAGAACAAGAACAAGCAATAATTTGGGCAAGCATTCGGTACGTTTAAAAATTGCAAAAAATAGTCAGCTGTCGGGGTGCTGGCTGCCACCTGGGGCCAGATTCCGCAACGATGAATTTTGAAGTGTTCATCAATTTCACTGTTCACTTTTGATTTGTTCATCCGCAACGGTGAGAATGTATTATTTTGACGTTTATAGTGAACACTAGAGCCTAAATTTTGTCACTGGAAAAAGTGCGGTGATTTTTTTGTTTTTAAGTGTTCACTGGTAAAAAAAAATCATCGTTGCGGAATCCAGCCCCTGGTATGAACTCTAATGTTTTTTATTATTCTTCTATTAAATTTTTCTCAATTTTTTATATTTTTGAACCCGAACCTTGCTGAATTTTAGGGTTCAACGGGTTCGGTTTCAAAGTCTTCAAAAACAGCGAACCTGAAGCCGTTTGGGTTCGGGTTCGGTTTCAGTCCCTGCCGTAAACTGAAACAAATATTAATGTTTATAAAATTTTTTGGTGACGGAATTTTTAGCATTTCTTATTTTTCGCAAGTTGTAATTAATTTTTACCGTTTTTTGTGTTGTAAATTAAAAAATAGAGGTTTTTGTGTATGAAAGCATTATTCTCTACAGAAGACGATTAGACACGATAATTTTTCCGTGTTGAAATAAATATGAATTTCCAAATGAGAGTTTCCGTAAGAAGTCCGTATCACGCTTAAGCCAGTAAAAACATCAAGCCATACACATGTACACATCGAGCCTTTGGTGCAATAGATTGATAACTCAAAAGAACGTCATTTTCTTCATAGTATGTTCTTCATAGTATGTAAAAATTGTATACAAATATCTTATTACTCCACTCTTGAGAGAGGGCAAATATTTCCTTTTACCATTAAGTAGTTAGATAACTCAAAGCTTCAAACTCGTTTTCTGTAAAACAATTTTTTTAATTATGATCAGGGAAACCGCAAATATGCAATTGCATGTTTCTTCCTGTGCGATGTATTTAGTCTCAAATAATATATTTGTACGTTTCAGAATTTCATGAGAATTTTGGCATTGATTTGTGAGTGCATATTTTTGTATATTTTACTCTTTACAAACTGTTTTTGCATATTTCAGACTTAGCCGCATATTTGGGGCATTTTTCTCGTTTTTGTTGTATACAGTAATCCACGGCTAATTACCTCGCCAAAAATGCCAAAATTTTTGGGTAGTTATGCGGGGAAAGCATTTAAACGAATACGTTTAACTACCTCATTGCGATAATTAACTAATTCATTTAGGTAGTTAAACGAACACGTTTAAATACCTCAGTGAGGTAATTAAACATGTATATTTATATATATATATATATATATATATATATATATATATATATATATATATATATATATATATATATATATATATATATATATATATATATATATATATATATATATATATATATATATATATATATATATATATATATATATATATATATATATATATATATATATATATATATATATATATATATATAACGAGTGATTTTTTGCTATTATCTTTTTGGCAACACTAGTTTTGACAGCTCACGCACGTTTTGTATCTTGTGTCACTGTGAAACATCTTCAGTTTGGTCTATAATTTAATCATGAATCGTCTTACAAACGAACAACGCTTGCAAATTATTGAATTTTATTACCAAAATGCGTGCTCTGTTAAGAAAGTTCATCGCGCTTATCGAAGAATTGTGTTCAGCGACGAGGCTCATTTCTGGTTGAATGGATACGTGAACAAGCAAAACTGCCGTATTTGGAGTGAAGAGCAGCCAGAAGCATTGCAAGAGCTACCAATGCATCCACAAAAAACAACCGTTTGGTGCGGCTGGCGGCATCATTGGGCCGTATTTCTTCAAAGATGATGCGAATCACAACGTTACTGTGAATGGTGAGCGCTACCGTGCGATGATAACAAACTTTTTTCTGCCCAAAATGGAAGAGCTTGACTTGCATGACATGTGGTTTCAACAAGACGGTGCCACATGCCACACAGCACGCGAAACAATGGACCAATTGAGAGGCGAGTTCGGTGAACAGTTTATTTCACGCTTGGGACCAGTCAATTGGCCGCCCAGATCGTGCGATTTAACGCCTCTAGACTATTTTTTGTGGGGCTATGTTAAGGCTAATGTCTATAGCGACAAGCGCGCTTCGATTGACGCACTGGAAGCCAACATTGCCAACATTATTCGTGAGATACCGGCCGAAATGTTGGAAAGAGTATGCCAAAATTGGACTAAGCGGATGGACCATTTGAGGCGCAGCCGCGGCCAACATTTGCATGAAATAATCTTCAAACATTATATTATATCGACCCAACTATCGATCCAAATAAATATTTCATGCATTTTTCTGAATTTTATGTGTTTTTTTTTTACTTTCCGATAGTTCTTATAAAATCACCCATTATATATGTATGTGTGTGTGTGTGTTTTCTTTATTCCAAACAATTAATACAAACAAAAGCACAAATTCCTTCGCTAAATACATTCATACCTTAACTTTCATGTATTTATGAAAAAACGGTAAATCATATGGTACATATGAGTTTTTAGATATATCAGGTAAATATAAACGAAATAGCAATAAAAAACAATGGATTCCACGGTCCTAAATTTTATCTCTAACGCATACATACTTACTAATGATTAACATGTAAGTTTAGTTGCATTACTTGCAGTGTTGGTGTCAAAATTTATTTATTTATTCATTGAATTGCCTTAGTACTGAGATAATTAAATGAAGAAAATTTAGGGACATTTTATTTTGGAGTTTAATTTTAAAGGCAATGACCCGAATTGGGTAATTAAGCGTATGGCAATTAAACGTGAACTATTGTTTTGAAAATGGAGGAAAAAAACGGAGATTCAAAACTGAAGGTAGTAAATAAGCGTGAAAGGCATTTAAGCACGGTGTAATTAACCA
Source organism: Panzeria rudis (assembly GCA_956483635.1). NCBI lineage: Eukaryota > Metazoa > Arthropoda > Insecta > Diptera > Tachinidae > Panzeria > Panzeria rudis. Next base: position 65,912,380 of record OY101451.1, read on the forward strand.
TGGAATGCTGTATTTGGCTCTTTTTCTGTATATCTTGATTTTTTTAATTTAAATATGCATATTTATACAAATAACAAAATCTGTTTTATAATCGAAAATAAATTTTTAATTTTTCAGTAATTTTTTCAAATTTACAACTTTTTTCTTTGGCGATTTTAAGCTTGGTCTAATGTATTTTCTACCTAATTTCTTAGAAATTTTTTTCTTTCATTAATTTATTCCAAGTTTATTGAAGGCTTTCACACTTTAAATCACTTTTTGGTGATTATTTAAGCAATACCAGTTTTTCGACATTGTCCCTTTATATATTTACATTCATTAAAAAAGTATCATGAAAATAATCGCGTTTTGTAAATATTTAAGCTATTTATGTTATTTTTCTGGAAACAATGCGATGTATAAATAAAAATGTAAGTCCATAAATTATTTGTGGACTCGGTGCCCATCATTTTATATACGAACAGATTACAGCACAGGCTAGCATTGTTAAATCGACTCCCATGTCCATAACGGAACATAATATACAACTTCGTGGTGTCAGAAATGAATATCATAAAAATTATAAACGAAATTATAACGTTTTAAGAGCATATCCCTTTTAAGAAAATATATTTTCAAGTTTTTAGAGCATATTTTATGTTTTTGGTGCATAAAACATATTTTTTAGGATACATTTCCGGTTTCCCTGATTATGACTCTATTGCACCAAATTCTCAATCTATACATTTCTCCACACAAAAAATTAATGTGAATACAATAATATCGGACGTAAAAACTACTAAGTACAAAATGAAGATCAAGTTTTTGATAGGTGCAATACCATGTCGCTTCACGGCAATTGATTTAAGGTTGCACAGCAGTTGTGTGACAAACTAAAATATACAGTTTTTTTTAAAACAACTGATGTAGATAAGTTCAATAAAATAAATGTCTATAAAAATATTTTGTTATTTATTTATTTGTTTAATTAGACGATCGTATAAATCATTACAGACATACATAAAATAACAACAATGTAAGAACAATTAAGAATTTAAAAATAATATTATATTATCTTATTTTACCTTTCTGAACGGGCTTTTAAGGTCACAAAATAAAGTACAAAAATTATTATTTATTTACTTTAACATCCGACGTTTTGTTGGATAATCCCAGCTTCATCAGGGAATTGTATTTATTAAGTATATTATATCTTAATGTATTCATTGTTTGTTATTTGGTCTTGTATTTTTCTTAAAAATGATTCATAAAACGCAATAATTAAGATACAAATATCAACCACAAAATTAATGCATAACATGCAAAATACACGTAAACATGTGAAAAGCTCAAGCCAGTAGCTAATTGTTTATTAATATGAATATTTCGAACGCATTTACTAGTGAATACAAATTGATTATTAGGCTGCGGTTCATAACGTTTCATTCAGAAAGAATTGGGAACAAGCGAAAAATTAGCAACAACTTAATTTTTCAACGTACACAGCATAAGAGAGTAGCGTCACTTTAATATCAACTTCAAAGTGATTTAATTCTCGTATTCAATTCCCATGAAAAAGTTGTATATATAATAACTAAAATCACATTCAACAGAGCCACCTGACAAGTGGTTATAAGCAATATACACATGAGCACTGACGATGGAAGTGTAGCGCCTTCCAAAAGTGGCGCTACTCTGTTCTGATGTTAGTTGTTCCCTTGTTCCTTGGAATATTAATCAAGCCCCATTCTTTCTGAATTAAACGTTACCAACCTTAGCCTAATAATCAATTTGAATTCACAAGCAAATGCGTTCAAAACAGTCATACTAATAAACAATTAGCTACTGGCTTGAGCTTTGCACATGTTTACATGTTCATATATATTTAAGTATAAAATCAAACCAAAAAAGTTTGTCTTGAGTAGAACAAAAATCAGCAAAATGGGACTCAAGAAAAATAAACCAATGACAACGCAAGGAAAAATCGTTTCACTTGGAAAAATCGTTTCACTTATCGTAGATGCTAAGGAAATCGAAACCAATCCATAATACAGTTTCTCAGTCCTTTTCCTCTAAACATATAAAATCCCCCATTATGCCATTAGAGTCCTGTTTTAATTTTTTCCAAACATTTTTAGTACTACTAATTGTTTTGGTTAATTCTATTAAAAAATTAATTGTATTACTATTGATAGTTTCTTCTGTTGTCAGGTCCATCATCTGACTCATACATACATAGCTTTTATATCTTGCCTATATTTACCCACCCATCTTGAAGATTTATTGCTCAACTTCGGATGAAAAATACATTCGTCATAAAAAGCTATAAGAATTACAAGATTGCTTCAAAACTGAGGTTAACAAAATAGTATCACAAATAGTATTACTATATGGCTTGCAATTCAGTCATGTGCCATTCGGGTTTTATAACCGGAAGATTCTCTAAGAAGCTTTTTAAAACTAGAAGTTTTTGAAGATCCTTTAAATGTCGGAAATTAGATGCTAGAAGCATAGACGGGTGACATGAAACCGAAAATATAATTGAGACTTTTTCATACGTTTTAGGTGTTTTGGTTTCATTTAACGGGCTTTTTCCTGCTAAAAAAACCTCTTTTGTATAAACCGCAATACGAAGTTAAATATGTATATGTTGCTGCTTCTTATTCAAATTATGGAAAAAATATAATGTGTAATTTTTCTTTTTATGTGTAATTTGGGACCCGGTCATGTGCAATTTCCAATTTCTTCACTGACAACATTGCTATGTATGCAGCTATTATCATTTTATATGTCTTTTTTTCAAATTAATACAAAAGTATTAAAGAATAACATATTCTAAATTCTTGAATATATAAAATTTAGGTAAATTTTAACACAAAACAGCAATAAAATTTACAGTATCTTGATTTAATCCTTAGATATTTATTTCAAGTTGAGCTAAAACTGATCACCCATAACAAAATGTTATTTAATCAAGCTGTAAATTTTCTCATTTAAGCTTTTGTTTATACGAGAATCCATTAAATCCCTGTAAGGCTTTTATACAAACATAAAGAAAATGAATTTTACATTGAAAGAGAAGAGGTGAAATTTCGAAATAGTTTGCAAAGAATCCATTGATAAATAAATAAAATGAAATTTGAAGATTAGATAAATATTGTTCACAATTTGTTTCCTTCCAATACAAGAGAAGATAAAAGGTAGCTAGTCAACCAGTCAGTCACTCACTAACATCACATTAAACTTAAAACAGATTGTTTGTATTAAATGAACTATTTCTTTTCGTTTATGCCATTTAAAGTACCTGTGGGCTTACAAATTAAAGTGTAACCTTTTTTGATGGATTTACATTAGGGTGAAGCGTTAGAATTTTTTTGCTAATTTCGAATAGCACTAAAATGTTGCATTTTATTCTCAGATACATGGGGAAAATAATGAAAAAAATATGGGAAGCTAGTTTTTGTCCTCTACCGCAGCATCAAGATTTTGAAAATGAGATCAAATCTATCATTTTTGAAACATCATATGATGCAACATTATATATTTTTTATAGTTGTTATAGCTCAGTACACTCAAAATATACACTATTTTTATACATAGAAGGCCAGATTTCAGTCAAGCTTAAGATGAATTAATGAAACAAATTTCCAAATTCCTGTCTTTATCATATTTTGCCAAAAAAGACATTTTCTAAGCTAATTTGTTGACGTCGCTGATCACGAATATGCAACTCATTAATTTTTCTTAGTGCGCGTTTTCGCGATATTGGCGAAACACTATTTTTTTAAGTTTTTTTTAGCTTTTTTGTTTATTGGCGCAAATTCCGATAACGGTTAGTCTGAATCAATCAAATTTTGCAGTGTTGAATAAATATTTTTCTATTCTTTCTGCTAATAAAACAATTCGGTCGATCGGATAAAGATGTATTGCATTATATGCCTTAAAAATTTTAAAAAGTATATATTTAGACCTTTTCCCAAAACTATCGTTTTAAATTGCTCTATTAACATAAACAAGACGTAAATTTAAAAAATCAAAAAACCCGACTGCGTAAAAAAAATAAAGGAAAACAACTTTAAACCGTCACAGATCCTAAATGGTCATTCGAAATTAAAAATCATAAGAGAAACCTAAAAATGAATTTCAAACACCTGTTGATTTGATATAGTTCGCCAACTTTTTATTTATTTTCGTATAAACACTCCCCGAATTAAGACGAATCGATTGACGAAAGAATCATCAAAATCGGTCCACGCGTTCGGTATATCTAGTGCCGTAAAGGAATACACATCCATACATACATACATACATAAATACATACAGAAATACATACATACATACATACATACATACATACATACATACATACATACATACATACATACATACATACATACATACATACATACATACATACATACATACATACATACATACATACATACATACATACATACATACATACATACATACATACATACATACATACATACATACATACATACATACATACATACATACATACATACATACATACATACATACATACATACATACATACATACATACATACATACATACATACATACATACATACATACATACATACATACATACATACATACATACATACATACATACATACATACATACATACATACATACATACATACATACATACATACATACATACATACATACATACATACATACATACATACATACATACATACATACATACATACATACATACATACATACATACATACATACATACATACATACATACATACATACATACATACATACATACATACATACATACATACATACATACATACATACATACATACATACATACATACATACATACATACATACATACATACATACATACATACATACATACATACATACATACATACATACATACATACATACATACATACATACATACATACATACATACATACATACATACATACATACATACATACATACATACATACATACATACATACATACATACATACATACATACATACATACATACATACATACATACATACATACATACATACATACATACATACATACATACATACATACATACATACATACATACATACATACATACATACATACATACATACATACATACATACATACATACATACATACATACATACATACATACATACATACATACATACATACATACATACATACATACATACATACATACATACATACATACATACATACATACATACATACATACATACATACATACATACATACATACATACATACATACATACATACATACATACATACATACATACATACATACATACATACATACATACATACATACATACATACATACATACATACATACATACATACATACATACATACATACATACATACATACATACATACATACATACATACATACATACATACATACATACATACATACATACATACATACATACATACATACATACATACATACATACATACATACATACATACATACATACATACATACATACATACATACATACATACATACATACATACATACATACATACATACATACATACATACATACATACATACATACATACATACATACATACATACATACATACATACATACATACATACATACATACATACATACATACATACATACATACATACATACATACATACATACATACATACATACATACATACATACATACATACATACATACATACATACATACATACATACATACATACATACATACATACATACATACATACATACATACATACATACATACATACATACATACATACATACATACATACATACATACATACATACATACATACATACATACATACATACATACATACATACATACATACATACATACATACATACATACATACATACATACATACATACATACATACATACATACATACATACATACATACATACATACATACATACATACATACATACATACATACATACATACATACATACATACATACATACATACATACATACATACATACATACATACATACATACATACATACATACATACATACATACATACATACATACATCTCAACCATTGCCAGGCAGCTCAAGAGCTTCTTAAGCAAAGCGTTCGAGATTTAAATGTAGATGTCGCTGTGCTGAGTGAGCCATATCGGAACATGGGATCTGTAAATTGGGTTTCCGATAATACGGACACATCGGCGATATGGAACACCAGCACGCTAACAATACGAGATAAAATAACATCAGAATGTGGATATGCCCGAGCCACTGTCTCTGGCATCACACTATACAGTTGCTATATTCCCCCTAGGTATTCTATAGAGGACTTTCGAGTAATAGTTGACAATATAGTAACAGATGCAGTTACAAGAAATCCTGTCATAATAGCGGGTGACTTCAATGCGTGGGCTGTTGAATGGGGCTGCCCCTTGACAAACACAAGAGGTAGAGTACTCTTGGAAGCCTTTTCTGTATTGGGTGTTGTACTCATTAATAATGGAGTTGAACAAACTTTCAGAAGGGGTGATGCTGGATCGGTAATTGACATTACATTTGTCAGTAGCAGCATCACAAGCCAAGTTAACTGGAGAATATCCGACATCTATACTCATAGCGATCATAGCGCTATAATCATAGATGTACAGGATGAACAGCCCCGTGTGATTGCACAAGCACGAGGTTTGACAGGATGGAAGGTAAATACCTTTGATAAGGATATCTTCGCAGCTTGTATGGAGAACATGGAACTGAGTGGTTCAGCTGAAGATATGGCAGTGCAATTAGTAAGTCATATCACTAATGCCTGTAACGTAGCTATGATAAAGCGTAAAAGGTCACCAAATAAGCCCCCGGTGTACTGGTGGAATGATGAAATTGCTAGCTTGCGATCGGAGTGTATAAGTGCCCGAAGGCAGTATACACGAACGAGAGGTAGGTTAGAGAATAGTGTACACCATCAAATATATAAGGATAAAAGGAAAGCGTTGAAGATTGCAATTCGTAGGAGCAAGCGTAGGTGTTTTCTTAATGTTTGTGATGAAGTAGATAGTAATCCTTGGGGCTTTGCATATAAATTGGTAACCAAGAAACTTAAATGTCTTGGTCCATCGCCGCCAAGAGAAGAGCCTCTCCTCAAGGGAATTGTAGATCATCTCTTTCCCCAACAGGAAACTCCGACATGGCAACACAGCTACCCGGCTGAATTTTTCGACATTCCTCCGGTTACGATTGCCGAGATAGAAGGTGCTGTCTCAAAATTTAAAGACAAGAAGGCACCAGGCTTAGACTGCATTCCGAATATGATACTAAAAGAAGATGTTAAACTCCATCCTGACTATTTTTTGAAAGTAATAAGCGCATGCTTGAGCCAGGGCATTTTTCCAACAATGTGGAAGAGACAAAAGTTAGTATTGTTACCTAAGGATAATAAGCCACCAGACGACCCTTCCTCTTATAGGCCGCTGTGTATGATAGATACAAGTGGGAAATTGCTAGAAAGTATAATCTGTAGAAGATTGGAAAGTTGTGTTGAAGCTAACCGCGGTTTATCAGATAACCAATTTGGCTTCAGGAAAGCAAGGTCAACAGTAGATGCTATCAAAGTTGTAGTAGAAACTGCTGCTCAGGCTATCCAAGGGAAGAGGTGGAGAAATGGAGCAAAAGAGTATTGTGTAGTTGTAACGCTAGACGTAAAGAATGCCTTCAACACGGCAAACTGGGAGCATATTGTTGATGCCTTAGCCAGTTTAGACATCCCAGGATATCTACTGGCAATTATACAGGACTATTTCCGAAATAGAGAGCTATTTTATGATACTGATAAGGGTACTAGAAGACGAAAGATCATTGGTGGGGTGCCTCAAGGATCAGTACTTGGTCCACTACTGTGGAACGTCATGTACGATGGAGTATTAAGGTTAAACCTGCCGGAGAAGGTAAAGATAGTTGGATTCGCAGACGACATAGCGTTAGTATGTGAAGCAAAAGAGTTACTAGAGGCGGAAACCATTGCAAACGCCAGTATTCAGATCGTAAGGTCTTGGTTAAGATCAATGGGTCTAGCTCTAGCTGACCATAAAACAGAAGCGATTCTGATTAGTACTCGGAAAAATAGGGAAACCATTAGGCTAAATATTGGCACGTGTAGCATAGAATCCAAGGAATGTTTAAAATACCTTGGAGTCATGATTGACACTCGTCTGTCTTTTCATGAGCACTTGAAGTATATAGGTTCTAAGGCATCAAAAACCTGCTCAGCGCTATGCCGGATCATGCCGAATACAAGAGGTCCAAAAAATCTGCAGAGGAGATTGCTAACCAGTGTAGTAAGAAGCATTATCTTATATGCATCCCCTATATGGTCAGGCTCACTGAAATACTCTACATATGTGAATCTGATATCCCCTGTGTATAGGCTGGCCGCCCTGCGAGTATGTAGCGCATTCCGAACTGTATCGGACGAGGCCGCCTTTGTCATTGCCGGCATGATACCCATCGAGCTAGAAGCCGTTTCGGACAGTACGAATGGTGTGACTGATATGTGTCTACGGAAGTGGCAAGAACGATGGACAGCGACTGACAAGGGAAGATGGACTTACTTACTGATACCTGACATTAGGGTATGGTTATCAAGAAGACACGGCGACTTGAACTTCTACATTACACAGTTTTTGACTGGACATGGTTGTTTTAGGTCGTACTTGTACCGTTTCGGACATGACAGTGTTCCGTTTTGTCCGAGTTGTGGTGGCAGTGTCGTGGAAGATGCCGAACATGTGTTCTTCATCTGTCCACGATTTGATAGTGGTAGAGCGTATTTAGAAGTAGTCTTAGGGCGTAGTATTAGGCCGGACAACATCGTTCCAATCATGTTGGAATCTTTGTACTCGAGTCGAATTATTTTCTTGTTGTTGCTTTTGTGGACAACATACGCAAGGCGAATTCAGTACCAGGTAGCCTTTTCATCACAGATGATCATCAGCTGATTACACCCCATCAGTCAAACTCTATATAAAAAAGAGAAAAATGTTAACCCGAACTGTCAAAGTACAAATAAAAATAGTCGTACACCTACTTTGTATGTGTGTAGTTTTAATGATAAGGCCACTTGATATTAATTCGCTTTGAACATACGTAGATACATATGGGCATATGTAGTACGTAGATAGATATGAATGGATATCTGTACATACATACTCATGTATACATACAATGTATGTCTGGCATGGAAAATAAAAATTTCAAATTGTAACTGAACTGTCTTTAAAGCCTACAATTCATTCGGAGGTACGAGGAAAAGCAAACAAGTCTTAAAAGATCGCACTTTTTCCTCTGCCGAATCATAACTCTCACCGTACCTTACCCAGTGTTGGCAAAACGTTAATCTGATTAATGATTAACAACTAACAATTATAAGTGTTAATCGGGATTAATGATTAAAAACTAACTAATCGTAATCAACTTCTTTTTACGATTATCAATCGTAATCAAAAATCGTTAATCCTAACTAAATAATTTCGATTGATTATTGTAGTTTGAATCAAATGGAATATATGTATAAATGTTTCAAATAGTTTCAAAACTAAATTTAAAAAATTTGTAAAATGCTCAACATGAAATCTTTTGTAGAAATTTTTTGTGAGTTTTCACCATTTTCGGTATTTGTATGATTATCTGAGATTTTGTTATTCTTTACAGTTTTTCTTCAAAAACATTTCAGCAATTACGCGAATTTGCGAGTTTTTCGCGTTTTTCGCGTTCTTTGCGAGAATTCGATTTTTTTAACCATATTTGCTATTTCCAATCAATTTTAAGGTTTGTTACTTATATTGCGATTTGTCGCGAATTTCCGCCATGTTCGCGATAGATACGATTTTTTGTAGGCTTCTGACTCTGTAATCAAAAATTTTCAATAGTACTGAAACTCCCATTCCTGGTACTTATTTACACATGTGTGTTTGTATTTGGTAGTGTGTTTTAGTATTGTGAATTTTCTTGTTTTTTCTATAAATAGCCATAAATATATTTTTGTTGATTTTAATCAGTCTTCACATTTGTTGTGTTTGTTTAATTGTTTTTTTATTATTATAAATAATAAAAATATCGTTCATAGAAGAAGCATAATAATAAAAGAGAAAAATATTGAATATAAGAGAATAACAGAGAAGAAATCAGACTTTTTCAATGTTGCCAAAGCCGTATACTTCCCGTTCACTCTGCACATTTTATCATTAACAATTTGCTAAGAATTATGTATATGTAAGCACAGATTAAACTACTTTTTAATAAAAGTTCGAAGCAACCTTTAGTAGTTCCTTCCGTTACTAACCCTGATAGATATTTTATTAAATTGCTATTTTTAATCAGTCAAGAACTTGTCTTTGGCTTTTTCAATTATTATATGCTTTGAAAATCCTTTCTCAATAAACATTTTTTAAATATAAAATTAACTTGAACGAACTAAAGCCTGAATAATAAAATTTCTTAGGATTAAAAGTTCCTTTTAAAAAATGTTCCTTTAAAAAATCCTTTAAAAGAAGTATCTTTAAAAAAAGTAGGTATGTACAATGTAGATATCTTGAAAAGAAAGTGACGCATAATCATAGTCATAAACAATGTATACTTTACGAATTTAAAACCAGTGTTGCCATACAAAATACTGGTTTTAAGCTCCTATAGTATACTTTGTTTAGACTATGACTATGCGCCAGTGTCTTTTAAAAAATTATATTTTAAAAAGTACCTTTAAAAAAATACCTCTTAATAAGAGCACCTTATAAAATGAGTTCAGTAAAAAAGCATCTTCACATTAAGCATTTATACTTTGTTAAATGTGTTTTAGTCTGAATGTTTATCTAAAGACCCTAAAAAATGAATGCGAATTAACGCGACGACATTAACGAATTGATTCACTCAAAAACAAACTTGGTACAATCGCATTCCTTTTGCTATCACTGATGTTGTTGTTGTTGTTATTTGTGTGTATGTTATCATCGGGTTTGTTTTCTTAGGGCACAGAAAATTGGGGTTTCTTGCAGTTTTTGGTGTTTGCGTCCTAAATAAAAGTCAAACAAAAAATTCATTGATTAAGTAAAGAACATTTACTGAAAATGAAATTTATTTTTAGACAAACTTTCGTTTGGAAAATTTTTGGTGATAATTTTTTCTGTGTAAATGGAAGGAGCAAACAGGCTCTCTATAAGACCTTATTTAGAAGGCTCTAGTACTTCCACTCCCATTTCATATTGATATATTTTTTTACACGCGATGTCATTGCAGATCAAGGCCTTCCTCGACCCATTACTCGGCAGGCCTGATTAACAGGCTTATTTGCAAGTCATACGTGCGTGATAGGCCTGGCTTGGGAAGGTCTGTTAAAAATAATGTGGAGGTAAATTTTTTTTATCTGGGTATTTTTATAACGGCTTCTATATTTTTGATTATCATGATATTTTATTTCGAACTCCTTCTTTTCATCCAAAGTAATTTTTTATACATATGAGGCTAAATTTGGTGCATTTATTAAAAAGAAATATAACTGGACGTATGTATGTAATTTTATAAAATCGGTTCTGTTGGAACTTCGTAGGTTAGAAGAGATTCGCAGAAGAATCCATGTAGTTTAGATTTAGGGTCTAGGACCTTTCCCACTCCGAGACGTATAGCCTTGCGGTAGTACCACGGGGAGCATTTGGGTCAGTGTGAAGGGGTGTTTTTAGCGTGTTAAAATCTCGCACTTCTGGCAAACATCACCACTGCCAGAGTCTTTCGATGATTTTCATCCCACAAATAAAAAAAATAAAAATAAAAAATAAAAAAAAAACATACATACATACATACATACATACATACATACATACATACATACATACATACATACATACATACATACATACATACATACATACATACATACATACATACATACATACATACATACATACATACATACATACATACATACATACATACATACATACATACATACATACATACATACATACATACATACATACATACATACATACATACATACATACATACATACATACATACATACATACATACATACATAGGCCGATAAACACAATACCATTCTTTGCGTCGCGCAGTGCATTATTTTTTTCCGGCCGTGAGTTAAAGACCATTTTATGATGAACACATGATAAAAAAATAAGAAAGTTATCGGCTTTTTGCACTTAATGGCGCATAACATTCTTAATTTTTGTCAGATCTGCTCTATTTCAAGCTTCTTTTATCCAGCAGAAATTTGTTTTTATGCTTATCCTTAAAATAAATTATAAAAACTTTTTCTGTATTAATGAAGCAACTTAAAATGAAGTACATAAAATTACTCAACTTACGGGCGTGCTAGAAAAATTTGTTTGTATATAATTTAGCTATATGCAACATTCTGAAGGTATTTCACCTTTATACACGGGCGCTTCACCCCAATGACAAGTCTATACAATCGGGCATATCACACATACAATTCGAAATGGTTTTAGTTATGTACTTGCATTTCAATCGTTTTTTTTTCATAAGAAGAAACTTACGTAGGGACATGGCTGAATATACTGGCGTTATATTTGTTTTCAAACTTTTATTTATATCTTTTTATACATTTGCAGATTGAATATATTCTGAGAAAAGGACACGTTTAACCAGCGGGAAAACTCAGAACATCTTCTTACTTCAGGCCTTATTTAAGGCCTGTGTAGACATTTTTTATTCAATGCCTTACAGAAGGCCTCGGCTTTTCCGTATAAAAGATTATATACACATTCCAAATTCGCGTCTATGAGAAGGGAGAAGAGAAGCTGGTGCAATTCTTGTTGTTTTTCCAAAGCAAAAGAAATTCGTGTTGTTCATCAAAAATGTACTTTACTAAACGTATTTGCAGTAAATACTTTCTGCAAGCTGTTTACACACAGAGTACCTGTTTTAGCGTCAGTTCTGGCCCAGTCTCCATTCGAACCTCGCAATATATGTATATTGAATATATGAAAAACATATTTTTAAAGTCAATTCGCCCTTCTCCGTTAATATGACACTCAAAAAATTGTTTTAAATTTTTTTATAAACTATCCAATGCATTGAGTTTTAACATTAATAGTAAGCACAACCATACTATTATGCAGCAGTTAAAATTTTGATTCTACTGTTTATATATCCGAATATATTAACATTTGAAAGATGTGTTTTTTACGAATATTTAAAATTTTTTTTGCATTTTCATTGAAAAACAAAAAGTTCTTGGATCCAGCAGATTTCTACACAGTGATAATGCTGAATGCTTAACAAATAAAATGGTACTTATTTTTCCTTCGCCTTTTTGCGCCTTTTCGAGATTTGTCGGTTTCATTGTGTTGTTACGCCTTTTAGAATTTTTTACCCACTAAATAAAGTAAATATCGTATGTAGATCTAATACATAGAGCAGACTAAACATGAAACGTCAAATCTATATAAATTATACTTCTGACATAAAATTCTAAGTGGTTTGCAAAACTGGGCCGCACAGTGTCGCGAGTTCACATAACAAGCGGCCAAAAATAGAAGGAGCTATTGTAAAGTAATGAAATCTATTTTAATTGATAAAATGTAATCGCACCTAAAATTTGGTGATTTAAATTTCAAGGATTCGATGCCTTCATATACATATCCTAGAATTAAAAATTGCTATAGCGGAGAGAAAAATTATTATAAATGCATTTTTGTAATGACATAGGATTTAATGTATTTGATGCTTCATCAAAGCTTCATTCAATTTAGTGCATGGATACGCCTACCTCAAAAAAGTCCTTTGTCAAAAAAGTAAAAGAGGAGCAAAAAATAAATGTTCTTCCCTTGTAAATGTTTAACTATACATAATAAATATATTATAAATCACAAGCAAGGATTCGTGTCCGTCTCATATATCCTGAAATAAGAAACTGCCATAGTGGTGGAAAAAATAATTGTGCATATAATTTTGTAGAGACATAAGTTTAATGCTTCTTCAAAATTTCGTTCAATTTATAGCAAGGATACACCTACCTCAAAAAGCCGATATTAACCGATATGTTTAAGAGATTTCGCATAGCACCTGATCCAGTAATAAATACTTTTCGCACATATAATTTATAGCTATGCTAGTATAACTTTTTTAAAATCAGTAATAGAAACTATTACATTTTGTGAAAGATGCCCATATTAGTACTATACCATTAAAAATATCTTTCCTACCAATTTATAGGGTATCATGTAGGATACACAAAATTCAAAAACTTTATACATCAGACTATTTTCTTAACAATTCTGTTGCGAGTGACAAAATTTTTAATTAATAAAATTTATAGTATATTTACCAAGAACGCAAATGGCATATGAGCATTTTCTTGTTCATTTCACCCAAAAAATATTTTATATCTAAAATTTTAAAAAATCAGTGATACACGTGTATCTTTATTTTCTATTTTTTAGGAGAATCAATTGAAAAACTTCCGAGTGTACTAACGTCCAATTTCATTACATAAAAATTGTTATACCCACAATTCCTTGCGAAGTTATATTAAATATAACCAAAATCTATGGACCTATCGCTTATTACAAAGACGCTACCAAGTAAAAAAGGCGGTGCGAGCGTTTTTACTATTTTTATTACCAACGTGCAACGTGTGTAAACAAGATATGAGTATGGATGGAATCGACCGAACAGGCCTTGTACAATGTACATCCAAAAGAAGGGGTACGTACATAGGCCTTCTAGAAGGAATCCATTCTTTTTCTATTTGCCTCTGGGTACCTTTCGAAGTGAATTTAGGTGTCTGCTATTGTATGCATATAGTTTGATTTGTTTCCTCTATGTTTGTATTAAAGAAATACCATTATGTTGGTATGAATGCGTAAGAGGTAATTATTTTTACCTCTATAAGTGCATGCATGGCTTGCATAGTGGGCCTTCTATATAGAAATTTTTAAGCAACATTTTAATACATTACTTAATTAAAATATCTTAAGTAAGTCATCAAACCAATTTTCAATTAATGCTGTGAAAAAGCTTTTTAATATTTAAATAAACAATTTTGAAGTTTTGTATTTATTCACAAAATTATTTATTTGAAAAAACGTTTTATTTTGTTAACTATTCTATATGTACGCATTTCGTTGGTACTAATACCAACTCATAGTAGAATTTTAGCCATCATGTTTGAAAAGTTTTTAAGCTCGTTTGATTTTAATTTTTATTCTCGCGGCACCTTATACAAATGGCATTGCTGCAAATGATGTATAAGTCCGTACTCATTGTTTCTTGAGGCTCCTCTATAAATACATTTTTGGTTATCAATTTTGTCTGCCTTTGCAATTCGATATCTTTGTACAACTTGCTACAGAAACCTTTGCCCTTGTATCATGAAGCTCCAATAAAAAAATGGTGTTATAAAACAGAAAATAAATTCCCAGCACACACGAAGTCAAAACTTTGAAATAATATGACTTTATCATTTGATATCAAGCATAATTCTCAAACATTTTTCAAAGGCTTCGGTTTACCACTTGAATTCAAGTTGATAATGATTTCAATATAAACATTTGACAATCAGTGTTTTGTCAATTTGATGTGGTGTTATTCTCAAATTATAAATCAACGTGGAAACACTGTTTAAAGCGAAACATAAATTGGAATAATTTTAACAATATGACGATCAAACTAAGTTATTTATTACAACTACAGAAAAATTCCATATGTACTGTTTGCTGGTTTGTGATCAAAAACTAATTATCATTAGTAACAACTTGAATAATAAAAAATTTAATATATGAACTTACAAAAAAAATTATTTCATTTATATTCCACATTATAATACAATCCACATTTGAAAAACCTTTGAGAAAAACGTTTGAAAGTGAGTTGATAATAAACAAATTTCTCAATTTGAAAATAATTTCCCGTTTTTGTTGAGAATGCTATGTTTTTCAAATTATTTTCAAATCATTTTCAAACGTTTATCGTTTGAGAAAAGGTTTGATTTCAAATCATTCTTAATTTGAAACCAAGCCTGCGTGTTTGTTGGGCTATAATTAATAACAGCGCATAAAGTACATATAAAATAAATCTATCTTTCTATCCATATATTTTTATTCTGTTTAAATCTTTTCAAATTTCTGTTATATTTAACTTATTTGAAAGTGGTTATACAATTTTGCTCCAACATAGCTAGAAATACCATCCATATCTGTATTCTTAATAAACAAATCAAACATTTTGCCAATTTTGGGCTTCGTCTTTTAGAAAAGAGTAAAAGCATGTCTCATGATGTCTAACGATCGAAAATGCTGAAATTCTTTACGAAAAACAACTGATTTGCGTAAATTTAACAACCTATTTGATTTAGTTACTTATTTAGTAAGTGAATAAATAAATATGTACACTAAGGGGAAAACTGCAATTTTGAAAATAAAAATTTTTTATATTAGTTCAATAATTTTCAATTCCAAAAAAAACTTTATTGAAAGACACAAAATCAATGATTTTCAACTTTGAATTAATATGTGCAGTTCAGTATTGAAATAAAAATGTTCAACATAACTAGATATCTTTAATGTTTTTTATTGAATCAATATGGTTTTACTTATTTTTTTCTCTGGATGTAGATACACAAAATCGGTTGTTAGTGTGTAGACGTTGACAGCTATTTAAATATAAATAGAGTTGTAAACTAGCATATTTTTTATGTCGCCGAAGTGTTGGGAATTGAACCGTAAATTTTTTTCAAAAAGGGAAAATTTAAAATTTGAATTTTTGAAGCCGAAATTGAAAATGGACACATCGTAAAAATTTTGTATGCAAATTCTTTATTGCTCTTGGCCCACTGAGTTTATAATACAAAATCCAACTACAGTGTAAAACTGGAATAGACATTTCTTACCAAGCAGATATGAAATAAGTTTCTTATAAAAGTGCATGGCGTTACATTGCTTTCCCTTAGCTTTATATAGTAAGGTTCTTGTATAACTTATAATCATTATGGGTTATTTTCTCTGTTACTACGATAATCATGCATGCAGCAATAAAAACTACAGTCTTCCTTCACTCAGTCACTTAATGTGAACTTTATTGAAGCATTTAGTCTTTCTTTCATCTCTACTATGAGTATTTTCTAAGCCAAATGCAAAAATTGTCGTTAGGATATATAAATAAAAAATATATTTCCGCAAAAAAATTATATAGTTGTCTTTTCGAAAGAAACTTTTTTTCCTAATTTAAATTAAAAATTACGGGTTGAAAATAAAATTTACATGCTTTTCTTATTGTTTTATATTTGCAAATTGCTTTTTATAAAGTTTAATGAGAATAATGAAGGATAACAGTTTTGTTTCCTATAAATTTAAAAACAAAATATAAAGCAAATAATAACAAAGGAGTTAACAACTTAAAAAGTTAAGAGATATGCATATAATTATATAGTAATAACAACAATATTTCAATAACATCAGTGTGGATTAGTTTTACTTTTGTTAAAAAAAACTATTGTTAAAACTTTTTTCTCTAGATTTTTTTTATTACTAGCAAACAGTAGACAATATTTTCCCAGCGTAAAAGATTGTGGCAATTGTTCTATAATGGTACTCTTCCCATGACGAAAATGGGAGAAGTACCTGAAGTTAGTAGTATTGAATGATGAAAAGATTACATATCATGTAAGCATTTCTGTGATATGCAGAAAAAATCTTATATCGATAACAGTTGCTTACACTGAACTAGTTCAAGCATACAATAAATTGTTAGCACGCAATTTATAGTCGATTTAGTTCATTAGAGCTGAAAAATATTTGAAAAATTTGAAAAAATGCAGAATTGATACACGTTATTAGCGAAATTTTTGGTCCATGTAAAAAATATATATAATAATGCAATTTGGGATCACATCCGATCTTATTTAAAAAAATAACGGAACTATCACATAATGTCGAAATAATGTTGATTGACTCTCCTTAATAACAAGGTCAAGCCACTCATTTCATTGTAACTGGTATTTATTTAGGCATTTAACGATACTTCTTTTTGCCGATACGATACCGATACTCAAACTGAAATATCGGCGATGCCGATACGCATATTGAAATTGAGTTCAAGTTAAAATTAACCAAACTCAAGTGCAGTAAATATTGTATTATACAAAATTTCAATGTAAGAGCTTATTAATAGTTAAAACTTATATTAACCTAGTAAAAAATTGGTCCATTTTAATCAACTACATTTTCATTGCTTCCAAAGAATCTATATTAAAAATATGCAGACAATTATTAGAAAAGCCATGCAAAGATTTATTTAAATCATACAAAAATTCGCAATTCCATTGTAACTTTCGAAAATACTCACCATTCTTTTTAAGAAATCGATTTTTAAAGGAAATATGACCTAATAATATTCGTCCAAAAGTTTATAATTATTAATTCGCATAAAAAGAAAGAATTTGCGAAAATGGGTAGTTTTCTCTTTTTGTTAGAGGAAAATATCATTATAGAACGCCAAGAAGGAAGTTTTTCTTAACACCGCTTCCAAT
The DNA here is from genome assembly GCA_956483635.1 of Panzeria rudis. Lineage (NCBI taxonomy): Eukaryota > Metazoa > Arthropoda > Insecta > Diptera > Tachinidae > Panzeria > Panzeria rudis. Next base: position 65,930,983 of record OY101451.1, read on the forward strand.
TCGGTGATTGGGAATCAAAAAAGAGAACTACTTGCAATGACAAGCCTATGTAAAAATCATTAGAAATGGTTTAATTGCGGATCGCCAGTTCTACATTTATATTTATAAGAATAAGAATTAGAAAACAACGAATTGAATTTGCAGTCATGGTAAAATTAACAGAATATTATTTTTTTATAAAATAACAGCGTAAAATAGTAGTAACATTTAAAATTATTATTAATATGATTAAAGAAACAACGAATTGAATTTGAATTCTTGGTAAAATTAATAAAATAAATAAACTAATTGCTCAAACAAATTCTTAAAAAAATTTAAGAAATATCGTCGTATCAACAGTAAAATATCGCCGATACCGATACATCGGTAATCCTGAAGCATCGCCGATATATTAGTATCGGTATCGGCTACATCCCTAGTATTTATTACTTAGAAATATGAATACTAACAGCCTTATTCTGGCAATTTGGTAATAATAAATTTGTAACTCTTATTTGTTCCGGTATTCCGGCAATATGGTAATAAAAAAATAATTCAACAAATGTGGTGAACAAATTTACACATTTTTGTAATAAAATTTAATTATTTTAAATTATTTTTTTAAACAAAAAAAATATTGTGGAATGCCAATAAGTAAATTTATAAAATTTTTGGCTTTTACACAAACAATCGCCCAAGAGAAAATCGCCCAAAGCCCTAATTTCTTTGAGATTTTATTCATATTGCAAAATATAAATAGTTGCAAATCACACAAAAGCTTTGGGTAGAATAATCTTAGCGGCAAAATGAATAATCGTCCGTCCATATTTTTGGATCATTACTGATTATGCTAAAATGCGAAAATTCGCAAAAACTTGATAACTTTAGATATATAGAGAAGTCTGATAGTGTTTAAAAAGCGGCAAAACTATAAAAAACCAAGAACTATCAAAACAATCACGTTTAAAAATAGCGAAAATTTGCGAAAAATTGCAAACAAACATTAAAATTGTTTTAAAATACCTAAAATTATAAGGAATGCAAAAACTCGGAAAAAATCACGAAAATGACGATAATTCGCAAAACTTGTTAACATTAAAAAGATAGAAAATTCTGATAGTGATTATAATTCGGTAAAACTGTAAAAAAAACAAAGACTTAGCTAAAAAATCACTTATACCGCGACAATAGCGAAAATATGTGAAAAATTGCAAAATTGCAAAAAAAAAGCTCTAAATTGCTTAAAAATAGCTAAAGTTAAAAAAAAATCCAAAAGATCGCAAAAAAATTGTGAAAATAATGCAAATTCGCAATTTTCGGTGTAAAAGTAATTTTTTTACCAGTTTTTGAATTATTTACAGTTTCAACGACGTTTAATCAATATCAGACTTCGCTATTTTTTTAATCTTAGCAAGTTTTTGCATATTTTCGTCATTTTCGCGAGTTTTTCTGAATTATTGGCATTCCTCACAATTTTAGTTACTCTTAATCAAATTTAGTGCTCGTTAGCAATTTCTCGCGAATATTCGCTATTTTCGCGGTAAAATTGATTTGAGCGATGTTTAATGAATTTAAGGACTTGTTTCCAATTATGGGCCTACCCGTATTTATAAAACTTATAAAATACAGGCTTTAAAATTTTATCTTAAGCGACAATATACGTATAAAAAACATATCTGAATATAATAAAAAAAAACTCCAAAAAAATTTTATTTTTGTTGCTTACTATTAAATCGAAAATTATACTCGATATTCAGAAAAAAGGGCTTGATTAATATTCCAAGGAACAATGGAAAATTAACATCATCTTAATTTTTCAACGTACACAGCAGATCATAGCATCGCTACTTTCGGAATCTACTACACTTCCATCATCAGTGCTCAGGAGTATGTGGCTTATCACCACTATTGACCTGTTCAGAAAAATTGAATACGAGAATTAATTAACTTACAATGATATTAACTAACGTGATTATCACAGCAATTCCCACCGCTACCCTTAGTTTATTTTTATTTATCCCAATTTTTCTGATTTATCGTTCTACTTAAGTCCAATTAGTTTGGTTTAATTTTATACTGAAGTATATATGATCATGTAAACATTGAAAGGCTCAAGCCAGTAGCTAATTGTTTATATAATTATTAGGCTAATATTCGTAGCGATATATTCAGAAAGAATCGGAATTAATATCAACTTAATTTTTAAACGTACACAGCGAAACATAACAGCACTACTTTCTGAAGCCGCTACATTTCTATCATCAGTGTTAATGTGTAATTTGCTTATCACCACTTGTGAGGTGACCCTGTTCAATTTGATTTCAATTCTTATATGTACAAACTTTTCGTAAGAATCGAATACGAGAACTAAATCACCTAAGTTTATGTTGAGGGGTTTAATTCTCGTATTCCTAAATTAAATAAATGGAACCGATATTGTAGCAGAACCAATAAAATGGCTGTACAGATTAAACAACTCAATGCCTCTACTTGAGTGCAATTCACAAACTTATTTTAACACCAAACAAGGCGTTTAACCCTAGAAAGTCACACTTCGTCGAATCGACGACGCATGCTAGAATTTTTTAGTTTTTTTCTTGTAAATGCACTTATTTTATGTATAGGACTTCAGGTTGTCGTGCTTTAGGTGTATGCCAATTTTTAGCTTGCTCTGCGTTGAGAAAGTTATTTTTTTTTCAATTTGCGTCGTCGAAACGACGAAGTATGACCTTTGTGTAACTTTTCGAACTTTTGGATGTGTATTTCTAGTGCTTCATTGTTTGTTGTTTGAGTAGTTAGCTCTTAATTTTTAAGTCTATAATAAAAAAAGAGAAGTAGGCTTGATCGACAAAGAGGTTGAAATTTTTTTTCGATGTATGACGGGAAGTGTGAGTTGCATCTTGATGATAACGACATATATGACATAGAGTAAGAAGAATACAAAAGATGATCAGAAATTGGATGTTAAGTAAAATATATCACCAGAGTAGTTCGGGACGATATATTTTTAAATATTTTAAAAGAGAAACAAACTTGAAAATATCTTAAAACTAATTAACCAATGTTGTATTGTAATTGATATTCCAGGATAGCCATCAGATGGGCAATCTGTCAATTTTATAGTATACTTAATGTGACTAATGACTACATATTTATACTATTTACGCCTACAACTTATTCCAAATAAAGGCAAAGATTCTAAGTCAACACAAATTCACCAAAATTGACATTTTGTCAACATTTAAAGTTAGGTGATTGATAGCCTTGCGGTATCAACATTGAAACGCGAGAATATTAAAAATAAATCGCCGAATAAGGAAGAAAATAATAAAATGATGTGATAAAAGCCGGTATGGGGAACCCCGAAAAGACTTTAATGAATCTTACATAAAATAACGACTGATGCTTTTGAAAACGTGTACCAATCTTGTTTAATATATCAATTTTAGTATTCAAATACATTTTGTCGTCTATATGCTTTCAAATTTTTTGTTTTCGATAATTTTTAAGCTCTGTTTTACTAAATAGCCCGAATAAAGTACGGCGGTGAAAACTTAATTTATCATTAAATAAAAATTAAAAATTAAATAATTTTTTGCTATATTTCGATGATATACAATACAGACAGATATTTAAAAAAAACTCAACATTAAAAATTTTTTATAAGTGTGGCATATTTACTGCCACTTTTAGTAACACCGTCGTCGATTCGACGAAGTATAACCTTTACGCCATAAAAATAAGTATGAGTTTCTAGGGTTAAAGAAGTTAACACCAAAACTATTGCTTCTACTCTTCGTTAACACTTTTAAGCACTATTAGCTGCGTTAACTAAACGGCAATAATTTTTGTGGTGTTATTGAATAGACAACTGTCAGCTGTTCTGTTAAAGCACGTAGTCTTTTGGCTAAACTCAAATAAGTATTCGACACACATATAAAATCTTTTATATATAAATAACAATATTTCTATTATTTAAACATTTAATTTAACTTTAATTTCTTAAAATTAAAGAAATTCATAAAAATAAGTTAGTTTGCAAGCATAAATTCATTTGTTTTTTTTCTATTCCTCTTTGTGCTTTTCGTTTATTTTAATAGTGTTGGAAAGTGATATAAAATTTTAACAAAGGCCTTAACATGTATTTAGTTAAGGAATCAAATAAGCGTTAGTTTAAACAGAAATTATTGGAGACAAAATTATCTTTTACTTAACCGTTAAAAGTTAGTTAATTTCAGTACAGAGGGGCTTGCAACACTGCTCTATAAAAAACGCGCAAAAGCAGGGATGTAAATGAATTAAGTTTTCTATCTCTATCTCACTTCACTACTTGTTCTCTCTACACCATCCCTTTCAAAGAAGGTAACACATAAATTAATTAACTGGTAGGCATTATTTACCTGATTGTAAAAAAAATATAACACTTTTTTACTTACAAAACAACATGGTTGTTAGATAGCACAACAAAAAATTTATGAAAAAAAACTTTAAGAAATAATTTCCATTTTCTAATTAAAATGACGGCTGACAATTCAGTCAGAGAACACGTTTTCTCATTTTCAAGAAAATTACAGATAGCACTATTTGAATATAAACCTTTGATATGTAGTTAGAAATAATGGTTTAAGTAAATCTGGCAAAAAAACCGACTTCAGTACAAAGAGCAATATACTTCATGGCCTTTCATATAAACCATTTTGAAAATCGGTATGCAAATGGAGGAATTGTACGCTAATAAATATTTTTGGTGCAGGCGGGGAAGACTTGCTCCACCGATTTTCGTAGAAAAATTATGCAACCAAACTCTAAGCAAACGATTTCAAACAAAAAAAGAATTTTGAAAGTCGGTCCATAAATGGAGGAGCTATGCGAAAATCAATATATCGGCGGGAAGGGGAATCCCGCACAGATTTCGGAGAAATATTATGGTGCCAACCTGCAAGAGGGGTTTGCAGCAAATTTCCCAACTGATTTTCGAAAAAAAAAATATGGAACAAAACTGTAGTCAAACCCTTTCAAACAAAAAAAAAACAATGTTGAAAATCGGCTCAAAAATGATATAGTTATGCATGGAGGGTGGTGGAGCAAGTTTCCCACCCATTTTCGAAAAGAACTTTTAGACCAAACTGCTAGTGAACCCTTGCAAACAACACAAGAATTTTGAAATCTGTTCACAAATGAAATTGTTATGGATTTGGAATCCCATTCTCGATAAGAATTATGGGTCAAACTGCCAACAAACCCTTTCAAATAAAAAAGAATTTTGAAAATCAGTTCACAAATGACAGAGTTATGGATTTGAGGGGGGGGGGGGAATTACCCTCCGAATACGGAACCCTTCAAGACAAAGCAAGAATGTTTAAAATCAGTTCACAAATGAAAGAGTTATGCATGGGGGGAGCGAATTTCCCATACCGATTTTCGACAAAAAAAATTTTGGGGCCAATTTTTGTCAAACCCTTTCAAAAAAACCAGAATTTTGAAAATCGGTTCACATATGATAGAGTTATTCATGGGGGTAGTAAATTTCCGTCTCCGATTTTCGAAAAAAAAAAATTATGGGATCAAACTGCAGGCAAACGCTTTCCAACAAAAAAGGAATTTTGAAAATCGGTTTACAAATGACAGAGTTATGCCTGTACAAACATAAAAAAGTAAAAAAAGAACATACACACGAATTGATAATCTTCTCCTTTTTTGAAGTCGGTTAAAAAAGGAGAACTTTTCCAACAAGCTACAAAATGGCACTTCGTGCGTGCATAAAAATTCCATTTATAAAACCACGCACGGTATATAAATTTTAAGTCAAGCTCACGCAATCACGCGGGACTATTATTCAATTTATAAGGATCACGCCAGACACGAAAAAGATCACGACATTTGAACGTCTCTAATTTTGAATAAACATATTTTTCCAATCATAATTTACTTACTTTGAGGGAATTGTCTTTGCTCAAAAGTTTTGCAGACTCTTGTGAAACTTGTAAGTATCTTACCATATCTATTTTTATATAACTGTCAAAGATACAACAATGTTGGTTCATGTATTTTTTTATACAAAATGTTTGCTTTTCCAAACATTTGTTTTCCTTTAACTTTTGTTTAAAGTAAAATAAAAAATTGTAAGATTCACTCTATCCATTTGCTATTTTTGTTAATATATGTTTGGGCATTTTTTTTACAATACAAAGTTTCGTGTTATTATGAAAAAAAGGCAACAACAATAAGTGGGAAAAAATCTCTTGTTGAAAAAGAAAGTTATTCTAAACTTTTCCATTATTAAATATTGAATTCTACAGAAAAGATGACGCTTAAAATGAAAAAGAAAACAATAATATTATAATTTTATTAAGGAAACTTTGTTAATCTCTCTTAACCTTTTGAGTTTAGTTTCTATCAACAAATGTAACAAGAAAACTTTTTCAACAAAAAAAAAGAAATTAAATTTTAGAATTTGGTTATAAACATGCCTTAATAGAGAAAGTGACTCCTTTTTTAAATCGACTTTTTTGTTGCATATTTGAATGGTTGAATCGCAATATGCAAAAAACTCGATGTAAATAATTCTGGCAAAAAAACCCACTTGCCTTACCGATTTTCGTAGAAAAATTATGCGACCAAACTCTAAGCAAACCATTCCAAACAAAATAAAAAATAATTTTGGAAGTCGGCCCATAAACGGAGGAGGTAGGCGATAATTAATATTTCGGGTGGAAAGAGGAAATCCCGCACAGATTTTGGAGAAAAATTATGGTACCAACCTGCAAGGGGGGTTTGCAGCAAATTTCCCAACAGATTTTCGAAAAAAACTATGGAACAAAATTGTAGTCCAACACATTCAAACTAAAAAACAATTTTGAAAATCGGTTCACCCCCCTCCCATTTTCGAAAAGAATTGTGGGGCCAAACACAACAATTTTGAAAATCCGTTCACAAATGACTAGTTATGGATTAGGCGGGAGCTGGCGGAGAGGGGAGCAAATTTGCCCCTCCAAACAAACGCATAAGAATTCTAGCGTTGCATTGCCTTTCAAAATTTTTGGATTTGTATGAAAAATTAAGCATATTTATAAAATATTTGATATTTTGTTTATGTTCTGTCTATAAATTTCACTTTGGTGATGTGCATTACGCAATTCAGACCTTAATTTGTAACGTGCCTTTTCTCAAATTAATATTTTATTACACTACTTTACAAATTTTTGTTTCTAGAATTTAGAAATTTTTTAATTCATTTATTTTTGTAATTAGGATGTGATGATAAACGAGAAAAAAGTTTAATTTCGGTCATTGTCCAGATAACGGTACATTAGTATTTTTCGATGTATATTTCTTTTTAAAGCGCCATCTAGAGTAAAAATGCGACTAAAATTACCACTAAATTACGCTACAAATTTTTTTTTGGGACCAGCACTCAGGGGTTAATCCCTACTTATGCAATGATGCATTGTGCCGGAACTAGGAAAATTGGTTATGGGAAAGAGGATAGAGAGACTAGTTTTTATGGACATTCGCTTTGAAACTTCCCATACAGAAAGTGACCGGAAAGACCTCCGCAGAAGTTTATTCCACATACGAACTGTTCCGTCAAAGTAAGTATTTTTTCTGTAATGCGTAGTACGATTCACTGGCAGATCGACCACAAAAGGGTGTGCTCTTATTGAAGAACGTATTGTATGCATCTCGAGAACAAGTTCCCTGATTTCATTAAAACACATTCTGGTCTAGTCTAGTAACGATAGAACAGTGAAATACACCACACATTGCGTCGATGCTCCAATGATTCAATAGAGTTGGCTACCCTACTCTCGCCGATAAGCATCTTCGCCCCTCCTTGTTGTATTCCATGTTCAGTCCTGTAAATGGTATAAATATTAACGAGATGTTCAGTCCTGTAGATGGTATAAATATACACCGTCTTAAAAACCGAGGCACTTGAATGCTTCTTTTAAGACTTGAAAAATGTGATCGTTTCATCAAACATAATGTTGGATTTTCATGCAAAGAACATCAAGAGTTTCTGATTCCTTACCATATATACCGTCGATAATTACAGATGAAGCAGCATGTTCGGTCATACGTCTGTGTCTTGGTCTTGTTAACATTAAAATCTACCCTATTATCTTAACCCTATTTGGATATTATTATAAGGTCGCGATTGTGTGTATCATTCATTATTTTCCTCATGTCAAGTGCCCATGCCACACTATCAAATGCCTTGGAAATATCTAGAGCCACCACCTTACTTTCGCCGAAGTGGTGTATTACGTCGCACCACTTTCCCGAAAGGAAGTCACTCGTTGAGCGTCCCTTGCGGAAGCCATATTGCCAGTCGCTGAGTAAACTGTTGGACTCCAAATACCTCACAAGATGGAAATTCACCATACTTTCCATCACTTTGGAAAGCGCAGAACAAATGTGATTGGGTGGTAGGGCTACTAGCCTCTCCCTTTTTTGGGATTGGCGTTAAACTGGCACCCTTCCGACACCTTGGAAATTCACCAACATTGAAAAAAGGGCTGTAGAGGGTTGCCATTGGACGCGCTATCATCGAAGAGCACTGCTTCATGACCAGTGCTGGAATAACACTCGGCCCAGAAGACTTACATATTTATTTTTAGCTCCGCTAAAACTTTAACTGCACGCGCTCGAAAAAATATTTTTGTCATAAGTACAGATACTCTCTCGAGCACGGGCAGTGGTTGATGGCTTTCCGGCAAGTGAGAATTACTTGTAAATAATTCAACCAGAAGGCCAGCTTTATCAACGGGGTTAGTGAATATGTGGTGATCCTTTAAAAGTCGGAATTGAGGAAATAGCATTATACTTTAGCTCTTAACGAATGACCAGAAACTTTTGCTACACCGAGGGACAGCAATAACTTTAGCATGAAGACGCTGCTCGTACAAAGCTTTTTCACGCCTTAGTACTCTGGCACACCAAGATCTCTCCATTTCGCGTAGCGAATCAGTATCCGCGTTTTTGTTACTATATCGGATACTGAATGCATTCTCTCTGGATCTGGCTGCATTTCAGCACATCTGATTGAACCACGACTTCGCTCTGGGTTTAATCAAGATTTGCTTTGATGGAATGAAAGCTTTCATTCCAAGCAAATTTATATTATTTTCAACCATTTTCGTCATGGCATTGACATTATTGTATAGGAGACATACCCAGCAAAATATCCGTCTACCGGAAGTAGGTTTGTTAAGGATAGAGATCGGTACTCTCCATTGCCAACCTGCTTCCCACTGCTAGGTCTCGACGTACGATGTTCTTTCTGCGCATCCTTTACACATTAATCTCACGTCTTTTTTCTATGTATATAATTAAAAAATATTTTGTTCTTTGTATCACAATTTATACACTTGGACTAATTTATTATTTGCCATTATTTATGTGTTGTTTCCACAATGCAAACAAGCACTGCTTGTCTAAAATTTGTATGAAAAGCACTCAGTTTTTTGAGTGATTTCCATACAAATTTTTTACTCAAGTCGCTTGTTTGCATTGTGGAAACAGCACATTAATGTTGCTTTTATTTTTATTTATGTATTAATTAAATGGTACAAATAAAATTAGAAATTATATTACAATACAATTTACTTTTATTAAAAACTTTTTGTTCCCGTATTGAATCAAGAATCGATCCCAAGATTCCCTCATGGCAGGCTAGAGCACTAACCACTAAGCTACCGAGGTACATTTATTTTCATACATAATTCAATGAAAGAATACCAATTCAAATTACGAAGTACAAATAACACTCGCATCCATATTTGTATCCACGTAAGCGAGAGAGGGTTCACTATAAAAAAGTGTGAGTTGAATAAATGGTAAATTTCTTCACTCGCTTACGTTATTGCATCCTCGTAAGGCAGATAGGATGCACTGTGTGCTTTTGCGCATATCCGAAGCCGTTTTAATTAATCTTCGTTGTACCAAATTTATTTTTGCTGGGTAGTTTCCCGTTGAGCTGCTGAAAAAAAATACATTCAATTCGAAAGCTGCTTTGTAACATAAATAATAACATAATCCATAGTTTTTTAACTTTATTGAATAGTTCATTCGATTTTAAGCCATAATGAGCCCAAAACAATAACATCTAATTTTTTTTAATACATTCATGGTTTATTATTATATTTGGTATTTGGCATTAAGAAACTTGAACTGTAAGAAAACAAATCATTATGGCACAATATATGCTAAATTATTAAAACCTGATACCAGTACAGTAATAAAATACAAATGATTATTGCCCCGATGTGCCCTGGTACACAAGTTGGTAGCAGATTCCGTTCGCGCAAAAATTACTTTGCATTTTGTTTATGTCGGTATTTGATGACAACAATTTATAATATTTTTTTATAAAACTTTAATTTCTTTTTTCAGGAACTAACGAGTTGCAAAATAAAAACAATTAATCGGGTGTGTTCTGTATTCCATGCGGAATTAGCAAAGCATTTTTGTTGCAAATTATTATTTATAACAACAATGCTTTGGTAACTCCGCACATTTTAATTACGCATGGAATACAGAACATACCCGCACATTTTCTCTTTATATTTTTTACATTAAACATTTCACGCTGTTAGAAAAATCGAAAGTTATCGATAAAAAACGATTTTTTGGGACTTCATCGACAAAAATAATTTTCACTGCGTTGTTTCTGCACTGATTTTCAATGGTGTCAAATAGAGGAGGACTTAAGCCTTCGTGAATATTTAAAAGATTTTATTTTGACTTATATTTCAAGAAAATATCATCAAAAGAAAAATAATTTTTTTTTTGCTTTTTTTTTAATTTTGCGTATTTTTAGCAACACTTTGCTTCAGAACCTGCACATTTCTTTAGTTTCTTAAGAAGCGTATCTTATAGCGATTACAATAAGCCCTAAATTAATAAAATCAGTTACGAATTGGAAAAGTTAAAACTTTGTTACACAAAGTTTCAATGTAAAATAGTACATACAAGACATTTCCTGTGCATTGGGGAACTGCTAAAAATATATGGCAAAAAATATATAACTGCTAAGCTATTGGTCAGAGTTATTTGAAAGATGACATTTCAATAGATGATGGCCTATATCTGCATACTATAGTTTCCAAGAATGTGCAATACATGTAATAACGATTCTACAGCAGGCTAAATCTAAATGCTTCGCATGTGATGAACTTTAAAAGTCTTGTGACTTTAGCAAACTTCAACCAATTTTAAAAATTTTTATATATTCTTGAAAAACTTTATCATTATACTCTGCTAGATTTTTTAATTTAAGAGATATTTCGTGCAAACATTTATTATGCACATTTAGCCATACTTTTTCGCGTTTTTTTATATAGTTGTTTTAGTATATTATCCTTATTTTTCCAAATCTAAAGTGTAAAAAAACTTTTAAAATCTGTTGAGATTTGCGAAAGTTGCAAGAGTTTAGTTTCAGCCCACTGTAGAGTCGTCAGTACATATTCTGCAAATTTTCCTAAACTATATTGGGAAAGTATAGCCCCTCATATTTCGATATGCCGAATTTGAAATATCTCTAAACAATAGCTTAGCAGTTATAAATTTTGTACCATTTATTTTGTAAGCCGTTCCAAAATGCAGTGCCAATGTGCTGCATGTATAATTTTACATTGAAATTTTGTCTAAAAATTGTAACTTTGCCAATTCCCAACCGATTTTAATAATGTAAAACTTATTGTAATCGATATAAGATACGCTTTTTAAGAATATAAAATATGGGTAGGTTTCAAACAAAGTGTTGCAAAAATATACGCAAAACTTTAAAAAATCGAAAAAAAAAATTATTTTTCTTTTGATGATATTTCTATAATAAACGGAAAGCTTGAGTCCTCCTCTATATTTGAAATCACTTTAAAATGTAAAACGCAGTGAAAATTGTTTTTGTCCGTGAATTCCAAAAAAAATCTTTTTTTTATCGATAACTTCCGGTTTTGAGGGTGTATTGCAATTTTTTAAAATGGCAGAATGATCCACTCAACTAAACCTACAAGCAGGGATGCAAACGATACATCGATGTTTAGAAAACATCGATGTAGAACATACCATAATATTACTCATACGTCTCATGCGTCGGCCAAGAAAATGGGAAATTCGCATTTTCTTCACGTTTTTTTTATATTAAATGAGTGTTCCACAATGTCGACAAGTCCATTTCGTTCTCATATTTCTATCGAAAACAAAAACAAATTAAATTCTTTTTTTGTTATTGTTTTCTATATAAATATGATACCGAGCTCGATATCTTGGGACAGGCAGGAAAAAAATTCGTACAAAAAATAGCCTGTTCAATATATCGTTGAAATTTTTTTAATATATGAGTATTGATATGTTTTTAAACCCCGACCAAAACTTCATCGTGCAGCCCAAACGGCTGCACCAATTTTATTTTAGATTTCTCTGTTTAAAAGTTGACTTGACCTAGAGTGATATTCGCTATGTTTGAAAAAAATCGGTCCGGCCGTTTAGAAGATGTCACATGTTTTCTAGATGAATCCTCTTGAATCTGTGTATCTTTGACACCGTAGCTACGAAACGGTTACATCGATTTGCATTTAGTAAATTTTGTTTGAAAGGTGACTTGATCCAAAATCTTCCAACCTATGTTTAAAGAAATTTACTCCAGCCGTTTTGAAGTTATCATCTATTTTCTTCGGGGGTTTTTAACATTTTTAATTTAAGGGTATTATTTTAAGTTGATATGTATTTTTTGAAATAAAAATTAAAAAATTTAATTTGGTACACTATTTTCACGCAGGTAAAACAATGCATCTGAAAATTTGACTAATTTTAGAAAATCTGCTCTCATGGCCATATTTTTGACCGGGCGGGTAAAAATTAAAAGCCAAATAAATTATATCAAATGTGTCTAATAGAATTTGTAAAGAAATTTAAAAAACTCGAAATTTGAAAAACTTTTAATTTAGAATTTCGAAGAAAAATTCACTATGTTCGTCCAACGCTACATCGTGCATCGCTTAATCGATTTATAATTTCAACGGCAGTAATTTTTAAGTGTTCTTTTTATATATTGAAAAAAAAATTGTAAGAGTGAGTAAAGAATTCTCTCAGATATTTCGACAAAGATTTTAGAAATTCCTAAGGCAAAGACGTGCACTTGCTTATCAACCACTTCGGCACATTTTCTAACCGCCACCGAGCTCGGCAAAAATATTTCTGGGTACATAAATCATTTAATGATGATGTATCGTTGTTAATATCGATGTTTCTTAACATCGATGGTTATCGTGGAAACATCGATGATTTTTTCAAAATATATCGTCAGTAACCAGGCGCGGATAGAAGGGGGAGGGGATATTTCCCCACCCCCCAAAACGAGTACATTTCTATAGAGTTTTTAAAAGAAGTTTGGAAAAATAGTATGTTTTACTTAGAAGTTCCCCCCGCCAAAAGCTCAAGCTGGATCCGCGCCTGGCAGTAACAAATTCTATCGTTTTTTGCTTTGGTTTTGTTTTTCGTGAAGTTGTTTACAAAAAATTTCGACACAAGCTTCATCAAATAGAATATTTCAACAAAATCTTTTGATTTATTTATAATCTCTACTGTATAAGAAAAACTATCTTTCTTTGAGTACAATTTTGGTGATGTGCATTCCATGAAATATTCGTGAAACAGTAAGGATGTTAGAAATAACTCTTTTCAGATTAGTTTTTTTATCGGAAAAGTAGTTTTTGTTCATTTTTTGTGGGACTATGTATGAATAATCGTGCTTTAAAAATATCGATATATATCAAAATCTCGATATTTTTAATTCGATATATATCGATGCTGATCGATATTGAAAAATATGTTGATATATATCGATATAGTTTTTCACTTGCCCATCCCTACTAGCAAGCTACCTACTAGCCTAGCGATGTACCCAAAATACTTTATACAAAAACACGTTTTTTGGGCAAGTTAAACTCTTTAATATACATAAATGGAAGCACGACAACTTCAGTGCAGTGTTTACCCTTGTAGTCGGCAATAAAACCGAACACAGGACAAGCTCGATGATCTCTTTATTTTTCTTTTTTTTTCATTTATTCATCCAAATAGAAAAAACCTAGCCTTAAGACCATAATCGTTTTCACTTATACTGCTAGAAATACTTGTCAGCAATAAAACTGTAAATACGATAACTTCGATGCAGTTGCTCATCTTGTTGTCGTCAATAAGGCTTTTTGTGGCAAAAATTTTCATAATCTTGTCAGAATAAATTCTTTATACACGACAGCATATATCACCTTGTCTCCAAACTTATTTCTAAATATGTTTTATAGGCGACAAATCACTGATTGTCGTGCAGACAACATCGATGACAATGTCGTCGGTAACAACTGGGACTACACATTGATATAAGCGGATTTTTGTGTTTAAAATTTCACTAACAAAATAGCAATACTCCAACTGTCCCATTTTTTATCCAGTATCATTTAGCTTAATATATTATAAAGGATATGAGCCCTTTTTAGTTAAATTTGGTGCACAAATTTTTATGTTGTTCACAACTTAGTGAGACAACTTTTAAAAATTTTTTATGAAATTTTTAATTTGTAGGCTCAAAATTTTACGATATTTCTAAAACTAACGGGCGGATGTCGAAACAATGCTCGCTAGTTTTATAGATAATATTTTTGTCGAATTTCTTTTTTACTGAGTAGCGCAAGCTATTTTCCAGTTATGGTAATATACATATGCATGTCGTGCAAGGGCCTTATTTTTTAAATAACGGTATATCTCGAAAACTAAAACTGATAAAAAAAATTGTAGTTCAGATTTGCGTTTAACGGCTCAAATAACTAAAGAAACAATTTCTAGGGAACGAAAAATTTACCGAAACTTTCTAATTTAAGGACTTTTTTGTTATTTTAATAGTCATGAGCTTTTTCGATATTTAGCTGTTTACTTTGTTGAATATACGATTTAGATAAAAGTCGGTAAGGCAAAACTTCATAGCCAACAACTTTTTAGAAATAAATTTTTAATGAGGTGGTCATATTTTTCGACTAGTGGTTCATCATGTCGTATTAGTGTAATTTAATCAAATTTCAACCGCAAGTAAGCACAGGAAGGCGTGGTTCCAGGGGCGTAAAATTTTTTTAGAGTCATTTTTGCATCAAGCGTCCACTTTTTTGAGGGCGAGGCTTGAACATTTTCATTAAAAAAATCCCACACATATAACGGACACCCTAATAACAAATGCGTATTTGTAAATGTGTTTGTGTCTGGTTGTAGAAGTTCAGTAGAAAGAATCAATTGTTATTTTGTATTTAATTTTTTTTATGTTCAATATTCACAATTTGGTTTTGTTCTATTCTTGTCATAAAATGAAGCCAATAAAATATTGTGATTCACATTACACTCGGTTTGCTCGTTACATTTTTTATGTTCTTGTTAAAAATATTAAATTATTATTTTAAATGTTTTTGTTTTAATTCAAAAAAACCTGACGTCTAGTTGGGATTTACGGTAAAAGCTAAAAACCAGTTTTATTTAAATATTCAAAAATTTTAAAATTATTTTGCAGCATAAATTAACGAACACATTCAGCGAAATGAATATGACGTTATTAAAAAAAGTTTATTAAAAAATATCAATTACAGAAATTAATTGTAAAATAAATTAAAACCTTATTACGGTTATCGAAGTCTTACGGAAATCACTCAAATATGGCAGCACTTGCTATATATCTTACATTGGAGTCGTTTAATTTCGATATTTCTGTAGCAGCCCAGCAAAAACGTTGCTACATTTTTTTGGTTATATTTATTTATTGTATCTTCAATAAAATTGAACTGAACATAAGTAATCAAATCTTAGCTCAAAAATTTAAATTTTTAAGTCCAGCCAATGCCAGACAAACATATTTGTTTCAGCGGTTGGTTTTTTGGTTGTCTACGTCTTTCGTGTTCGGCTGAGAGCAAGAGTGTCCCTCCTTCTCAGTCGAGTGTGACCTTTAAAGTCAATGATGTTTCGGGCTATTGGGTTTGGGTGCAACTTAGGTTTTTGATGTATCTTGTCACGTGTTTCGAAAACTCTGTCTTAACCAGCGGCACATCTAAATCTTTATAAATTCGATTGTTTCTGACATACCATGGGACTGTTGTAATCGTACGGAGTATTTTATTTTGTCGCCTTTGAATTTTTTCTACATTTGATGCCGAGGCAGTGCCCCATAACTGGATACCGTAGGACCATAATAGTTCCTTCCAATGAACCAATTCATTTGAGCTGCTTTTAATTTCATTTGGGTCAACTTTGCATTTATGTGAGACTTCCATGTTAGACAACGATCAAGATGAACACCGAGATATTTTACTTCAGTGTGTTGAGGTATAGTTTGGTTATTTATTTGTATAGGTGGGTAGGTTTCACTGCACAATGTAAAAGTAATGTGTAGACATTTTTGTTCGTTAATTTTTATCCGCCATTGTTTTAGCCATTGTTACAACTAGGGTATATAATCTTGCAGTTTGCGGGAAGCTTCTTGATGGCTTTTGCGAACACTTAGAAAAGCTGTATCATCAGCCAATGTTGATATGTGTATGTTACTGCTTACCGGCAAGTCAGAGGCATATATCAGATATACGAGTAATACAGGAACGAAGATGCTGCCTTTAGGAACTCCGGCTTCAATCGGTTGCGGAGGGCTTAGAAAAGTATCTTCTTTAACAACAAATTTTCACTCAGTTAAGTAGCTTTCTAAAAGCTTAAGGGTGTTTGCGGGTAGGTTTTGCTTTAGTTTATGTATTAAACCCTCGTGCCATATTTTATCAAATGCCTGAGAAACATCGATGAAGAGCGCAGAACAATATTTGTTTTCTTCGAAGATTTTTCTAACCACGTTTACGAGTCTATGTGTTTGTTCCATGGTGCTATTCTGTCTCCTAAAACCGAATTGGTGGTCTGGAATGTATCCAGTACGATTCAGTATGGGTGTTAGCTTACTCATAAGTAGAGTTTTAAATAGTTTTGACATGCTAGACAATAGGCTTATAAGCCTATAGGATTTCACCTTCGTATGATCTTTGGCTGGCTTAGGTATCATGGTAATCAGCGAAACCTACCATTCTGCGGGATAGCATTTGAGGTGCAAACTACTATTAAAAATAAATAGAATTATCCGTTTTGCAGTATAGGGTAGCTCTAAGAGCATTTTATTGCTTATTTTATTGGCAGCTCAACTATAGTATCAGACGTATTTGGAGTAAATACTTTCTGCAAGTGGCTTACAAACAAAGTACCTTTTTCAGCGTCAGTTCTTGCCTCCGGCAGCTCTCTGTAGCGAATAGTCTGTTTGACGTGTTGCGTCGAGCCCATTCAGAAATTTTTGAAGGAAAGCGGTTTTTTGATATTCTAGTAGAGTTTTCAGCTGTTTAGTAAATTATTTCAGCCTAAATTTTAGCTGATTGTTTGGTATGCTTTGCGCTTTGGCCTGGTTAGCCTTAAAAATGTTGGCAAATGAAGGCCGGCTGGTAGCTGGTTAGCGCAACTGGGGATAATTGGTATTGTCGAAAGTAATAGGTTGAGCATAGATGGGTGTGATTACGTCTGTTACATAAAGACTGCTTAACATGTTCATAGACAGGGCAGCCCCTGTAGTTTGCAGTGTGATTTTCATCGCAATTGCTACACCTTTTAAGTTTGGAATCATCTTTTGGCTTATCACAATTGGTAGTGCTGTGTAGTTCACCACAGATGACACAAACGGTGCGCAACTTGCAATATGTTTCGGTGTGACCATATTCTTGGCAATTCAGGCATTGAATGGGCCCTGCTCGCTTGTGTGGTTCCTCTACGGTAACTCGTCGGTGCACCAAATATCTTAAGCTATAAATTGGGTGTACTTCATTCTTTTTTAATTTCATGTCACTATTTCCACACGAAATAGTGGTTGGGGGACTCGCTCTCTATTTTTAATGTTAGTAACATTTTTCACTTTAAAATTATTATTTAGTAGACCCGCTTTTACCTCTTCCGGATCCACGTATGAATCGATGCCTTTTATCAATACCTGGAGGCCTTTTGCACTTTTCAGTTGGTAGGTGTAAAAATTTTTATTTTTGTTTCAAACTCCGAAACTACTGAGCGGTAATGATTTTCACCAATTACTTGAATTTTTGTCTTATTAATCGCGCCGCGTTTTATCGGGATTAACTAAAACGCTTCTTCACTGATGAATTGTACTAGCCTTTTAATTAGCTCATTTGAGTTTTTCTCCCTTAAGTATATTGGGTCCGGCTAGCTTGACCTGACAATGGTAGATAATTTCGTCTTCGTCGTTTTGTAGAATTGAAAAGCGATTTTCAGAAAGCGCCGCATCAGATTTACTATCTTTGGCCATTTTCGCCAATGGAGCGAGGTTTTTCGACCTTGGATTTCTTTATCGTTTTTTATTATTTACTACTTTAAAATAACGATCAATACCCATTTGGGTTTTTTCTCTTTCAGCTAGATGTTGGCTCATATTATTGGCACTTGTGCTTTGTTGTGAAGGTGGTTTTAAAAAATCTATTTTTATATTACTGTCTGTCATAGACATTGAATTTGAGCGTACCCGTGTACGCAAGTGTAAATTTTTGTTCGTTTGGTTATCACATTCTGTAGCAACAACAGTAACGTAGGCATTTCTGTTGTTTGTTGCTGTTGTTATTTTGGTACTTATGTATATGAGTACCAAACATAATTCTTATTTGTGTGCCCATAAGCAAGGGCTTTACAAAAAGAAAAATAAAAAATGTATAGGTACGTAAAATATTAAATAAAACGGTGTTTGTTAATACTTTGTTGTTGCGAATATTTGTCTCCTTTTTTTAATAGAATATATTTGTATATTGTTTATTTTGTTCACAGACCGACCGCAAATTAATGCTTTTTTCTACTACGAGAGTAAGTTGCGGACTCAAGTATGCTATCTAGTATGTAAAGCAATACTAAAGCGTTTCAGTCATAACTGCTTACTATCAGAAGTACGAAAAATAACGAGCCCTCCCTCCTTACACATGTAATTTTCCATAATTTGGTGAGCTAAAACATCAAATCGAAGAATTCGCCTGCAGTTCAGGCTAGATGTAGCATTTACAAATATAGCTTTAAAATGTTTACTCGCTCTTTATATAATTGAGGCACAGCCGCGAATAACGTTGTAAGTAGAGTGATCGACTCGGTTTTTCAACCCGCTTTTAACCCGGTTTTTTCCGCCACACGGTTTTCGGTTTTTTCAAAATGTTGCTTTTTCAAATGTCGAATAGTCCGGTTTTTTTAAATTAAAAAACCGGCCAAGTCGAATACTTTCCGGATCGTATATTTTATTAGGTTTTACTATGTTAAAACTTAGACGAACTTTTACTGTTGATTTTCCTAAGTATTTTTTTTTCAACAATATTTACTGAAACATGAAATTAAGGCGAATTAATTGTATAAGGTGGTACAGGGGCGAATTAAATTAAAGAATGGACATCAAACTCCATATTTTATATGAAGTGTGACATCGATCGTAGACAAAAGAAAGTCTTGTTTTTTTTTTGTATTGCTGTTTATGTATTTTAAGCGCAGCATTCACGATCAAAATGCATGGCCGCTTTATAGTAGTACTAATGAAATTTTGCTGTATGCGTCACACCGACGATGCTTGAAGCAAAATCTAAATTTTTTAATTTTTCGCTTGCATGAAGGTCGTATTTGAACGTGTATTCGTAATAGGTCATGCATGTACTAAAGAAAGATAATAAACTCATATAGTAGTGTTTCATACTTAGAGCTTTCAAGCTCTGTACATAAAAAGATTTTTATATGCAGTTTGACATATGGTTGATTATAACATGATTTGAGTTTAACTTGTCATAGAAGCCATACGTACACGATGCTTGTGTCATGCATTTTGACCGAATATTGCGCTTTAGGGCAAAACAAACTTAGGAATCGGTTTGTCAAACATACTTCTTTTATTTACACACAGACTACACAAAACTAGCTCATACAAAACTAGCTCTTTCACGATGACCTCTATGGAAATTTTGTTGCATATGAAGCAATTTTGCAACAGACGACACAAGCAGCATACCAAAAATTCAATATAACAGTCAAAATATCAAAATTTTTTTATTTTTCTTCACACGTCGTGCTAAGCCACTTGTAAATCACGAAAACACCGCCATATACATATTACACAACAGGCTTGTATAAAAGTAAATTTCTGGCATATTTGGCTAGTCGCTTGCGTAGTCTATTTGACTCTCTAGTGATGTGAATGGCAAGAAATAAACAAGAAGAAAAAATGTAAATACTGGAAGTGTTCTTTTTAGTAGTTGGCACTATAATTGGCATTTCAGAAATTATGGAAAATTATATCGAAACAAAAGCTTTGAAAATTAAGCCAGATCCGCACAAAAATACAAATGTGAAAATAAGGCCAAGTTCCTATCCAAGAATTTCGTCCATTCAAAGTACGAAGATCAAAATACACAATATATAAAAAAATAAATAAAAATAAAAATGAGGAGCAAGTTCTTAATATGTACAGCACCATTTAATTTTTAGGCAACCTGCTACCTCGGCAATATTTTATACATCTAATATTGGGAAGAATTATGGGAAAAATATTGCCAAGTTATCAGGTTGCCTAGATATGAGAACATTATCCTCATTTTGATCCCTGTACTTTTAACGGCCGAAATTTTTGGATTGGAACTTGACCTTATTTTCACAGTTATGTTTTTGTAAGGATAGTATTTACATGAACTATTAACTTCTTTTTTTTAATAAGTCAAATTAAAACTTAAACTTTTTTATAACAATTGGCTCACTAAAAAAACCGGTTGGCCGGTTTTTTTCTGAATTTTAAAAACCCTAAGCGGTTTTTTTTTAAATTTCAAAAAGTCGAACTATTCAAAAATCGGTTTCCGGCAAATGTCGAATAATCTATCACTGTAGTAAATATTTAGCATTGATATTGCTTTAAATGAAGACATCCTTGCTATAAGTGTAGCTGGAAGGAAGAACATTTTTATATCATAAAAAAATGGTGCAGTGCAATAAAGCCATGTGCAGTAAAGCCATATGTCCTTATTTCTCAAGCAATTGAGAAATAATGTCATATGGCTACTGAGCAATTAGCCGGGTTTACTCAAAAAATTAACAATTGGGAAATAAAGCCATATATTTTTTTCATACAATTTTTGTTTTTCTTTATTATTTTTGCTTTTTATATACATACATACATATGTGTGTTATTCTAAGGCAGATTTATTTATTTACTTAAATTCTTGAGGAAGGATTTTATCCTCTTGGTATATCGAAAAGCGCTTTCGCTAACTAAAGTTTTCTGCATAGCCGGCCTTCGGCTCTCGGTACATCGAAAAGCGGCTTCGCTGAGTAAAGTTTTCTCCATAGCGGGCCTTCGGCCAGGCTTAAGGAGGTTTTCCTCTCGGTACATCGAAAAGCGGATTCGCTAACTAAAGATATTGCATAACCGCCCTTCAACGGGCTTAAGGATTTTCTCCTCTCAGTATATCGAAAAGCGGCTTCGCTTAGCTAAGATTTTCTTCCTAGCCAGCCTTTACTAGTGCACAAGGAGTTTCTTCTCTGAAAGCCTTTATTGACAAACGTAGAGAACAAACCAATCAGCCCGCGCAAAGAGAAAATCTTAAGCCTGGTCGAAGGGCGGCTATATGGAAAACTTTCCGCAGCGAAGCCGCTTTTCGATATACTGAGAAGAGATAATCCTTAAGCCCGGCCAAAGGCCGGTTAAGCAAAAATCTTTAACCAGCGAAGCCGCTTTTTTTGAGCACGGCCGAAGGCCGGCTATGCAAAAAGCTTTACTTAGCGAAGGGGCTTTCTGACATACCAAGAGGAAAAAACCCTTAAGCCCGTCCGAAGGCCGGCTATGCAGAAAACTTTAGTCAGCGAGGCCGCTTTTCAACATAACGAGCGAAAGAAACCCTTAAGCCCACCGAAAGCCGGCTATACAGAAACTTTTACTCAGCGAAGCCGCTTTTCGATATACCGATAGGAAAAATCCTTAAGCCCGGCCGAAAGTCGGCTATGCAGACAACTTTACTCAGCGCATCCGCTTTTCGACATACCAAGAGGATATAATTCTTCCTGAAGAATAGCCGAAGGCAGATTATATTGGCATGAGCTAATTTGTATGTGTACACTAAATACAAATTAAAAAATATATAAGAATTTAATTGAGAAATCAAATGTCTTATATCTTAATTGATTCAGAAATAAGACCACATGACCATAGTGCAATATGTGGCTTTATTGCACTGCACCAAAAATATAACTAAAAACTTTTATTTTTCTGCAATTTATACTGTGAGCTTTAGACCCTCCTACCTACATGTATTCCAATGCGCTGAGTTCGAATCTGAGGTGCGTTTGGCTCGTTACCCCTCAAATTTCGAGTAAATTGCGAAAATTTTCTAAAAAAAACCTCGAAATGCTTCTGTTCACCACGATCTAGGTAGTACTCCAAAAAACTTTTGCACTCTGCTGAGCTTAATTGATTAATTGATGTAAATGATACTTTTTAAAGTATGTATGTGTGTATGTTTTGACATTAGTTTAAGTCTTTAATTAAATTTTTATATGAATTTTACTGCATGTGGTTGTGCGTATCAAAAAGTCAGTAACTGTTTTCCCAAAAATATAAAATAGAATACATATTATTAAATTTATATATTTAAGACTACCCTACATGCAAAGCAAATATTTATGTGTGGCTGTGTGTCTATCTGCTTGTGAGATTATGTGGTTTTACTTTAAGTTTAAGGTTTTTTAAATTTATTTTTGCTCAAGAAGTTTTTGTTTTACAAGGGTCAAATTTACTTTGTTAAAATCCTTTTTAAAACAAATTGCTCAAACGTGTTGAGAATTTTTAAGTAATCATACTTAGTTCGTACAAATGTTGAAGAACACATTAAGGCGCTACTAGCGTTTCAGATCTGAAGAACTTAAAGGAAATGCATCTTTTCGCCTTGTCAAGGAGTTTTGAAAATTGGCACAGTTGGTCCTTTGTACATATATTTAAAGAAACTAAAGAGTCCTGGCTTGCGCTGGGATACCTTGAAGGAAGAGGGCCCCCTTAAGAAGACATATTTTAGTTTCTTGCTAATAAGTATAAAACTATAACTTTTAGCAAAAACTTCTGCATAAAAGTAACTCTTTTTGACAAATTTTCCTAGTCATTTTTACTTAAAACTTACCTTTTTCGAGTTATAAAGCCACGAAAATTAAGGAAGTGATTTTAAATTATCCATAACACTGCTTTCCAAATTTTAATTATTGAGAAGTTTAAAATTCATAATGCATTTTTTATGGTAATTAGGATGTGATAAACACGAACAAAGTAAAAAATTCATTTCGGCCATTGCACGTTGGTACAGAATTAAAAAGTGAGCAGACAAAACTAATTACGTCGCTGTTTTTACTTTAGGCGAGCCAATATCAGCACCCGGAGGGTTGTGGAGGGTGATGAGTTGATTTCTGGCATTATTTTGGCCAACGGGCCATATATGTTTTTATATGTTTTTCGGTGCTTCGATTTCATTTTTGGTATTACTTTTTCGATCAGGAAATCGGCGAACAGTCCACGGGAGAAAAAGGTGAGGGTAACTCTACCTTTTCCCATAAAAATTTCATAAAGTCTTAGTGTTTGCTTTTAGGCGTGGCAAAATCAGCACTTGGAGGGATTTTTGACGGTGCTGAGTTGATTCCTGGTATTTTTGTTTTGTCAACGGGCAAAGGTGGGGTGTAGGGGAGTAAAATTGAACACAAAACCGTAATGGGTATCGTTTTATATTTTTTTGGTGCTCCGATTTCATTTTTGCTATTAATTTTTCAAGCAAATTTCCCCATCGATTTAAAAAAAATTTTGACCAAAATGCAAGCAAAATCATTCAAACAAAAAAATAATTTGCAAATCAGTTGAAAAATTACAAGAGTTAAAAAATACACGCGAATTGACCTGATTCTTTTTTGAAGTATGTTAATAAGTGAATAAGTTTAAAAAAAATCTTCAGCAATGATAATAAAAAAAAGTGGAAAACGCGCGCCGGACATAGCCGGCCCTAATTCTTGCCGGTCCCAAAAATAATATGTTTTTAGTACATTTCTTTCGTTGTACTTTAACTAGCAATCTTTCGTAAATGTAATTAACATAATACACAATTTCGTGGCTCTTGCAACACAAAATAAAGGAATAATGTGTACAACTACCAAAAATATAGCCTTCATTTAACACATATCTACCGAAAATTAGCCTCCATGCAGGTATTGGAAAAATAATCAACTTTGGTTGCTTTGCCTGGTCAGCAAGGTGCATGGAATCTTCAAGACAGTACATTTTCGATCTCAACGGTTAGTTGGCAACTGTTTGAGCCACATATTACATCTACATTATAACTTCGATTTTCGGACTTTTGTCCGCTCAGTTTGTAATTCTGTCCCAACGTGTATTGTGCAGATAATGCTACATTAATGTTTTTCTTTGTATACTACTTCTTTTTAAGACACCATCCAGAGTCACAGACTGAAATTAATTTTTTTTTTCGTGTTTATCCTAATTACTCTAAAAAATGCATATGAAAATTTTAACTTTCCAAAAATTAAAATTTGTAAAGCAGCGTTGCGTTGCGGATGATTTAAAATCAATTTTTTAATTCTTTTTGTTTTTGTTTTTTTTTTTTGCTTTATAACTTCAAAAAGGTACTCCTTAAGTAAAACTGATTAGAAACATTTTTGTATGTAATTTTGTCAGCTTTAACTATTTTATGCAGAAATTTTTACTTAAAGTTATAATAGTTTGAGACATATGGACAAAAAACTAAAAAAAATTTTACCTTAAGGGGGCCTTCTCGCTCTAGCTCGCCTGCAACACCCCAGGACTCTTTAGTTCCTTTATATATGTGTACCAAGGACCAAGTATGCCAATTTTTTAAACTGCGGGAATTAGTTCCTCCGGTTGCCCTTATTACATTTTATTTGACTGGCCTATTTATATCTATGAACTGTTTTGCCAGTATAATTTCAAATATGTTTCTCCTTAATTTGCATATACATATGGCTGAGTAATACTAGATTGTAGTATGTGTAAGTATTTTAAACAAACAGTACATATAACGCTACAGCAAACACACAAAAAAACTATTATTTAAAAATGTTTTCAAAATATTTTAAATCTGCTTTACATTTATATGCAAATTATGTGTGTGAGCTTCTTACAAAATATTATAATTTAGTTAAAGAGTATGAGTTTTCAGAACAAATTCGTATAACAATAATTTTCCGATGGGCTGCACAGCAAAAAAACGTGAACGTTTACTTTTAGGGTTCAGGGTGTTTAATTACTAGTTCAGATATTAATGAAAACATAAGATTTTTAAGTTTAAGGATACCATCAATATAGTCAGTTGTCAGCTTTTTGAAAAGGAGATATGTAAATGAATATTGAAATGTTGTGACAAATGTTTATTTTCAAAATAGCTTTGTTAGCTTCATAGATAATTTGCACAAATTTTTACTCAATTTTACTTTTTCCCGTTCATATAATTTTAAAGATGATCTTTTTTACATTATATCCAAGAGATGCTGAATAATATTTGAAAAATACGTTAAACAATTTATTTGAAAATGTTGATAATTTTAAAAGGTTTTTGCATTTCTAAATCGTGAGTTCTCATAAAATAGATGTTCACATATTACGTAACGCTCTTAGGTGGGTGCAATATTTTTTTACGGAGTTAATACCCTGCGGAAAATTTGGTGACAATTGATCCATAAGTACTCGTCCTATGACTTGAGAAAATGAGACTGGTACCAAAAATAAGGAGTAGTGAATGATGAAAAAAGACATATTGTGTAAATGGTCACATATTAACCATTTTCAGTCAATTTAGTTGGTATTCCGGCTAGTATTGTAGTAAACGGCACTGAACAAATTCAATGCACCAGGATCTAAGGCCTATCACATAGTATCTATAAAATATTAATTGTCTCACTTCAATGAGACTGCCATGCCACTCAGGAACCTGTTTCGTAACTATATTCAAATATCAACTCCAGCTTAACTGGTATTTATAACATTGAAATATAAGCTCCCCTGTGGTCGAGTGGGTAGTGTACTAGCCTGTCATCCCGAAGGTTGTTGGTTCGAATCCCACCAAAGACACCGCTTAAAAATAAAATACAATTTCTAGTTGGATTTGTAGCAATAAAAATATATATCAATCGATAATTACAGCTGAATTTTGGAATAATATTTATATATAATCTATATTATTCGACACCGATTAGGACTCCATAAGATAGTTCAGAGACAAGTTACAAGGCGCACACAAAATATCAATTAACCCCATCCTAGGCCATCCCCATGTAAAAGTGGCTGGCCCGCTTCATAGGAAGTGTTAGAACTCGGACTGGTCCCTACCACCTGGGGACCGGTCACATGACTTGTTTTGTGTCAGTTCATTTTACCGTAGGGTAGTTCCAGGCCAAAATTTGCTAAGAAGCCTTACGAACGGGTTGGTGGTGGATAAAAGACGGCAAAAATTGGGTACTTAATATGTTAACAGTCTCAAAAGTAATTTATTTATTTGTACCCAAATCAGCGTGAATGAAAATTACCAAAGCAAAGATAGCAAAGTCAGGCGAGAACGTGCATTACTACAAAAGTTAACCACGATCTCATCACTACTATCTTAAATCCCATAACACTATCCAAAAGAAAAAGGTTTGGAGTTATTGAGTAGTTAATTGTAGTAAATATTTCCAGTGGGGTATCATTAAGTATGTATTTTAAAATCATATTTAGGTTTCTCTTATCGTTTTTCATTTATGTTAAGTAATGCCGAATAACCACATAAACGAAATAGTTTCATGGTCGATACACACATAAAACAAATAATAAATTCTAATGCGGAACATACCGACTTTTACAGTGGGTAAGCATTAATAATCGAACCTTCAAATATTCTCAGTAATGGTCCCCGAGTGTGAAAGTGGCTATGATCCGCATTAAAATTTATTATTTGTTTTATGTGTGTATCGATCATGAGTCTCTTACTCCTCCTCCTCCTCCTACTTGCTAGCCTCAGTTTCCGCAATTACAAAACAGTTTTTAACGCCAATAGTGTGCGTAGTTGCTCTCGAGACAGACTTTGTGCAAACATATCGGCGACAAGCTAACTTCGGTCTCGAGTAGGTGACTAGATCCCAAATAGTTTTTGTTGAATTTGAGTTTTACAGCATTTCTTCGGAAAGCCAACTATTTGGCCTGTAACGCAATAATGCGATGATATTTTGCCTAGATCACCCGCAGCAATGTTTTTGCGCACACTACTGTGCCCAGGTATGCCTAGTTGCTTATGTCTTCCATATGCAACATTCATAAACTCTCTCGGCGGAGACTAGCACCGTTATTACCAGTAAAATTGTATATCTCTTTACTTTTTACGCTATTGTACTACTTCATTCAGTTTGATGGTACTTTTGTAGCCGATATTTTAGCCTATTATAGCCTTATAAGGAAGATCCCCTGTATCAAGACAAGTCACGTGAACGTTACCAACTGCATTCGATAGCTAAAGTATCAAAATGTTTACACAGTGTGCCAAGTTTGTTTTACATCGACGGTTGAATAGTTCGTTCTAGAGTTCTAGATTAAAGAAACATTTTGTGTTTCTTTAAGCTAGTACAACCGAAATCGATTCGACCGACAACTGTAATAAGGAATAATAAAAGAAAATCAAAATTTTCGCGTTTTATTTTACTACCGGTGAAAATTTTCAACATACCACTTTATTAATATTGGTCGTACTATACAATTCTAGTTTTATTTTACTGTTTTAAACTTTAATTTATATAAACTAAAATTTTTTCACATAAAAATAAAAAAAATATTGCCTTCGATCGTTGTAGTGCTAACGAGTGGAATCTAAACAACACAAATTTCGACAGGACTTGTTCGATAACGATTGCGGTAATCCCAAATATAAATTTTTCGAAAGAATTTACACGATCCCGTATACGGTAATTCCGCCCCAGGTATAACCGTAACGAGATGTGATAGACGCTTACATTAATTCTACAATATATATTATAGCTGTGCACGAGTATATTCGAAGGTATTCAAAAATGTACTTGTATGTAGTTTGGGTGTGTAGGAATGTATATTTTCTTGAATGTATGTACGTGAATGTACATACCCAGCAGCTAAATTTACAACTAGATACGCTTTGGGACAGTCATATACTAGGTGTAATGATACTAGTCAAAAAACGACAGTCATATTACTAGTTGTAACAAATCTAGTAACAATACTAGTAAAAAAAGGACGATTATATTAATAGTTGCATCGAGACTAGTAACAATACCTGTCAAAAAAGGACACAATTTGCAGGTATAACCCTTATACATAAAAATTTTTTTTAGCTCTTAAGAATATAAGTAGAAAGTGGCTCAGCGGGTATAGTACTTGCCTTGATATATGAGGAATGTGTGTTCGTACCCCGATTGAGCCAAAGTTTTTTAAGAAATACAAAACCATAAATAAAAAAACTAGTAAAAAAACTAGCACTACTTTACAACAACTGATATTCCAACTGGGATATAACTGTAAACAAATAAACTAGTTGTGCTCCTATGACAACCTAATGTTAAAATCGATAGTTCGATATATGAAAAAAGGACAGATAGGCAACTAATCTGATTTTATTATATACAATATTATATACAATAAAATAAGGAAGAAATTTTTTTTAGAAAATAACCAACTTACAGACAAACTCTAGGTAAGGTCATGCCATATTACTGCCATTTCAGTGAGATATTGCAAGTTTTCTTTCGGCTTCAATTTGCAATTTCAAAAAAACTTAACAGAACATGTTCACGAGGACCGAATTTATATAAAACATTCATTAATAACTATATTTATAATTATGACCAGTAAGGTGAAATAGTACAGCACATGAAAAATGACAGATAGAATAGGATCACCTATATACTATTTTTAAAATGAAAAGCAGTAAATGGGTGAAATAAAGTATTTGCAATTAGTTTATACGTATCTAATGTGAAAGATATTGTTTGCCAAATTACCTGTGTTTACCGAGCCAGAAGATATATTTAGCTTCGTTTGCAGTCGATACCGCAGCTCGCGGAACACTGAGAAGAGAACAGCGTGTGAGCTACGAAGGAAAACTTTTAAATCTAATATTTTCTGATTCGTAACAAACTCAAAACTGTCGCTGCATTCCGCACGTCTAACTAAAGGTTAAGTGATAATGCTGCTAGTTAAAAAAAAATTAACAATCTTTAAGCGATTAGGATACTATTTGCGAAACAAAAGTTTTTCAACAAGTATTTAAATGAGCTCTTCTCATTTGCTGGTTGTAATATGACATTGTAGTGTTCTCTTATATTCGTGACTATGGGGGCCTTTCACTGCTTTTAAGCATTATTATTTTTCTTTTTCTAAGTATTACATTTACTATACTATTTATTGTTGACTCTTATTATTAACTATTGAGAAATTTATTAATTTCTTAAATATTGCATTTATTTCATTATTAAAACCACTTTTAATTTTTCAATAATCTTATACTCATAATATAAATAAGAAACCTAAAAACATTTTGCACAATACTAATAGAATTTATTATTAAAACAATTCACATACAAAACGTTTGAATAATAAAAACACACAGAAATATTCAAATGAAATATTCCTGATCCATCAACGATTGATTTAATTTATTGCATTTTTTAAATAATTTATTAAAATACTTGTTTTATAATTTGTGGAAATTACATCCTAGTAGGAAAGAAAGCAAAAAAGTATTTTAAAAAACAATTTTAGCCACGTAGAGGAGGTAACATTTGTGTTATGTCACGTAGGGCATTTAATCTTTATTTTAATAAAATTATTTTCTGTATATTTATTATTTTTGCATGTTTAGAGTTTCATTTAAATTAAATAATTAACGTTTTTACACATAAACACACGTGCATCTAAATTCAATGAAAAAATATATTAAAATTTTGTTTGAAACATTTCGTGATGTTGTTTTTTTTTTTTTTGTATCAATGTGACTTAATGTTATTGTGTTTTTCCCCGATGTTGTATGATGATAATAAAGAAAAACAGCGAAAATAAAAAATAATAATTATAATAAAAATAATTTAAACTCATTACTATAGCGAATATGTATTTTATACGATTATTATCCGTATCCGGCTTTAAAACAATTATAGAAATAAAGTTTGTATTTCTGGGCAGACTACGTTATGATGATGCTGTTGCTTCTGCAGCAGCTTATGTTGTTGTCAATACTGGTGATGATGATGTTGGTGAAGATCAACGTATGTGGTATTTCGCCACTTGTTAACTGGCTGGCATTCTTTGATTTGGTTTTATTTCATTTTATAATAATTTTAGTTATTTTAAATATTATGTCTAGATGCCCATATATTGCAATTGTTCAACGGTGCGTTAACTCAACATTTGTAGTAATGGTAAAAAATAGGCCGAACTCCTAAACGCCAAAATGTATTGCAGTGATGGATGCAAAGTCGTATGTGCTTTGTTGTTGTAAACAATGTAAGGTCGCATCACTGCAATACATTGTAGCGTTTAGGAAGTCGGCCCTAGTATTAAATAATATTGGGTATACATTTCGATAAAGAAAATAGGTCATCTTTAAGAAAGCCAGTGGTTTTTCGTTCAACTTCCCAGTAAAAGAATGGGAAGACATTTTTGAAGAAGTACATTTTCATTGCTTCCAAAGAATCTATATTAATAATATACAGAAAATTAGTAGAAAAGCAAGTAAGCATTTATTTTAGTAATGCAAAAAATTTTAATTCCTTCATAGTTTTAGAAAACACTCACCATGCTTCTAAAAAATCGATTTTTTTAAAGCAGTTTATGAACTAATTCACGTCTAAAAATAAAAAGTTATTTACTAAAATTTACATTAAAATACTGTTTTGCATTCAAATTAGCAATAAGTTGCGAAAATTGGTAATTTTTTACCCTTTCTTTCTATAGGAAAATGTCACTAGAGAACGCCAAAAGGAAAATTTTTCTAAACATTGCTTCAAATCCGGTACTTAGGAATCGAAAAGGACAACTTCTTGCAATGATAAGCGTCTATGAACTAAACTGCACTTCCCCAGTGTTTTCATTGGTTTATTTTTCGCCATTCCCATATTTCTGATTTTTTGTTCTACTTAAAACAAACTTTTTGGTTTGATTTTATACTGAAGTATATATGAATATGTATGAATATGTGATAATTTCAATCCAGTAGCTAATTAAATGTTAATTTGATTATTTGGAACGTATTTGCTTGATTATTAGGATAACGTTCGTAAGGTTTAATTTAGAAAGAATCGGGCATGATTAATATTCCAAGGAACAAGGGAAATGTTGTATAAAATTCAGGGGCCAAATTACTGCATTCGATATCGAACGAAATTCCAATAGAAATTAAATGTAAATTTCGTTCGATATCGAAATTTGTAATTTGCCCCCAGATTATTTTGAAACTCTTCTTTTGAAATAAAGTTTTATTAACACAATTTTTCAATAAATTACTTTAACTTCAAAGCTTATAACTGGCAATTTGAAAACTTTTGTACTCAAAAGAAAGACAAATTTCCTTATCGCCACAGCTTATGCTAGTTTCCTTCATTATTTTAGTACTTGTAACAATACAATAAAGAATAATAAATTAAATAAATTGAACATCAAGTGTCACTTAGAAAGTTGACTACAAAAAGAACTTAAAATCTGTGTACACAATACTCTTGATGCTAGAAAAGACAATTGAAAAATCAAACTTTTGATTTCAAAATATGCATAAAGAACACAAAAATAGATAATTGTAACTAAACAAAAGAAAATAAAGCTTCGCATTGCCTCCGATAGAAAACTTAAAGACTTTAATTAACACAAGACAAGTAACATTGTTACAACAACTAAATGATCTATTGTAACTAATAGTTAAAATTAAACAATAGAAAATTGTTGAGTAGCAAAGCATGAGTGGGAACTAAAGAAATGTTATAACAAGAAAACTGGCACCCACTTATACAAGAAAAGTAATACAACTACAAAATAATCAAAGAGCATGCAACAACACAAAGAAAAATATGTAAGACTATATGACCAACATGATTTTCCATCGTTACAATCATGATCATCATCATCTGCATTGGCATCTGCAGCAACCACCATACATCATTGTCGTTATTTTGTATTAGAAAAATATAAAAAAACATGAAAATTAAGCTGACATAGCAGCTAGAGGAAATGGCAAATAAACCAGTGTTTTCTCTGTTTATTCTCTCGGCACCAGTGATGCCAACTTTTGGAACCCAAAACGCGCAAAAAATTTTCAAAAATGGGCTAAAAAGGGCTAATGTGAAAAAGACAAGTGTAAAGCAATATCCAGTAAAATATTTTGAAAAAGCGCAAAAAGGGCTAACTTTAAAGCACGTTTAAATTTTTGAACCAACTTAAAATCACATCCAATTTTAAAAAATATATAACATTGCTCTAGACTCTTCTTCTTATTATTACTGGTACAGCGAACTAAGAAAAGAAAATGAGTAAAAACGATGTTAGCATCTTAATTCAAAAGTCGATATGCTAGAATAAAAGAAGAAAAAGTTCGCAAAAAACGAAAAATGTACCCATATTGACCAAAAAGTAAAAAGGGGCTAAAAGGGCCAAAAGATAATTGTAAAAAGTGCTAAATTTGCGCGTTATTTTGTTTGGGGCTAGACATTTTTTTTCGCGTTTTGAGTAATTAAAAGCGGGCTAAATCTAGCCCGAAAAGAGCTAAGTTGGCATCCCTGATCGGCACTGTTTCAAAGTTTTGCAGAACAATTAATATCAAGAGAGTTTCTCGTTGAATATTGCGCAGTGTTGCCGAATAATCCAAAATTTTACAAGTTACACAAAAAAATACATTAAGATTTTTAAGAAAAAATATTTATTATATCCTCCGTAGGGAACGCTGTACGAGAAACCTGATAGCATAGATAATACGCAAATAGTAAATTCTCTTTCTGTCAAAAAAAATTAATTCGACTCTCTTCACGCGTTTGGGTATTTTGTTATTCAACAAACATGAGAGAGGCAATTCAACACACATCAAAGAATCAGAGAGCGTAATTTTTGCAGTTGAAAATGCACTAAAATGTATTTTTTGCTCACACAAACACTATCTAATTTTATTTAGCTTTTTATTTGTTTTATAACAAATTTTATGTTTCTTCTTTTTGTAATTTTAAATTATTTTTTAATTTTGTTGACATTTGTAAGTTGAAATTTATCGATGTTGTGAACCTGCTTATTCATTCAGCAGTATTGCATTTGGAATAAAATTTGTTAGTACCAAATAGAAAAATTGCAAAAAAATGTTTAGCAAAGCAATATTGTTTGAGCTTGAAGGAATTAGAAAGGCTTCTAAATTCATATTTTCATTAAATAATGCAATATTAGTTGTATATAATACCTAAAAATTTATGTTTAAAAAATATTAATTTTATAAAATATTTTTTGTAAAACTAATAACCGTAATTTACACAAATATATATCTGAAGCGTAAATTACTCATTAGATATTTTAACTTAGACGGTAAAAGAATATTTGTTTACAATCTTTACCTATAAGTTAACATTATCAAATATTTTACACTATAGATAACTATCCACTGAGAGATAACTATTTGATAAAATTACGGGTATAATGCCCATAATTTTTACAATTTTAAATTATGAGTAAGGATTTTAAGTAAATGTTAATTTACCGCCTATGTTAAGATATCTAATGGATAATTTACACCTTAGTTATATATTTGTTGAAATTACGGGCATAAGTATGGTTTTGGTGCCTTGGGGAATTTTTGATTTTAAACCAATACTAATACAAAATGTTCTACTAACACATTCTCAGACTTAGGTTTTTGCCATCAGACTAAGGTTTTTGACGTTTTAATTGACTATCTACGTATTATCTATGTCTGATAGCTTCTATTTCGGCAAAAGTAAAGTGGTAACTGCGGATATTTCCAAGAAGCTTGATAAAAAGAACATTATGTGTCAATAATTGCTTCTCTCGATTGTTACCGAGATATGAAAAGAGTCTAATGTTAATTCAGTTCTATCGCAAGGTTCCGTTCTTTCACCTACAATACTTTTTATTTTTCTAAATGATTTTTTAAGACAAAATACAATTACTTATATCCAAGGAATTTTTTCATAGATGGTATGGATTGAACATGATATTTTGTTCAAAACATTTTTCATTCAAGTTATGAACTTTTACATATATGTTTCCTATCTTTTTAAATGGTTTTTTATAATTCAGTATTGAACTTGTATACCTTATTGAACTATGCACAACTCCCACCTCTCTGCCAAACTGACTATTGTAAATGAATTATATTTTTACTCGACCACAGCAAAAGGAGGGTTATGAGTTTAGCCTGTATGTATGTTTGGCTGTTTTATTATAGGCTATGTGACGTCACTTTAAATTGCATTTGGTTCCCCGTATACGATATAACGTCATGACGAACAAAATAAAAATATTTTGGAGACGTTCTGTTGGCCATCAAATGAAAGGGCTTGATTAGCATATTTAAAAATATACATATTGTTAAGTTTTGCTCGCTACGGTTATGCGTTTAAATAGTTTGTATATGGCTATCCCAGCAAAAATATACGTCTACCGGAAGCACGTTTATAAGGGAGAGATATCGGTACTCTCCCTTACCAACCTGCTTCAGTTGGTATGGGATTTGTATATGGGATGTCCCACTTGGTAGGTTTCGAAGTATGAGCTTCTTTCTGCGCATCTTAGATGCATTAACCTCATTTCTTTTTATTTATATGTATATAATTAAAAAAATGTTTTCACCTACACTTGCATAAATTTTTTATTTGAAATTATTTTATGTTTATATTTATTTGTTTATTAAATGGTACCAACACAATTGGAAACTATTTTACACTACAATTTGCATTTATTAAATACTTTTTGCTCGCGTATTGAATCTGGAATCGATCCCATGATCTCCGCATGGTAGGCTTTAATACTAACCACTAAGCTACTGAGACACATTTATTTTCATACACAATTCAATGGAAGAATAAACAATCAAATTACAAAGTAAAAATAACACTCGCATCCATATTTGTATCCATGTAAGCGAGAGAGGATGCACTATAAAAAAGTTTGAGTTGAATAAAAAAAACTTCGGGCTTCAAAACATGAAAAAACATAAATAGCCGACCACGGTCCTCGTGTGGGCGATAAATTTCTTCATTCGCTCATTTCTTCATTCATACCTCGTAAGGCAGAGGCGGTGCACTGTGTGCTTTTGCGCATCTCCAAAGCCCTTCTATTTAATCTTACTACTTCCTTGTACCAAATTCATTTTTGCTGGGATGTATCTTCATCTGTTTCCACATAACTTCTAAACTAATTATCATAACTTGATAAATAAGTTACTATTGAAAACCATTGATCGTTAGCTGGTTATAGACTTTGACGTCACATTAAATTGAGTTTGGCGCCCTCTATAGGACATATAGTAATGATGAAAAAATAAAAAAAAAATTTATGATATGGTGTTGACTATCAAATAAAAGGGCATAATAAGCACATTTCAAAACTGCACCCGATAATTGGGCATAACTTCCACTTTCACGCCTCAGAAGTAAGTCAAAAATGTTTTCTCCTTAAACCCATCCAAAATACATACATATATAATAAAATACTATCTCATTATCGACAATAGTACACATGCTGATATATGACACCAAAATAATTTAAATAACAAACTAAGTTAAACAAAAAGAAATCAGGCTACTTAAAAACTGCGCTCTAAAAAGTACAAAACAAGAAAGTATCCGTAGTCGTATGCCACCCTCCTTACTACAAAATATTAGCATATGACCACGTTTAATTTCTTTGTTTTGTCCTGGGGACAAATTATAACATTCGATATCGATCGAAAATTTAATTGAAATTTCGGTCGATATCGAATGCCGTAATTTGCACCCTATTTTTTTATTAATTAATTAATTAATTGAGTTATTCTGAGACCTTTTGCTTAAAAATTAGATACTGAAATTAAATTAATTAATAATATCACATTCAGACTCCACCCAAATTTTTCCGATTTTAATCACTGTTTTAATATAACAAAAACACGGACATAAAATGTTAGTATCCTGGATCATTTAGTTATGGAGATCAAGAGTTAAAATATATATTTAGCTAAGTTGACTTTACTTACATAATTACAAATATCTCAAGAAATGTTTGAGTTACAGAGGTAAGTAGTATATCGTTTGTAAGGTAATAAACTTCAAAACTCTTCAAAAAGATCAACGTATATTTTTTTTAAAAATATGTATGTTTTTGTTCACTTTTAAATCTACCTAGACCTTCTAGTCCTAAAGTAGTAAGATTATTTATTATATATAAAGTTATACTACAGATGAAAATTAGAAAAAATAACATAGTTTTCATAATTACAGTACCTATTTCTTAAATAAGGACAATTTAAAAAATGTCCCAAATAGTATATATTTTTGTTTAGTTTCATGTATATACTCGTATAGAGACTACTTAGACACAAACTCTTAAAATTGTTATTACCAAAGCTATAGATGATATAAATTAGAAAAATGAACCGAATTTTCAAAATTAAAATCGCTATATCTTAAAAGGGTAAATTTTAAAATTTTAAATGTATATAGTATATGTTTTGGTTCACCACTCAACCCCAAAGTGTTAAAATTATTATATAAAAATTTATATACAAAATTGTAGAAAAACTTCGAAAAAATAACAGAATCTTCAATTACAGTAGTTTACATTAAAAATTAAGCTCAAAATAAAAGGAATTTATAAGCTAATTATGGATCGCCGAGACCGTAATTGAAACTAATTTACTCTTCCTACGAACGTTTTCGAGATATGTGCAAAAAACGTGGTTTTTTAATTAATCACGTTTTTGGCGGTTATCTCGAATATGGTTCGTGAGAAAAATAAACGATTTTCAGTTTCAGATTCAGTGATCCATAATTAGCCTAAAACAACTTTTATTTTAAGCTTTTTTTTTACTTTTTTTACTGTAGGCTACTTCACTTGAAGATTCTCTTCATTTATTTAAATTTTTCTATATATTTTTCTATAACTTTAGATAAAGTAATTCTAGCACTTTGAGGCTAATTAGTCTCGGTAGATATTAAAGTGTGTCAAACAAAACATATATATTTTTTTGAAAATTTTTATATTGTAATTTTTTAAGATATACTGATTTTAAATTTCGGGAATCTAAAAGTTTTTTAAAAATATTTCTCTCTTCCAAGAAAATTTTGAGTTACGTCATTGCAGAGGGAGCTTTATAACCCTTCAATTGGTATGGTGCTGAGGTCTGTAACTTAAGCACTCTTGGAGATACATATTTACAATTTTGGAAGTAAACTCAAGTTTTGTAGATATATTTTTTTAGTTTTGATGACGTCATATCTCCACAGCTTAAGGAATTAGAAATCCAAAATTTAATATACATTACTTTAATATACCAAAACAATTCCAAAGAAAGCTTTGTCAAAATTGTAGATGGTTGGCTGATTTGAGGTGGGTTAACTCTGATACAACTGTGGGGAGTAAAAAGAAGTAATTTGACTTTGTTTAAAAAATTATATTTATTGTATAAATTTAGAAAATGATTTTAATTGAAAAAGAAGAAAGTATTGTGGCCAAATATGTGTGCATTTCATACAAAAGTATTAAATTGAAGTAGTAAGTACTAAGTACAAAGTGTCAAACGAAATCAAGTCAAATGTCATTTAAACTGTTTATACACTATTATACAAGCTCTTCGCCTTTTGCACAAAATGGAAATGCATGTGTTGTTATTGTTTTTTTAAAACTTTCCATAAACTCATTAGATCAAGGTTGCATTTTCTACAGAAGTCGAACGGATTGTGAGATAATTAGTGTAAAACAGCTATTATCAACAGTATGAAAATTTTTAAGTTCGTAAGTAATTTCGGTACGAAGATTGTAAGTAGTTTTGTTGCAGTATGAATGGGCTTTTAATATATGAATAATCGATTTTGAAATTGTTTCACACTATTTATGATCAAATTTATTTCTCTGTCTCAGCAGTAAAATTTTGATTTTTTCATTAAAAATATATCAAACGCGTTCGAAATTGAGTACACTAGACAAATTATGACGATACGCTCTGCCACCATCTGGAATCGTGATAGTACAGTTAGAACCAATGTTTAATGCTTACATGCTTATATGTATGGTTTTCACAGAAAATTCAGTGCTAAAAATTCCATGGACTAAATATATATTTTTAGTCTCAAAACAAGCATTCAAATAACTCAGTTTTTTAAAACTATTGAGTCCTATGTATTTACCTTTTTAATGTTAACGTTCAAGTACGAGTACTTCTCCGGACACTCTCAAAATAAATTGACTAAAAACAAACAATTTGAAAAATTATTAACTCCAGCTACTGCAAAATTTCTCAGTGTCACGAAATTCAATGTATAGCTACAGAAGAATCAAAAATCTATTAGCTTTAAAGACACAGCCTGGATGACGCAAGCTTAAAATAATCGCCATATATTGTTTTTTTTCGCCAACATTTGTTGACAAAAATATGAAAGTATACTGTTCCAAAAACTTGGGCAAAATAAACATTCAAAAAATCCCAGCATTGAGAATATCGATGATATTCCACGCTGGTAAGACTGAAATGAAAAAGCTTAGAATAGTTGAACATTCTAAGAAGAGACAGTTAGTGAAGTTCCGAACATTTAGAAAAAGTTAATTAATAGGT
The DNA here is from genome assembly GCA_956483635.1 of Panzeria rudis. Taxonomy (NCBI): domain Eukaryota; kingdom Metazoa; phylum Arthropoda; class Insecta; order Diptera; family Tachinidae; genus Panzeria; species Panzeria rudis. The sequence continues at coordinate 65,969,883 of OY101451.1, forward strand.
GCGACTCGCCACAAGATGGTGACAGTCTGTTAATTGAGCTTACTAAAATTAGTAGGATTTTCGCTACAGTGTTGTTGCCACTGTCAGGGGTAGTGTTGGTAAAGGACTCTGACGAGTAGACTTCGTAGTCACGAAACAGCTGTCAGTTACACCCTCCGTACATCCAAAATGTTCTTTGAATGTTCAATATTCACATGCTTTAGAATTTCTTTAGCCATACTAATTAAATAACTTTGGATAAAAACTATACAGTTCGACTAAAAATTCATAACTCAATTATTTTAATACTTTTGATATGAAATTACACAATAATTGCACAAAAATTTTATTATTAAAAAATTGTCCGAAAATATTTATTTTGTTCCATTTTTGGATGATTACACAGAAATCGTCAACACTGATCATAATGCAAGCATATGTACATATGTATGTACATATCGCTAAATAAAACGCAAAAAGCCCTATATAAAAAAGTTATAATCGGATTTTTAGTAAATTCTAATGTATTTCACCAACATACATAGCTACTATAAAAATCAGACTTACACGTACAAAAATAGGGATAATATTAAAAAAGTCTAAAAGGAAAAAGAACTGGCCATTTAAATAATTTAGCCTATCGTTGCATTTCCTGCAAAATGACGAAAATGTTAGTTAGAACGTTTTGAATTTTAGGCGACGATATCTAGATGTAAGTATGTAGCTTAAGTAAATCCCAACATTTCAAAACAAACAAAAAGTACATGAAAAAATCATTCTTCAACACGCATTTGGTTGCTTTATGCTTCTTGTGCAATAGAGAAAAATCTCATAGCAGACGATAGATATACTTGTTTAAAGCAGTCCAGAGCAGTGGTGCTCAAATATGTAGTACACTATCCCATTTTATGTATGGCTGTGTGGTTCGCAGCTATATAGATAGATTATGAGTCTCACACACAGTGTACATGTGTTGATGTTGAAAAAATCGGTCCATGCTCGTGTGCTATGGGAATTAAAAGTTTGACCAAAACTGGTCTAGAGCATGATACATAGAAATACAATCAGGAACACAAGCACACAACGAATCTAACAGAACATAAAAAGCCATTACCACCATACGGTTTTTACAAGAAAAAGAACAATATTCAAGACTAACAGATAATGATAAGATATTGTCTGTTTTTTTTTTTTTTTTTGAGGCGGAGTTTGGTTTGACAATATTATTAAAGTAGGCAAATTGTTCAGGATTATTTAAGTGGCGAAGGCATAGCACGGGTCACTGGATCTATACTAATGCACATCACAGCGCCCTCCTTCGTTGGTATTGTAGCAGAACCGTTGGCGAAGTAAATTAAAAAAAGGCTATATAGCTTAAAAAAATTAATACCCCTACTTCGCACCACAGGCGATGCAACACTGCTCTAAAAATTAACAAAGAAACGTTTATTAGCAGAGTTAAAAGAAATAAGCTTTCCATGGCTCGGTAAATTTTCCATCTGTTCTCTCTATACTATCCCTTTCCCAAAGAAGGTAACACATAAATTAATTAACTGATAGGCATTAACTGCCTGGGTGTGATTTATCTTAAACAAATATTATGGCTGCGTCAGTCATGTCTTTCTTTGGGTGTACAGGGACATGATTGTTAACTTCGTGCCCCAATTGGAAGACATTAATGTTGGGAAAATGTGGTTCCAACAGGATGAACCTACATGACACATATCGCTCGATACAATGTGTTGTGTGCACAGATTTTTAGTTTTAAACGGTCAATTTATAGCCGATTTTTTATACGTTATGTCTTGACTTGTCTTATCCGCTTTTACAATAAATAAGTAATAGTAAGATTTCAAACAATATGTATCTTGCAAAAAGCCGCAAATGTAGAAAAATCGGGAAGAAACAAATATTTAAAATTGTTTGATAATAATTGAAGTTGTGTGTAATAATTGTTTGATAATTATTCGACGAAATATTGATCAGCGCAAAATATTTCATATATATAGGTACATGGAAAGATTAAGTCCTCTCATATTTAAATCGATTTATCAATAAAAATTGGTGGCAGAAATAACGAATTGAAAATCTTTTTTGTTAGTTAAGTTTTTATCGATTACTTCCGAGTTTGCATTTAAATTTCAATAAAGTTCAAAATTAATTACTCAACTAGGCCAACCGGTTCATTTTAAAAATATCTCAAAATTTGTCTATTTTATAATGCAGTGAAAGCAATTACATGCATTAGCTATAGTTTTATGTTAACTTCGCCGTCTCTAAAAAATACTTTACACAAACTTCTGAATAAAAAAATGGGTTGATGGATGATGCATGTTTGTAGAGAAAGCCAAGTTAAAACGTTTCATACCATACACACGCATTGTAAATGACTTCGCTGAAGACCGTCTCGATAACGACATCGATAATGGAGAATTATATGAAAGTAGAATGAAAAACATGATTAAAACTAAAAATATATCCAGGGGTAAAATCATGAATATTAAAAAAAATTAAATAAAAGTTACACGTTACTACAAAATTTCCCCACTGCTTGTTCAATTATAGGACAAATAATTCAAGGATTTTTTATTAAAACTATTTTTTTGTATGTACTTAAAATGACTATAGTCATTTTAAGTACATACAAAAAATTACACTATAGTTTTATATACATACTTACATACATATTTGTGGATTGGTGCTAAAAGGGCCAATGTCAATGTTTTGCTGTTTTGAGTTAATCATTGCATTAGGTTTCTGTTGTTACTCTCTTTAATTTTGCTGAAACAGCCAATGTGTAATGTAACGCAGAACAGCTTCATAAGGGTTTTGCTAGCCAATGTCACTATGAAGTCATATGTAAACTTAAACTTAAATTGCCTTTTTCTTAAAACTAAATATTTTGACATTGGCCCTTTTAGCACCAAGCCACAGATATTTACATTCATATACATATTTATATAATACTTCTTAAGCTACTTTTACACACTATATATATGACAGTGGCTTTGTCAGCTTGACGATCCATCTTTATTTCTGCACGTCTGTCAAAATTGGCAATTTACAGGCGGTTTATAATTTTTGCTTTCATACTTACATATGTTTTTAGTTCCATCTGACAAAACCTATAATATTTTACAACAGCTTGTTTTGTGATAATTTTTTTGAGAGAGTTTTGTGTTCTTGTATTCAATTTGTATTTAAATTAATTACAAATTCTATTTTTTTAAGAATATGTATAAATAAATAGATTTTAATATACATATATATGTTCTTGGTGCCACAAACAATTGATCAGCAAAACAGGTGCTTTGTCAGTTCAAAATAGAACACGCTCTAATTGAAAATAATTACACTGTAAATGCAGGCTGACATTCAGAGAAGGCAATTTTCTTTGCTTTTACACACCATGTATGCATTTTGCAGTGGGAAATTTTAAAGCACACTGTATAATACATAGTGTCTAGAAGTACCTTTACAGACATTTCACATATAAGAGCAGTTTATTTTACGCATTACAGCTAAATTTTTATTATGTTTTTAATGATTAATTTCATTATACTTTCAATATAAAAGGAGCAATTTGTTTCCCTTTTTCCCCTGCGTCTGTCATATAAGCTTTCGGGAAGTACCCTTTTTATATAATAGTTTTACAGATATGCATCCTCTTGAAGAAGAGTCGGAAGGGAAATGCTTCTGATTTCCTAATTTTACCTGGCTATTTTGTAACAAACAAATCGACTTTTTAAAAAGACTCGTTACCATTATATAACAGCTCAACGCTGAGAATGGGGAAAATTAATATAAGGCCTCACTCGTGCAGCGTCTGACGAGTTCTCGACCGGACTCGATGCTATAATCCGCGCTAAAGTTGACTACATCTTACTATAAAGCCTTTTCTACGTTTACTCCGCCACTTTAAGACCACCATTACTACAACCAGGTCGAATACTTTAGAAAATTTTACCCTTAAATGCACACACTAAATAATTGTGTTTACGTGCACATTAAGGCAGATAAGTGCATTTAAGCTAACGGTATTTTTGACTTTTCTCAAATTCTTTCCTCAATGAAATATACCCTTCTGGTTTTATTTCATTTGCATATATGAAATTATATCCTTAAAAAATATTACTTCCAAAATAAAATGAAATATATCCCGAAATTTAAAAGTTATTTCAAAATGCATTCTCCCAAAATGAATGGAAATTTTTAAAGTTTTTAGTTTCAAATTGGTGTAAAGAGCAATGTGTGGAGAAAAGTTTAAGAAGAACCTACTTGCCTTTATATGTTTATATAGCATGAAGATTACAAAATTGTGAATTTAACTATCACTCTTCATTTTTAATTGAAGAATAAAATACATTTCTTTCAACTTACTTATATCTAATAAATGTTTAAAGATTATTTTGACATTTTTATGCCTATTTAAAAAGTTTATAGTTTTTTATGCTTTAAAACTTTATGAATTTAATTTACAAGTCGCATCATTGCTCCTGTTACACTTAAATGTATATCCCGCAATAAAAGAGATGAAAAATGTTGCATATAATTTGGTGATATCTATTACGTTTGGTTACCTAGAAACAAAAAACTACTCTTGAATGGCCATAAAATATTACACATTGCTTGTTACAGGCAGTGTGACCATAACAGTTTTTTTCTAGCTACATTTAGCTTTATTTTTCCTATTTAGCTTGAAATATTTAAGGCCAAATGTTGTATTACCATATGAAAATTGTCATAAACGTTCAAAGTAAAATAAAATAATAGATCCGTTTGTTTACTGTTACACTAAAATACATTAAATAAGTAATTACTGAATAAAGTGAAAAATTTACTCTCAAAAAACTTGTTGCCCATAAAAATATGTGAACGGAAAAAATTTTCAAATTAGTAACATCAGGGAAACAACAGATGGCAAATAAATGTAGAGTTGAAAAACATTAACACTTCTCACTACTCAACTCTTTTTCTTATGCATACTCGATACAACACTTTTTATAACATGAGCGTCTTAGCAAAATGTAAGTAAAAGTACATAATCATTTGTTTTTTCTATTGATTACATTAAAGACAAATGCGGTACCAAGTAGTCAAGTACTTAGCATTTTCACAACACTAAATAATTAAAGCAATACAAATTAAACAAAGCAATTGCGACCATATCGCACCTGTTCATCAAAAGTAACACAACTCAAAAAATTCTATTTTCCACTTTTTTGAAGGAAACAGTGTATGATTACCATATCTAACCACTGTAAAAATTTTGGTATTGTATTATTTTATTGAAATATTATTGAGTTTCCTTTACAACGGTATATTTGTTTATAACAATAATTCCATTATATTGGCGCAATTAGTTTTTTGCCTCTACTGAAAACTTGTAAATTTTGAGTTGTGTTACTTTTGATGAACAGGTGCGATATGCAAAACCAAAACTTGGCATGAAGTTAACATGAATGACGAAATTGAACTGGAGTTTAAGGAGTTTTGATATAAAATTTTAATTTAAAAATCTCTGTAGAATGTAGCCGACACTCATCGCTATATTCTGTGGTGATTTGTAATTTGAAAATATATATAAACACTCGGCAAGATCCAGTTCGATTTCGTCACTCATGCTAACTTCATGCCAAGTTTTCGTTATGCATATGGCCCTTGGTTTCTAAAAATGTTATTTCTTAGTTGAAGTTATATAATTGTGTTAACAATAATTTTATAATAATGGTTCATTCACTTTTTATTTATGTTTCAGGTTTATTTAATTTATTTATTCCAAACCAGATACGTATAAAATTAGTTTTCTGCATTTTTTGATATGTAGTATACATATATAGCATCTCTTTTTCAGTCTTAAATAAAGAAAAATATAAAAATTTTATTTTAAATACTTTTTTGTGACTTTGAAGCGGATAAGACATTCAGTGCAATTTTTCATTTATTCAGATGCGCCTGCGGTATACTTTTATAGTCTAAAAAAATAAATTTATTTGTGATTAATTCTTTGATTTTATTTTAGTGTTGCTTATTTAAAATAAAAACTAAAAATGCAAGCTAAAGAATATTTAGAGTAATAACTTAACTAGATAGTGAGCTATAAAAGAGTGCATGTTCTGAGAGTTTGAGAAATACATTATCACCACTCTGTACGGAAATCCAACCATTATGTTTACTTAAAACATTTTTGGAGGACTCATGTTGATAAGTTTTGAAATTTTGGTAATCGGTATTCAGGAAAAATTTAGATTTTTAGACATATACGCATAAGATTTATTGAATGTATTCCTAGTCAATCAAAAAATTAAATTTGGAGAAAAATTGTTGTTAAGCCTTTTCACGTTTTATATTTGTTTCTTTTAACTTGGTTATTCCTTTTAGTTTCTTCTTTATATATAATTAAGATTTTTTTTTGTTTCAAACGCATTACTATAAAATATTTATTTTTTTTACTACTGGTATATTGCTTTTATATCTTTTTTTTTATTAAATTATGTTTATGCAATTCGAAAAATAATATTTTTAATATATTGTATTTACGTTTACCGCTATATCGAAAAAATCTATTTCACGAAAAAATGTGAACTAAATCCACCAGTATTGAGTGTTATATGCATAAAACGTTGCACTTACGACTATTCATGAAAATTTTTATTTGCATTCTGACAGATACTTATAAAAATTTTCGCATACAAGGTGTAGTATGACTAATGAAGTCTACTTGTGTACTTAATCCATTAAAAAAAAAAAAGAATTGTCAGTTTGGTCGGTTAGTAAAAACAGCGACGATATGTACATGTTTTTAATATAGCATAAGAAATTGGAAAAGTACAGAAATATGCAAGGTGTCTAACCTTGCAGACAATGCATATTTATATGCTCATAATGTTCTGAGAATTCTCAGAAAATAAACCAATTTTTAATTTGAGAAAAGTAAAAAAAATCGTTTTTCATCTTCACACAAGATTAGTCAGTATGCAAGCATTGGTTTTATTTAAACCATGAAAAATGTCCAAGTAAGAAATTTTGCTTTATTTTCTGGCACTATTTTAAACATGATTTAGCTTTATATTATTTTAAAATCTGGTCACACTAGTTACAAGTGTCAGGATTGTATTGAGATAGAAAATTGTCAAAATAAAAAGGACAAAAAGAACAATTTCGTTAACGAAGTAGAAAAGCAAAGGGAACAAGTATAAACTATAATGACATGAAAATCCTTCAATATTTTGTACACAGTAAAACACATGACAACCAACCAACATATTATTACACACATTATTACACCGCTCATATCCATTTGCAACAATAGCAATATCAACATTTAAAACACCTAGAACAAAAGTCGGCAATAAAAAGCCAAACAATGAGAACATTTTACATACAGATTAGATAGTTACACTAAAACTATTATAACTACAAAGCCCTTTGTGTGTAAATATGTCTTAAATGTATGCAGTAGTAAAATTCAAAATAGATTTACCATTTAGGACTTTTTGGAAGGCCTTTTAGAACTTCTTTTAGGTTTGATTTCAAGTTTTGCTTGCCTGCCAAAATAAGATATCTGATAGGTCCAGGTTGTCCTTTAAAGAATTGTGAAAGATTTCATACATATACCAAGTAGAATGCATACAGGGTGTTTTTAATGTCTGATTTCTGAACCAGTCAAAGAAACCCCCTAATTCATTTAATTATATCTTAGACTTTTACTTGGATAAACTTTTTGAGAACAAATTTCCTATTTAGCATTCTTTAAAGCAAAGATGTACGTTCGTATGGGATGATATACTAATTTTTGATAAATTTACTATTTCGAAAAATCGTTATTTGTTGTAAAAAACGCCATTAATTTCATCAAATAGATATATCTCCGTGCATAGTTACCTATAGTGTAAAAATATTTGATATTTTTATACCTTATAGGTGGAGATATAAAAATATGTTGCCTATTTATTTGTTAAAATTACGGAAATAAGGTCTGTATTTTTATACTTACCCAGCAAAGCCTTTGGAATGTGTTGAGATTGCCAAATAATAGAACGTCTGCATTACTTGAAAGCAGTTAAGTAATGGTTTATATCGTATCATATGTATGTACTACTTATTTTTGTAGGAAAAAATATGCTACTGAAAAAAAAAAATTTTTCTGATATTTTTACGTGTGAAGTTTATCAAATGTTAAAACAAAATTATGGCTCGTCAAGACGCTATGTTAGAAATATTTAACAGTTTTTGTTTACTTTATGCTTAAATATAATTGTACCATCACTTATACATGTTGTCAGCTAAAAAAAATTTATTTATAAACATTAAGTGAGCTGTCGTTATCATTTTCGCTACGTTAATTTGCAATTTGAAAAAAAAAAATTCAGCGATGGTATTGCTACCAAAAATAAAAACTATCGATATTGCAAGGGAAGCAGAACTATCGATAGTATCGATAGTATTATCGATTGTTTGCCAGCTCTAAAATGTTGCTGACACGTAATGTATTTTTAATAATTTTTAATTAAAGAAATTAATATATAATTTGTCAGAAAACATTACTATCTAACATATAATAAACGAAACTAAATTAATAGATAGTATCTCAGAATACTCGCACGTACTAAAAAAGGCCTTCAAGAAGAAGACATCTTGTCTTTCTTTTCATCGCTGGGTGTTCATAGTTACGAGTGTTGGACCTATAAAATTTTATTGTAGATGTTGATTGAATTTTTGCTGTTACCGCAGGTATTAGTGTTTGCTTAGAACACCCGGAAGAGTATTTATGTCCATATATACGTCCGTACATACATATGTATATATATATTAAACGTAATGTTTTTAGTGACGCGCGATAAATCAACCGCCACCTTTTAGTAAGAAGATTGGTACCCATGGTAACGTAATTTTCTACAGATATCAAATGTATAAAGATATTATAGCCTTCCGAAGAAATTTATTAAAAAACACAAAAAATATATATAATATATTTTTTAATTTTTCAGTGTATATGAAAGCTTTGACTATTTTTTGTTCCTGCCTTTGGAAAACTTTTGTAGCAATTGTCTTCAACGTAATTATCCTCTCACTGGTGAAAATGGGAGTGAAAATGTCGATATATTACGTAGGTGAAAGGAAAAATAGGCTTAATTTTGGGGCGTGGCATAAACTGAGTATATTAAAAGCTAGACATACGAAGTTTTAAAAGGGCTTTCTTACCACGTGCGAAAAATTGGACATTATGAGGGAGGGATCTGCGATGACATAAGTGGCACCCAGATTTTTATATCGGATTAAAAAGCCACCAGAACCAAAAATTAAGCCAAAGTCAAGCCATAAACAACGATATGCAATATGATGAAATCCGACTTCAAATGGCGGCGCTATATATAAAAAACTAAAAGTGCAGTATTTTAAGGCGTGGCAATTTTTCCCCTTTTTTAGAAACGTCATTGCTGCAACTTTTTTTTTTCAAAACACCCACCGTATAACACTATCAATATTGGAAAATGTATAAAATATATCAAGTGCCAAATTTAGATAAAATGCAGTATCACAAAAAGTTAAACTTGGATGCAACTATAGACATTCTGTTCTTTATTGTGTATATAAAAGATATGGGGAATATTTGGCATATCTATAACTTTTACGCTTTTGAAATATTAATATGTATGTAGAAAATACAGTATACTATTATACTTTTCATATAAACATGAATCTTACCATGAATGGACCATCATTTTAAAAATATTTTTGCACAGATCCATTCTCTAAAAATCATACCAATACAATGTGAAAACAAAATGAAATTTTTTAATGAGAAACTTCAATTTATATATTTAAAAAAAAATTTAACACTTTGAAAATTAAATTTTTACTTGACTTTGAACTCTTACCTGGGATTAGAGAGACATTTAAAAAAGGTTTAGAACAAAAGTGATGTAAAAAATGTTTAATTTTCAAATGACATATTTTTTATTCTTTTTCTAATTTTTGATTTACCGCGGGACTCTCTATATGTCTGCCCCTTCTTGCAATGTACAGTTTCTATGTTTACTAAGTTGATATAACTCTACTTTATTAAATAAACACCTTGTAACATGTTAATGTCTTGCGTATAGTGTTGTCATTCGAATAAAAATTATTAGAATATTTAAACAACTTTTATCATTTTCGTTCGAAGGAACAAAATTAAACTACTTTTTAGACAAATTAGTTTACATTTACGAATATAAAATAGCGTTTTACATTAATTACTTTTTTTAAGTTGCTAACAATAGGATGAGTTAAGTAAGCAAATTACGCCCAATTATAAATACTTACGTCGTTTAAGATTTCGATTTAAATTACAGCATGAAATTGTTTTAAAAAAGTGTTCTAAGGCTTAAAAATGTCAAGGATCAACAACTTCTGCACTCTTATACCATTTTCATAAAGTACACAATATACAAATTGAAAGTTTCAGTGAAGATTCAAACATATCTGACAAAAATAGTATGGGCCCAATTACAAAATATGTAAAGAAAAGTTATCTTAATTCCATCGAAGAAATAATATGTAGGAAGGATTGTGGCTGAAGATGGAATGTGTGTTAGAGAACCTGTCACAAGACAAGTCACGTGACTGGTGTCCAAGGACTAGCAACCGGTTCGAATTCCGAAAGTTTATATGAAAGGGCCTGGTAACTTTAACATGACGTTGCCATTAGAAGGGGTCAATTGACATAATTAAGATACTCAGTGATAGGCTTTAGACGTAAGATTAAGGACTTGCCCTGTGTGGATTTCTTTAATACTAGTTAAATTACAGTACTTTAATCACATATTTGTGATTTAGAAAAGAACTGCTTGTACAGTGAGGGTATTTTATAAAATGGTTATAATTTTGTGGTATGATCTCTTTTTAACAATCACGACTCAGGAACATTTTGTACCATTCCCATTTTCACCAGTTATAGGACAAGTATGTGCAAGAGAATTGGTACAACATTTACCGCAGCTTAGCGATAGAATATATTAAAAATCGTGGTTTTAAAGTGATTATTGAAATGAAAATTTTTATTCGTTATTCATTCTTAAATTATTCGGCTGTTCGAAGAAGAAAATAATATAAAATTTTATTCGAACGATAATAAAACCCGCATATGTAATTGACAACACTACTTGTGTATGATGTAAGATAATGTTGTCTACTAACTACCAATGTTTCTGACGCATATAAAATAATAGCTTTTATGGAGAAAATTTTGATTATGGAATGTTTTATTTAGGTATGCGATTTTTAAATATTCTTTTGTAGCCATTCTTTTTGCACAGTAGAGATGCTATAATTTAGAGTAGATTACATCCATATATTTGTTAAAGAAATGGTGGTACATATACGGTATATGAATTAAACGGGATATTTTACTCAATACACAATGTTAGACGAACAATTTTGTTATATTGTGTAGCTAAATAGTTTTTTAGAGTATGCTCAAGCTATTATTGAATAAACGTTTTATGCATTCGCAATGACAAAGTGTAACATACGCCCAACCCTAGAGCAGGATTTTAAAGTGTTGCACTTGATGTTGTTGTTATTAAGACACTTTAACAAAAATTTACTATCATGACAACAACAACAAAAAGAAATTGTAGCAAAATGTAGGTTGGCAAAAAAACTTTTTTATTTCAGGAACAACATTTAGAAATCTGCTCTATAAATTCCTATGTGTGTAGTGCTTTAAGCTCTCTTTTAATTCGTGTAAATGTTGCAAGTTTTTACACAAAATGAAAAATAAGAAGGTAAGAGTGTGGAAATATATTGTTAAATGTAGAAAAACAATTTATAGAAAAGTAAAAAATTAAAAAGAAGCAAACAGTAATACCGGTATTTATTAACTAGTTATAACTAGTTTTTCACTTACCTTTGAATGTTTTTAGACTGCAAGTTAGTATGTTCGACAGACGAGTATCGTTTTAAGCATACGTACAAGTTACAAATGGTGAAATTCAGCCAGATGAACTTGAATTCAAATTGTAAAATGTGCAAAAACCAGCAGCACATGCACATACTAAATACATACATTCTCTTACACACAAAGCTGCAGCCAAAAGTTTTTCAATCTTTTCGATATTTTTTCTTTTTTTGCGTAATTTCATTAATTTTGTAGTACGTTTTACCTTGGGTTAAACTTGTGTAAAAGAAATTTATTATTGTTTTTTTATGATGTTAGTTTTTAATAAAACTGCACGTAGTATGGTTTAAAGTATGATTTGCTTTTGTTTTTTAAGTTTTAAAATGTTTTCATTTTTAATTTTTTTCACATAAAATTTTTCCTATTAACTTAACTTAAGATATTTTTTTTATAAAACATTTAAAAACTTTTGTTGTTCTTTATGATTTAAAACTCGTAAATATTTTATTTATCTTAAGTTTGGTATTTTATTTAAAATATCCTGACTAGTTTTTATCTTTATCTCTTTCTAATGTCATAAATGTTTTTTGTGAAGCATCGTAGTTTTTACTATATTTATTTGTCAGGTTTATTATTAGATTTAGCTGAAAAAAACTTACATAAAGTTTTCAAAACTGGTTTTTCTCTAATTTAAAGTGATTTTGCATTCATTAGATACTCCTGCTTGTGATATAAATTTAAAAATTTAGATGTGTGGTAAGAAAAAACTATAAGCGCTAAGTTACACTCACATATATGTACACAACCAAATACAAACAACAACATGCTAAGTCTTAGAAGTTTCTAAGAAGTTCTTATTTTAATCTCTTAAACTTGTGTGTATTGAAAACTTTTTTTGTTTATTTGTGCCAAAGAAAGTTTTGTACGTTCAAGATATGTATTTTGAAATATCGGGTGCTTTTTAAGAGGCGTAAATTTAACATTATTTAACAATTCTCAGTTGCTTTGCTGTTAGTTTTTCCTCGGAGAAGGTTTGCAAATCGCTAAAATAAATGTTGAAAAACAAGCCTCAATTCGATAGAGTAATAACGAACATTTTTGCTTATATACATGTAGTCCACAGTCGCATTCAAAAATAATGATGGTTGCAATGAATATATCGAGCCGTTACTGCAATAGTCTTAGCTAACCTGACTAGACATCCCGCTTTAGGCGGGACTATCCCGCTTTTAAGAGTTCGATCCCGCCTAAAATTTGCATCGCGCTTTCCAGCTTTTTCTAGTTTTAAAATTTATAATTCTACTTTTTTAATTATTGACAAAAATTTAGAAAATTTTTCAACTGAATAAAAAAATATATTTCTCTCTTTTCAGCCAGTACAACTCCTTAAAAAGTGAATTTTTGACGTTGCTTCAAAACTCGTTACTTGCAAATTTCTAATCCAAAGATATTATCTAGATTCATTGAAGCCAATTTTTCAATTCAATTATTCTTATTGAGAAAGGAATTTTCAAAGCATGGAATAAGTGGAAAAAATGATTGTCTGTATAGGCGTCGAACTGACGTTTTCGAGATCAATAACTATTTCATCATCAGAGTTCTTGTTATACTTCTTCTCAGTGTGAGGGTGGTGAAGCCAAGTAAGGCACGCACAGTGATGTAAATTAAAAAAAAGTGGTAATAAGTATGGAACCTCCAAACACTAAATGGATTTGTATAAAAGTTGGAAAGGTTACAGAGGAGGAGCCAGACTTTTAGAATTTAGAGTCTTTCGCTGCACCAGGTGCGGAGCTACAAGGGTTTAAAGATGGCTACCACGGCTATGAAAAACATTGTGTGGCGTGTAACTTTCGTATATATATTTATTTTTATTTATTTATTTATTTAAGTCTAAAAGGCGTAAACCTAAACAGACCAACAAAAAGTACTTAATTATTAAATACTTAAAACATATAATGATTACAATATTATATTATATTAGTAATAATCAAAAACATTAACAATATTAATTCATATTTTGTAAAAGAAAGTTTTTAAAACAAGTTTTTGACGCATTAAATTCCAAACTAACATTATTAGGTAATGAATTCAAGAAATTTAACTATCTAATCATTGGACTATTTAATACATAATTTCTTTGGTGTAATGCGACGTGAAATAATTTTCTATGACGAAGTGATAATCTTGATGGTACATAAAACTGTATTTTTTCTAAAAGTTCCGGGCAATCAATATTTCCATTAATCAAGTCAAATATAAACAACATTGACTGTACGTTACGTCTTTTTTCCAAAGTAGTCATACCAAGATGCAAGCACCTTGCTGTATACGATGGATGCGGGCTTATAAAATTAAGGTGAGGCAATGCATAACGAATAAAACGTTTCTGTATCTTTTCAATACGGGCGATATGAACCGCACAGTGAGGGCTCCAGATAAGAGCTCCATATTCTAATTTAGATCTAACATACGATGAAAACAGAAGTTTAATGGTATAAGGATCTGCAAAATCTCTACTATTTCTTTTTATAAACGCAAGCATAGAGTAAGTTTTAGGTATAAGCTTATCTAAATGAGGCTTAAAAGTCAATTTGGAATCAAATAGGATACCCAAATCACTAACTTCAGTTATTTTTGATAAATTGACATTATCCAGGAGATGAGAAGTAGATAGTGGGACTCTAGCCCTTGAAAAAGAAACAAGAAAGCATTTGCTGAGATTAAATTTCAGGTTATTGTTGTTACACCAAACAATCAAAGAATCAAGATCACTTTGCAACTTTGTCATATCCTCTAAACATTTAATACGAGAAAATATTTTTAAATCATCAGCATATAATAAAAAGTTTGAAAATCTAAAACATTGAAATATGTCATTAATGAAAAGATTAAAAAGTAATGGCCCCAACACACTCCCTTATGGAACACCAGAAATTTGATAATATGGAACCGATTGATGTACATCAATTTGAACAACATAAGCCCTATTACGCAAATAAGAAGACAGCCAATTATAAAAGGATGAATGGATACCAAAACAGTATAACTTTGTTAATAAAATGTCATGCGAAATTTTATCAAAGGCTTTCGAAAAATAAGTATATATACAGGTATGTGAAGGAAATCGATTTCGAAAACGAAGAAATTTTGAAAGATGTTTTTTAATAATATTTCTTTGTTAAAAACAATATTATCACCTATATTATAAAAATATTTCTTTATTACAAAAGAGTTGTATCACAAAAATTATAAAAATTTTATGAAAAGTGCTTTAAAAAGGACTTTCAAAAAAGCTTCGTTTTCAAAATCGATACCCTAATTCCAATTGTGAAAAGCAAAATTCTGTGAACACAGTAAGATTTGCGATTGTAGATTTATTATTCCGAAAACCATGTTGTTGAGAAATTATCGTGGATTTCGTGTTGAAATATAAAATAGTTTTGATATAGTAGTTAATTTAGAAATAGATCTATAATTACAAACATCATTACGGTTTCCCGATTTAAATATAGGGTTTACAATTGTAAATTTCCAACGATCTGCGAAAATTCCCTCAGAGAGAGAGAGAGAGAGAGATTTATTAAAGATTTTCAATATTGGGTTAACTATCGAGTGAGCACATTTCTTCAATATTAACCGATTTGTAAAATTTTAGGCGCCCGTTACACCTCAAATTTCGAGTAAATTGCGAAAAACAGAAGTTTTTCGGGATTTTTAAACGTTTTTCGTAATTTACACGAAATTGGAGGGGTAACGGGCCATATGGGCCTCATATTCAGATTTAGCGCGTCGAAATACCTGTAGGTAGATGAGTCTGGTTAAATAAACAGCCAAATTTTTTTCTTTTATATATTGTGTCTGCTTGAAAATCATACTTTTTCTGTTACTTTTGTCTTCTTTGTTACTTACCAGCGTTGCCAACTTAGCATATTTAATGCTAGATCTAGCATTTTTCAATCTGTTTTTGCATACAAAAAATGCTTTTAGCCCTGTGCAAAGTTTTTTACAGACACCTAAGCCAAAAAAGTATTTTGAAAATTGATCATTTTTGACCACTATCAAATGTAGGGTACATGTCCTAAATGAACAAAAATGTCCGCACAGTAAGGATTTTGGAAATGAACTCTTTCCAGCTTAATTATTTATAAGAAAGGTACTTTCTTTGTTTTATTTAAAAAAAAATAAAATATATATATATATATATATATATATATATATATATATATATATATATATATATATATATATATATATATATATATATATATATATATATATATATATATATATATATATATATATATATATATATATATATATATATATATATATATATATATATATATATATATATATATATATATATATATATATATATATATATATATATATATATATATATATATATATATATATATATATATATATATATATATATATATATATATATATATATATATATATATATATATATATATGTATATATATATATATATATGTATATATATATATATATATATATATATATATATATATATATATATATATATATATATATATATATATATATATATATATATATATATATATACATATATATGCGTATTAGGGTGACATATATATATATATATATATATATATATATATATATATATATATATATATATATATATATATATATATATATATATGTCACCCTAATACGCATATATATGTATATATATATATATATATATATATATATATATATATATATATATATATATATATATATATATATATATATATATATATATATATATATATATATATATATATATATATATATATATATATATATATATATATATATATATATATATATATATATATATATATATATATATATATATATATATATATATATATATATATATATATATATATATATATATATATATATATATATATATATATATATATATATATATATATATATATATATATATATATATATATATATATATATATATATATATATATATATATATATATATATATATGCGTATTAGGGTGACATATATATATATATATATATATATATATATATATATATATATATATATATATATATATATATATACATATATATATATATATATATATATATATATATATATATATATATATATATATATATATATATATATATATATATATATATATATATATATATATATATATATATACATATATATGCGTATTAGGGTGACATTAGGATGCATGGAAGAAGCTAAGCTTTTTATTTTCAAAATGCCCAGGTGGATTATTGTGACACTTATTCTAAAGCTGATATAGTAAAAATTTTACCAGAATCGGACAACTGTAAGTCATGCCCGCCAATTGAAGCCAAGTTAAAATTTTGCTCACTTTACCCTTTTACCAATAAATTTTGATTTAATTCCAATTCAACTACGAGTGTTATATATTCTCATAAATTTTAGCGAATGCAAATGCGAATACGAACTTCAAGAACAAGCAAATAGTTTCAAATGCTAATGCTAAAGCGAATATTCGTCGCAGCACCCTCGCCGATTTTTAGCAGAAGCAGTGCAAAATTAGCGAATTCTCTATTAAGCTGTTGGTAATTGGCGAATTTAGCAAATTTTGACTTTGACCTCAAGGTCAAATTAAACTCAAACTTACAACATATCAGTCTTAGACGAAGCGTCATAATAACCCGCCTGAGCTTTTATGAAAATCTAAAGCAGAATTTTCAAGGCCACGCTAACGTACATGCATACTAGGGTTTTTGCTTTAATCAGTTAATTGCTCGATTAATTGATCGAGGTTTTGGCTTAGTAGGTTAATAATGGCTTAATTTCGGTATCATTCGGTTAACCGATTAATAAAATTTTTTCCTAAATCAAGTAATTTCAACAAATAAAAGTTCATAAATTATTTATTATTTTGAGTTTATTAGTAAACATAACAATTCTTGAACTAAATCAATAAAAAAAATATGTGTAATTATTAAAAAATTAACAAGTTTTTGAGATCATTTTATTGGTTATTTCAATAGTTTAAGGCAATCTTCTAAAACAATCTTTCTGAAAAATATGTTGGTTTAAATTTTCAGTATTCAAGCGATTCTTTTCTTTAGTTTTGATAAAACACTTATCGTAGATATTGAAGAGACCGAAAGCAGTCAACAATACAGTATATCTAGTTTCTCAGTCCTTTTCCTGGATTTTTCTAAAAATATTATATTTTCGATTATGGCCTGTTTTAATTTTTTCAATTTCTTAACACTTCTAATTGTTTCGGTTAATTCTGTTAAAAGATTTCTTGTATTACTATCGATAGTTTCTTCTGTTGTCAGGTGATCATTTGACTTACACTGGCAGAGCTCTGCACCGAATATAATGAAAAAAGTTTATTTCCGAATTCCTCAGTTTCCGTTTTTGTACTGTGTTTTAAAAAAACTGTTGCTAGAAAGAAATATTCCTGAGTGGAGGTATAAACTAATTGAATTCGAGTCTCATTAAATGTAATCCTTTGATTTTTAGTTAAATCGTTGGCAATAATATTATTGGATTTTATTAAACTATTCAACATATACTTAGTACTTCCCTCAAGTTCAATTAGAGTAGCAGAGTCATTACTAAGGTCTTTTATAGCCACGTCCAAAGGTTTTAAAGTTTTACTTAAGTTAAGATCACTCAACACACTTCTTTGTTTGTAGAAAAAATAATTTCTAAACACATACCTTTTCTATATAAGACGAAACAAATAATTAAACACACAAAAAATATTTTATAATACAACAAAATATATAAAAAAATATTTAATAATACTAGAAAAATAAAATAGATTCATATCGAATAAAAATATATTTGCTGGGTTTTGTATATATTGGCTGGGTTTTGTATAAGTTTTAAAGCCTACTAGGTTTATTTTTGAAAATCATTTATTTGTAAATTCTCAAATGGTTTTTAAAAGTCTGTAGATATGATAAGAGGTTTTTGACTGTTCAAAAGTGTGGTTGAAGTCTACTGACGATTTGGTAAAGCATCAATGAAATTCATATAGACAATGCATAACCATCAGCAAATAAATTTCATTTTAAATTTCATACTACAAAAAATTAAAAATTTTGCTACTTCGATTAATCGGTTGCAATGAACCGGTTTAACCGTTAATAGAAAGTAGCCATTTTTAAATTAACCGATCAGCTAATCGGGTAATAATTAACCGATTAGCAGTTAACCGAATGAATAACCTAATGCATACATACTTTCAAATCTTTTAGATACCCATTATCGTTTTTAATCTTTTACAATAATGTAATACGTAGAGTTAAACTAAAAAACAACATATCTCATGTCTTATAGTAAAATCAAAAGTTTAAAGTCTTTAAAATATATTACATTAAATTTTGTGTTAAAAGATTCTCACGTGATATATTTATTTTCGAAGGCGCGGAGTTAAACGAAATTCGTTCAAGCGTGATCTAAAAAATTAGCTTGGTGGAATGAAAATAAATTGGTAAATTAATATTAACATTGCAAAAGATAGCCGTATGTGCATATACCTACTAAAAAATAAATAATAAGAAAATGACTCAGTCAGATATTAAACATCGGCTGAATTTTGAGGCAATTATTTTCAACTTATAAAGGTATCCTTATAAAAGTAAGAAATAGATTGGCCATACATTTGTCTGGCAAAAATTTACAATAAATTTTTATAAATCTTTCAAAACGGTGATATTATAATTTTAGAAATGCTAATAATGTACAAAAATTTATTTTAAAAATATTCTACCTAATGATATAATTACGTCATGCTGTGATGCCTTGTCAAGCACCAATGCATCTTTGGCTAGAAGTTTTATTTTTCTACATACAAAGTGCCAACAGTAATAAAACTAATAATAAAAACATTAAGTACTACAATTTACTTATATGAAAACTAAATTCACTTTTCCATATTTGAGAAATACTGCTACTAAAAATTGGTGTGCTGTGTATGAGAAAACACTAAAACAATTTTAGCCTGAATTTTGCAATTTCTAGTAACACATCTATGTAAATAGTATTCAACTCGTTCTTGTTATCCTATAGTTAAACTACATTATTGTTATATAGCAGCACATGCATTTTCATAGAACTGCTATACACACAGGTATTCAGCACATGCATTTTATAGAACTGCTATACACACAGTGTTTTCTTGTACATATGTGCTACGAATATGTCTTAAGGTAATTTTAGACTATCCCACTAGCAGTTCGGCATATCATGCGGGCACATCAAAAATAGTGGTCCACAATTTTAGAGTGTCCACCATATTGTGTTTAGAATTGTTCCATTTTATTTTTAGAACTCTTCTCAGAAATCCCTTTCTTTTTAGAACCATACCAGGATGGTATATAAAAATGATTCGTCGATTTGGTACGTCCGCCAGTGCTGTAGAATCAAAATATTTGGAACATAAATCAGACATTTCTAAACGAATAGTAGAGTTGTGCTTTTCAGCTCTTTTGAGTGAGCGCTCTTTTCAGCTCAGCTCACTTTACTGAACTAGGACGCTATTCTAGCTCAGTTATTTCAATAGTTCAGTTGCTCAGTATAAGTATGTGCACTGTTGGCAGCGCAGTTGATAACTTCTTGTTTGTGCTAATATCATGGCTGAATAAATTTCTTATTTTGCCTTGTGCTTCTGACATCGTGCAATGATTTTGCAAAAATAAACAGCCCAATCACAAACACAAATTCCGTGTGAGTTTTTTCCCTTTTCTCCTATTATGAATATAAATTCCCTAGAAAAGATTCAATGGTGGAAAAAGTAGCTATTCTCAATGCATTTGAACTTCGTTTCTTCCCCCGAAAATTTTCACTTGCAAAACAGAAGGGAGTTTGCATAAAAATCGAAGTAATATTTAAATAAAACAAAATTTCTATCAATAAAATATTTTATTATTCTTGTAGGTCGAATACCACAAATAAAGCACACACCTAACATTTTTTAGCTTTAATGGATCCATTGCTAGTGGCCCAGCAAAAAAGTATATAAGGATTTAATTCGTAACTACTTACAATCTAACTCGATAACTACTTTTTTTTGTTTGAGAAGTCTAAAAAATAAGGGGTACCCCTTTCAAATGAATTTACATTGTCACAGCAATTAACTAGTTATTATTTGGCTTACTTGAAGCTAAACAATAAGTGGTCAAATAAACAAATTAAAATTTAAAAAAATATTATACGCATTATGTTTTATTTATATTTTTTCAATTTTATTTTATTTTTATTTTTTTAACCCAGCTGGGATACGAACCGGCGCTCGTTCAGATATGAAGGCAGGAACTTGGCCCACTCAGCTACTATTGAGTCATAAGTTAAAGCGAAAAAAATTTGTTTTCATATACAAACACATGTTGACTCAAAAAGTAGTTGCATACTTATTTTATTAATACATATCAACAAATTGTAACTACTTTCAGATAATGATAAAAATACGTACCCATTTTATTAAAAACTAAGTAGTAGTTCTAATTTGAAGCATAGTAATATGATAAATAAGTACAACTCATTACTTTGTAACCCATTAATAAAGTACTACCGATTACAAAAATATTACTATAACTGTAAAAAAGAAATTCATGTTACTTATGATGTTCTTTATATAAGCGTATGTCTAAACTACATTTGAAGCAGTTGTGGCTGCAGTGATTAGCGCATTGACTATTAAGCAAGTGGATCGATTTTAAATCTTTGCTGGGGCAGTCAACTACAAAACGAATTTTTCTGATGCCTACACTGAAAAATTCCATGCAACATATGTACGAAAACGCTCGTACATATTACGAAATATTTCGTAATTTCGCACCACGAAATTCTTTCGTAAAATATACGAAATGTACGAAAATAATTAAAAAATAAAAGTAAAAAAAGTATGGCTCAAGCGGGGCACGAACTCGCAATCTTCATATTGCAAGGCAGGTACTCTACCCACTGAGCCACTTTCTACTTATTTTATAAGACCTTAAAATTTGTTTTATTTACTTACATCTGAAAAATACGTAAATTTATAAAAAATTATTTAAATTTATTTTTTTATTTCAAATATATTTTTTAACAAGGAAAAATATTTACGAAAGGTTTTCGTTACTTTCGTAAATTCCAAAAAATGTTGCCTAAATATTTTTTCATAATATATTCGTAATATATACGAAAGTTTCGTATATTCTACGAAAAAAGTCATTACGAAAGCTTTTTTCGTAAAATGTTGCATGGACTATTTTCAGTGTATGCTAATATGTACATGTCAAGTAAGTAAAATAGTTAATGTAATGAGTTTATGAAACGTTTTAAAAAAGCAATAGCAACACATTATATCAGGGTTGCATTTTGTGCAGAAGTCGAACAGCTTGTACAATAGTATAAGAGCTTTTAGTGACCAGATCACTTAAACAGTCCAACAAGAACTAACACAGCACCACATAATACACATCAGAAAAAGTTTTGATGTTGATGATGACTTGCCTGCCACAGGGATGGAACCCGGCATCATTGCTTTGTACCTAACGTGCTAACTACTTTAGCCAACAACACCCTGATTTAACTATACTGAAATATTAAATCAATATGAAATACAATTATTTCAAAGCGAAAAATGTTATTTCAAGGTTATTGTTAAATTATGTTGAATTAGCATGAAACACCTATGAAGCAAAATCACTATCGAAAAACGTTGAACGTTAACTTTTTCTGTGTGTAGATATATGTATCATAGGAAAAAACTAAATATGTACTTAATTTTAGAAAAGATATTTTACGTAATGTTCACATAAAAGCGCTTAACTTTGGACAACAAATATTACAGTTTTGTTTCAACAGCTTTTAAGTAATTTATTGCTAAGATGCTAACGCCACTCCAAGGCATTATAAAAAGCCACATATGTCAGTTTACCAATTTAAAATTTTTTTATTGAATAAAACTGTTTAACTATTCGATATATATACATACATATATGTAACTGATGTTATTACATTTGTTGCCTTGAAATCATTGAACATAAGCATAATTTATTTACTAAATGTTAACTTCTTTTCCTTTCCAATAAAAAAGACGTAGAAATCTATTGTAAAAGAATTATCTTACAGTATGAGGAACTTTTAATTTATATTCAATAATTACATTTCTAATTGAATGTTTCTTAATTCGTATAATAAATATTGTTGATTTTGTCATATTGTTTATTTTATACGAGTATTTCTCAAAATTTTTTATTTCAACAGCTTAAAAAAAAGAAATCGTTAAAAATTATAAAAAAAATATTTCACTGTTTCGGATCCACCATGAAAAGCATCACTTTTATATCAAATTGGCCATCAGCCAAATAGAAACCACGTTTACTTTTAGCCAGATAACTTTAAGCAATTTTTAAGTATGTATTTCTTTTCTACTTTATTCCTTTCTTCACAGTAACATGCATACACATATTTTTACTTATGTATGTGTGTATATGTATATAAAAAGCACTTAAGGTATTTTTCCATTAAATTAATTTAAAAAAATTTATACACTTTTTAAATCTTCTATATTAACTTTTTATTATTATATTTTTTCACGAGCCTTAACTTTTATTTATTCTTACTTTTTTGTTTGGAGATATAAAATCACACCTTTTCCAGTATTTGCTCTTATTGCACTCTAATGAATCTCAACCATTTATTTTTTTTTTTTTTTGTTTTTCAATTGTTAATAATAACTGAATACCGCTTGAATAACAGAAACGTTTGCATGTTTCAACCACGTCTTTACACCAACTGAATTAAAGCCGTTTAAACAAATGTTGGCTGGCTCAAGCTGTTGGTTTCGGCTGACTAGAATAGAGAGTGAGAGACTTTTATGTGTTTGATTTTATTTTTCAATCTTTTTACCTAAACCATGATCGTGGTAATAATGACGATGACTACATCATTTATTTCACAAAATAAACATAATAATGGGCAACAGCTAATGAGCATTAACAAAATCAGCATTACAAATTACACTAATACTGCCTTATAAATGCTAATATCCCGCTTGACCATGATTATAATAATACCTTCGAATATTTCTAGGATGAAACATTCGAGAAGGACTATTGCTGGTTAAACTAATACGAACTCTTAGAGTTCACTTTTTGCTGAGGTTTTGACAGCAAATTATAGCATATCTTTAGCAATATTAAAAGCGAACGTAAACGTATTAAATTTCGATTTCATGAAAAAAAGTAATTTTAAAAGTACTCGTAATTTCGGTACATTTTTATTTTATTTGTTTGTTATATTTTTTACTGTAAATGGAATATGGTACTTTTATTCCGATTGTATTTTTTTGTTATATGTTGGAATACATATACATATGTTATAACTTAATTAAACCAAACTCTCACACGATGTAATGCGATAAGCCAGAATGAATGTTCCGAATTCGTAACGGCCGGTCGACAAAATCTTCAGATTTTAAAACCGAAATATTGTCGAAATCGTAACGATTTTTATATGAAAGGGTTGACAGGACTTGGCAACGATATGTAGGTACGAAAGCGGAACGATATGTTAAGAGATTTCTTAACGAATTCGTTTAGAATTTTATTCAATTTTGCAGCGGAGTACCGCTTGCTTCACCATTATGTTGCAGCTTTCGTGGAAATTTTCTTTTATACTTTTTTATTTATTATACTTATTTCTTCAAAATAATCGAAAAACTTTTCACTGGTTTTTAGTTAGTTATAAATTAAAGTTTTATATATATATATATATATATATATATATATATATATATATATATATATATATATATATATATATATATATATATATATATATATATATATATATATATATATATATATATATATATATATATATATATATATATATATATATATATATATATATATATATATATATTTAATAAGTTTTATTTGAACAAACTCTCATTCAATAAATGTATCCGAAAGAAATTTGTTTAGACAAACTACAGAAATGTCAACGAATTCGTTACAACATGTCTGAATTCAGACAAACACCGAAATGTCTTAACGAATTCGTTCTGACAAGTCTGACATCAGAAAAAGTCGCAACCTTTGGTTTGGTGGGAATATTAAAAAACACATACATACATGCACACTTAACTTGTTGTAACGTAAACTACCCAAGATCAGCGTTGCCAGAATGATGATTTTATCATATTTTTGATGATTTTTAAACTAAAATATGATTTAATGATTTTCTTTCCCAAAAGATGATTCTGTTTTCTACCAAATGATGATTTTTTTATACTTGCTTGAATATACATATTTTAAATAGTTATTGAAAAACTTGCCTTTTTACCCGACTGAGCGACGCAAAGAAGGGTATTCTGTTTATCAGTCTATGTATGTATGTGTGTTCCTTTGCGGCGCTATATAAACCGAACATGGAGGCCGATTTTGATTATTCTTACGTCAATCGATTTGTCTTAATTCCGGGAGTGTCACTAAAGATATGACAATAGTCAAAATTCAATATGGCGGCCAACAGACGCAATTTTGTGAATACGAAATAAATAAAAAGTCGACGAACAATGTAAAAATGGGTACCATTCGACAGGTATTTGAAAATCATCTTTAGGTTTCTCATGATTTTTAATTTCGAATGACCATTTAGGATCTGTGACGGTTTAAAGTTGCTTTCTTTTATTTTTTTACGCAGTGGGGTTTTTTTGATTTTTTAAATGTATGTCTTGTTTAATTACTTGAATCAATTAATATAATTGTCCATAGTTTTTAACATAAACGTTTATGGTAGTGCATTGTGCCTTACATTAATGTAACCACACAGAAAAAATTATCATAGGTTTTTATTTTAACACACATGTCTTTCAATTTGTTTTTAAATTGTATTATTTTTTTCTGTGGTTTTTAAATATTTCAATACAAAATTTTGATAGAAAAAAAAATCGATTTTTTTCTTATTATATATTTACAAATTTTGTGATAGGTCCCATTTCCGTAAAATAAATATTTGAATTTATGAATTTAGTAATAGAATACGTATTACAATAGTATATTCTGTTCATGTGAACTTTCTCTGATTAAAGTATTTTGAATTTTGGAATATACTTCTTTATTCTCCATATTTGGCTAGTGCTTATAAAGTAAACACTTTTCCGTTTTAGCGACTTTTAAGTATAATGCAAGGTACACACTATCGAACTTGTCAAAATTCATCAGCCTTCACTGATAGTGACAAAACTATCATTCATTTTGGGTGCTAAAACCGCCATTCAGAAAAAAAATTTTACTGCAAAACTTGGAAAGTACGAAAATTTATCGCGCTTCGTTCATAATAATTTATTTTAATTTTTTCATAATATATAACAACTACTAGGATGCTTTTGTTTTAACATCATGCATCACACATACCCTTCTTATATACGAAAGACAACGTTTCATTTCATAGCATCATAAAAATTGTTTTAAAAAACTATTTTCCGCGATTATGCGAACATTCGAGCAAACTGTACATATTTGTTTTTTACTTAAAAATTTGTTTTAAAACGCAAAATTCTGGAAATTATTATATATAAAACTAAGAATTTTTCTGTTTTAAAACAAATTTTTAAGTAAAAAGCAAATACTTTTTTATACATACTACGCAGTGTATACCCTGGTTACCTATTTTTCGGAACTTAATTTATTTTTCTTTGATTTCTTTTGTTTTTTGGTGCCTTCAAAATATTAAATCACATTGTAATGATTCGGTTTTAGTAATATGTATGTATATCAAAACAACAAAAACATTTCTTTTAGTTTAGAAAAACTTTACATATTTTATGCATATGTTTTTGGACAATACCATTTTATAAAATTAAACTTCTTCGAGATTAAGGAAATTTTTATATATATATAAAGTTTTTGGGAAACTCGTAAAATATAGAGGCTAAAATATATTTGTTGCATTTTTTAGTGATTTAAAAAAGGTTTACCGAAAATATCCTAAAAGTACATATTGCTTTTAGTGATATCGAACCAATTCAAAGCTTTTTTCTGATGTTAACATGTTTTAGCGAATTTTCGACATGTACTTGAGTTGTGTTTTTCGAGTTTTTCCTAGCTTCTTTATAATTTTGGATATTTGTTCGTGAAATATACCATTTTCGAGGTGCAAGTGATTCTGCCGCGTTTATGTACATTCTTACAGTCATGGTGATTTTTAATATACACTTTTTTTGGGGATTGCTCCCGAATTTGTTTCAGTTCCACAAATTTTAACTTTAACATCGAACTTTTAAAAATATAAGAATCTTATTAGCTCTCTACCTAGAAAAGAAAATCTACGGAAATCATACAAACTTATAACAACGCGTTTTTGTTTTAGTTTCATATAAAAGTTTCATTATACAGCTTCACTTTGAATAATATTTTGAAATAAAAAATTGATGATTTTTTATATCAAAATAGGATTTTTATTTTGTCAAATGATGATTTTCTTCGAAAATCTTCTGGCAACGCTGCCCAAGATCGTTAACATGCTTGCTGAGAAGGAGTGAAGCAATCGTATCGACTCACTTCGAAATTCTCCTATAAGCCGGTATTTTATGTTGTTATATTTAATAGTTTTATCGTAGAGATTGTTGTTGCTGGAGCATGATTTCCTCTGCCGTTTCCTCTGTAAATATTTGCAATTGTTATGTATGTATGTAATAGAGCCAAGAGAAGATGTTTTAACATTTTACAATTTAATTGCTATTGCTCGCTTTGTGGAGGTGCGGTATGTCGTGAGTTTATATACCAAGAAAACAAATCGGGTCGATTGGCTTTTGCGCTTGCGTGCTTTGTTCTTTTATGTTCTTTCATTAACTTTTTCTTATTTTTTACATTTTCTTATAATATTTTTATTTTCTTATTTTATTTTTCCCTACTTCTTTCTTATTGAGTTTTTAATTTTTATTTATTTTTTGTTATTATTGTGATTTAAGACTTATTATTTTCATTAGATCATTTACGAATGTTTAAATTAAAACGGAATTCAGAAAAAATTGCCACGAACATAATGCGACGTTTGTCTTGACAATTAACATTTTGTACTCAAGAATTTGACTTTTAGACAAAGGAACATCAAAAAGCTTACGATAGCGAGCCAAATGTACCCTACATATCGCCAGGGAGGAAATTTTAAAAAATTTCCCTGTAATTAGGGGCCATGTTCTGTTGAAAATTTTCACTGTAACAGCGAAACTGAGAACATTTTCTATAGAAAAATTTCTCTGTTAACTGAGAACATTTTCTATAGAAAAATGTCTGTTACCTGAGATCATTTTCTATAGAAAAATTTCCCTGTTAACTGAGAACATTTTCTGTAGAAAAATTTCCATGTTAACTGAGAATATTTTCTATAGGAACATTTCTCGGTTAACATGGAACATTTTCTTAAAAAAATTTGTTTCGGACATGATCCAACAGTCGCACATGGCATAACATTCGCTATTGCGACTTCAACTCGCAAGAGAGGTGTTCCGTAAATCGCAATCGAAAGACTCTTGGCGAGCTCAAATCGCAAGAGTATACTGAAACGAACTGATGAATTTAGACTAAAATTAACTTTAAAGAAACAATTAAATGATGAATAAATTAAATTAAATGTCGATGGTCATAAGTTGACAACATGTAACTGATTTTTACAACTTTTTAGCTGAAGAATTGCATTGTAAATAGGCTTTAAGCGTTACTAGCAATGAAATAAAACATCTGAAAATTATTTAGTACATTGAAAATAATACATGCAACATTTTACGAAAAAGCTTTCGTAGTTACTTTTTTCATATAATATACGATACTTTCGTACATATGACGAAAAAGATATTTGGGCAATATTTTTTGAATTTACGAAATACCAAAAACCTTTCATAAAAATTTTTCTTTGTTAAAAATATATTTGAAATAAATATATATATTAAAACTATTTTTTTTTATAAATTGACATATTTTTCAGATGTAAGTAAATAAAATACGTAGAAAGTGGGTAGAGTACATGCTTTAAAATTTGAAGATTGCGAGTTCGTGGTTAAGACATACTATTTTTTACTTTTATTATTTTCGTATATTTGGTGCAGGAACCGGCAAAACATGTCACATGGGGCTTTTTACTCTTTTACTTTCCCGCGTATATACTCACACGTATTAACTAAAAGTAAATAAAATCAATCAGTGTGGCATGAACATTCAAATAACCAGGTTATGTTATCGCTTGTTTCTTGTTATTGCTTGATATACACTAACAAAAACTTTGTAAGAGCGAGAGCTACAAAATAAAACCCATACAAGCAAAATGTATTAGTATGTGTTTGCCGATTGATGATTTGGTGCGAAACTATGAAATATTTCGTAATATGTACGAGCGTTTTCGTGCATATGTTGCGTGGAATTTTTTCAGTGTATATACTCTTAACTAATTTCGGTTTTTCTTATTTCGAGGATAGGCACGAGTTTCAGCGATGCATATAACGTTTTCCGCGTTTTGTCAAAAATAATAAAACATCAGTTATGTGTTGTCACCGTATTACCATCGATATGTTTTCTTTCTATTTGCATCAAAACTAGTAACACGCTCCTACAATTTTTATTAAAAATCTGACATTAAAAATATTTCTTTGGTTTTGCATGTCTATAATTTTCTTCTGCATAACCGATGTCAATAAGTAGCTAACCTATTTAATATGGAAAGTCGCAAGCAACACACGTAAGTTTCAGAACATGAAGAACGAGTTTAGTGACTTGCAATTCACATACGACTTTACTGACAATATATTAAATGTTCTAAACTATTAATATGATCATTTCGAACGTATTTGCTTGTGAATCCAAACTAATTATTAGGCTAAGGCTCGTAACATTATATTTAGAATGAATTGGGCATGATTAATACTCCAAGGAACAAGGGAAAAATTAACATCAACTTAATTTTTCAACAAACACAGCAGAACATAGCAGGGCTACTTTCGGAAGCCGCTAAACTTTCATCATCAGTGCACATTAGAGTGGTGCGTTGGTATATGAAGGGAAGAAAAGTCAGTCATCCAATCGATTACGAATAACTCTGGAATGTTGCATTTAGCTAAATTGTATACAAAAAACATTTAAAAATTTTTTTTTCGACATATCTTTTAACCCTCTACCACGGCCGGAAACTAGAGAAATTATATGAATTTTATTTTAATTTGCTTCATTAATATAGAAAAAAAATTCATAATTTTTTTAAAGTTACCGTAAAAAACGATTTTGTGCCGAATGAAAAAAGTTCAAAATCGAGCAGATCTGACGAAATATAAGAAAGTTAGAAGCCATTAAGTGAAAAAAGCTAATTTTATGTCCCATATAAAATTATTTTCAATAAAAAAAATTCTTTATACAAACTGATTTAAATTATTTTGTATGAAAAATAATTAAAAAATAATATAGCTGTTTTCGCTTAAGGGCTAATAACTTTCTTATTTTTTACTAGAATTCAGCGATTGCATCCATCATGTATTCGTCACAAAATTATCTTTGAAAATGTGTAGCCCGAAAAAAAGTATAATCAGCATATTTTTTCATCTTAATGGGGCAATTTAAAATGATAGTTTTTGGGAAAAAGTCTAAATATATAGTTTTTTTTAACTTTTAAGGCCTTTAAATCTTTTATACGACCGGCACAATCATTGGATTGAAAGAAAGAATATGGAGATATCTATACAACAGCACAGAAAAAATTATGATAGCTTTGTTTTTTTTAAAACAAACATGTTTTTGAAACTGATTTTAAATCTTTATTATTGTCTCTATTTAGTTTAATAAATAATTTTGTTTGACTTATTATTTCATTTCATTTACCTACCGCCAATGTTGGCAACCTGATAAAATTATGAAATTCTTTGATTTATTTTTTTTTATTTCTCTAAAACATTTTTTGATTGAAACAATTTGTTTATTGAAAAAATCAGAATTTTTTTCAAACAAATTATTAAAAATTTTTGCATTTGAATTTACAAATTTCTTTATAGGACCTAAATTGAACAAATTTACATTTGATTCAGGGAATTTGGTATTTGAAGTGAAAAATTTGTTTTTTCTGTGGGTGTACAATTTATTTTATTCAGATGAGCCGTGTTCGGAATTTTCGCCGAAATAACTAAAAGACCAAAAAAAAAATCTTGTTATTCGCGAATATCGGGAAAACGCGCATTAAGAAAAATAATTGAACATCATTTTCGTGTGCAGCGACCTCAAATTAACTTAGAAAATGTTTTTTTTATTTTTGCAAGATATGACAAAGACTTAGCAATTCGAAAATTCGCTTCATTATTTCATCTTAAGTTTGTCTGAAATCTGACGTTGGATGTATAAAAATAGTGGACATTTTGCTACAAATGTTGCATCATATGATGTTTCACAAATTGATCGATTTGATCTCATGTTAAAATCCTGATGCTGCGGTAGAGGGCTAAAAGTTGGTCCCAATATTTTGTCATTATTTTTCCCATTTATCTAAAAATAAAATGCACCGTTTTAGTGGTTTTCGAAGTTAAAATTAACAAAAAAAAAAACTCTCACGCTCCATTGTTGTGCACATGTGTATTTTGCTTTTCACCACTTGTCAGTTGGCTCTGTTGAATGTGATTTTTATTATTATAAATATATCAGGGACCGATAATCACAGTTATTTATAAATTTTTAAACAAAAAAAGCACACAGAAAGAAATGTCGGAGAAAAGATTCACGCACACCATTTTCATCGTCGTCGTCAATATATTCCAGATACGTTGTGCTTTTTATTCTTCTGATTTATATTTTTTTCGAGCAGAAATAAAAGTTATTTTTAACTTATATTTTTTTTGAGCAAGAATAAAAGTTATTTTTAACATATTTTTTTCGAGCAGAAATAAAAGTTTTTTCTAACTTGTATTTTTTTGGGCAAAAATAAAAGTTATTTTTAACTTTTATACATATTAAGCAAAAATAAAAGTTATTTTACAACTTATATTTTTTGAGCAAAAACAAAAGTCATAGGCATACAAGCGCAAACACCCAGATATTAGAAAATTATGCAAAAATCGAAAAACGTATCAAAATTAAGACATAAATAGTGAAGTTGTGAAATAGAGCGGAAATGACAATAATTTGCTAAAATTGCTAATATCTGAAATAGCATATATGTATGTATGTATATTGGTTCAGAATCATTAAAGACATAAAAGGTGGTAGGTAGGTAATATGTGGCGAAATCCTCATATTTCGCTTTCGCGAATATGTGCAAAAAATTTAAAAATCTGAAAAACATTTAAAATTAGTTCATAATTATTTAAAATGTAAAAGAGTGTTAATTGGTGACTATTGTTTGCATGTATCGCAGAAGTGACGAATATTTGCAAAAAAATTTACAAAATCGGAAATAGCTTGAAAGTATGTTCAGAATCATTAACAATATAGAAGCGGGCTAGAACTGTGGAAAAATTGTAGCTATCGCAAAAATTGAGAAAAATTGCAAAAACTTCAAAATCGGAAAAAGCTTCAAAATCAGTTCACAATCATTAAAAATATAAAACTGGCGGAAAATTGCGTGTATCGCGAAAATTTGCAAAAACCCGAAATAACTTCAAAATTGGTTCAGAGTCATTAAAAATATAAACGGGAGTTAAGCCTGGCGGAAAATTGCATGTATCGCGATTATAGCAAAAATTTGCAAAAATCGGAAACAACTTCAAAATTGGTTCAGGATCATTGAAAATATAAAATGGAGTTAAAATTGGCAAAAAAATGTGAATGTTTTGCGGAAATTACGAAAATTGGTTCAGGATCATTGAAAATATAAAGGCGTCTTAATTAAGACTAGTGGAAAATTCCATGATTCTTAAATAAGCACTTTGCATTAAAATACTTTTCAAATAAAGTAGTTTCAATCAATTCTTCACTGCTCTTGAAATTAAGATAAAAAGTGAATTGGTTTTGTTTGAATAAAAAGCAATTCATCAAATTATAACTGCTCGGATTTTTTTAAATGGGACGTAAACGAAATTTCTATTTAAAGAAGTATTTTACTGAAAAAGATAGCGAATTGGAGTACAAAACGTGTGGACAAAAATTAGTAATTAATTAACAAATTTGAGAAGACATTTATCCAAAAATCATCGTGGAATTTTCCACCAGTCTTAATTAAGACACCTTTATATTTTTAATGATTCTGAACCAATTTTGAAGTTGATTCCAATTTTTGCAAATTTTTGTTACAATCGTGATAAATAAATAAATCGCGTAATTTTTGCGATACACAAAATCTTTCACCAATATTAGGCAAAATTAGGCAATTATTTTTTTAATTTACGACTATAACGAAAACCTTTCGTAAACATTTTTCCTTGTTCAAAAATATTTTTCAAATAAAAAAATACATTAAAACTATTTCTTATAAATTGACATATTTTTTAGAAGTAAAAAAAATAAAACAAATATTTAGCTCTTATAAAATAAGTAGAAAGTGGGTGAGTGGGTAGAGTTCTTGCTTGAAATATAAAGATTATGGGTTCGTGCTCTGGTTGGTCCAAACACTTTTTTTACTTTTATTTCTTATTTATTTTCGTACATTTCGTATATTTTACGAAAGAATTTCGTGGTGCTAAATTACGAAATATTTCGTAATATGTACGAGTGTTTTCGTGCATTTGTTACAAGGATTATTTCGGTATATTTCAAGCCAAGTATTCCACCCGCTGAGCCGCTTTATACTTATTTTATATGAGCTAAAAGTTTATTTTAATTACTTACATCTAAAAAATATTTAAATTTATAAAAAATAATTGGAATTAATTTTTTTATTTAAAATATATTTTTTAACAAGGAAAAATGTTTTTGAGAGGTCTAAATTTTGTCTCATAATAAGTACTAAATTTTCGTATATTATACGAAAAAAGTAACTACGAAAGTTTTTTCGGAAAGTGTGCAAGGATTATTTTCAGTAAAGTCTTGTGCATACTTTTCGACATACATTTCATGAAAACAAAATTTTTTCAGAAAAACTTTGCCTAATAAATATTGACATTTTCATAAAATTCTTCTATAAAAAAGAACTTATTTTATTCTGCTCCTGAACAATTTGATTTTTCGCTCTTACTCTGTTTTGCATTTGTACAGCCTCTGTTTTAGTAAAAGTTAAAATATTTAACACAATCAGGGTAGATTTAGGTAAGATAAATTTCTAACACAAACACGAGTGGAACTGCAACAACATGCCACCCTTCGGAAACCACCATATATCCTTGTGTGAGTTTTTTTGCGTTTATTTTGATTTATTGTATCCTCAATAAAAATTTAACTAATAATAAGTAACCAAGTCTTAACTCTAAAATTTTAAGTTTTAAGTCCAGCCAGTGCCAGACAAAAATGTTTTTTTCTGCGGGTGCTTCTTAGGTTGTCTTTTACGGCTCAAGAAAGAGTGTCCCTCCTTCTCAGCCGAGCGGGTCCTCTAATGTTAAAGATGTTGATGGCTATGGGATTTGGGTGCAACTAAAGTATTTTTTATATATCATGCCACATGTTTTGAGTATACAGTCTTAACCATCGGAACATCTAATCTTTATGAATGCGCTGGCGTCTGACGTACCAGGGGACTGCTTTTCTCTACATTTGATGCCAAGGCAGTGTCCCACAACTGGATACCATAAGATCATATTGGTTTTGGAATAGAGTTGTATAACAGAGTTTAAAATCCAGGCTTAGTGTAGAATTTCTTCCAATAAGTCAATTCATTTGAGCCGCTTTTAATTTCATTTGGGTCACCTTTGCATTTATGTGGAATTTCCATGTTAGACGACGATCAAGATGAACACCGAGATATTTAACTTCAGTGTGTTATAGTTTGTTTATTTATTTGTATGTGCAGGTATGATTCTCTTAGTAATGTAAAATTAATGTGTATATACTCTTGCAGTTTGCGGAAAGGTTCTTCATCAGTGAAAGTTGTTATGTATATGTTGCTGCTCATCGGCAAGCCAGAGGCATATATCGAATATAATATAGGATCGACGCTGCCTTGAGGAACTCTGGCTTCAATCGGCTGTGGAGGGCTTGTAAAACTACTTTTCTTAAGCTTAAGGGTGTTTGCGGGTAGGTCTTGCTTTAGTTTATGTATTAAGCCTTCGTGCCATACCTATGTTGCCTCCTAAAATATAATTGGCGATCTGTAATGCATCCAGCACCATTCAGTATGAGTGTCAGCTTACTCTAAATAGCTTCTCATATAGTTTTGACATGTTAGACAATAGGCTTATAAGCCTATAGGATCCCACTTTCATATGATATTTGCCTGTCGAGGTATCATGGTAATCAACGAAACCTACTATTCTGCAGGATATTATTCGAGGCGCAAAATACAATTAAAAACAAATAAAATGATCCTTTTTGCAGTATAGGGTAACTCTTATAGCATTTATTTCTTATTTTATCAGCACCTGTAGTTTTTTTTCGAGTTTAAGACCACAATATAAAGTTCAATCTCACGAATACTGAACTTCAAGGGAGCATCTGGTACAGCGAGTTCTGGTGGCAGCTCAATTATATCATTAGTCGAGCTCATGCAAAAATATTTGCAGAGAAGGGGTTTTTAAATATTCTAATAGTTATTTAAGCTGTATAGTACATATGAGTTCATGTGCATATTAGCTCAGTTTTACCGGTGTTGATGTGGAAAATTTATCTTTTCCATAAATAACTTGTTAACAAAATTTCGAAAAATTTCGTTAATTGCTTAAATAAATTTTTGAGATGTTCTTACATGTTTCCAAATAAGTTTTTTCTTCATAAAATAAAATTAAGTTTAAGTAAACTTGTTGCATGAAACTTATATACAGGGAAGGGAGCAAGTTAAACGAAAAAAGCGGTATGAAATAAAATTTCAGACTTGCAGCAAGCAAATAAAAAACGATTCTTAACACAAATTTCGAGAAATTTCATGAAAATTTTGTCTTTAATAAAGATAAAATAAACGAACTTAAGCTTAACTTAACAAATTCTTTGGAATAAAACAGATACTGGTAGAAAAAATCACTACAAAACTCAGTCATAAAATAATAAGGACCATATACATTTGGCATAACTGACAAAATCAAACTGGTTTGACTATTTGGTCCATACAATTTGACATTAAAAATCACTGTAGATTGAAGTCGTGACGCAGTACTATATCTACAGGGATTTTTAATGCCAAATTATATGGGAACACTCGTTAAAGTCCATTTCAATTTCGCCTATTATACTAACTTTTTGCCAATTTTATGCATTTGGTTCTATACTTTCATAAAATAAAAATAAAATTTTTCTCGTAAAATAAAATGTGTATGTAATAATTTTCCAAACAATGTTTTCCAGACCTCGTCGCGGACCCCCTAGAATATTGTAACGGGCCACCATTTGAAAGTCCTTGATCTATAAT
This sequence comes from Panzeria rudis, assembly GCA_956483635.1. Taxonomy (NCBI): domain Eukaryota; kingdom Metazoa; phylum Arthropoda; class Insecta; order Diptera; family Tachinidae; genus Panzeria; species Panzeria rudis. Next base: position 66,006,225 of record OY101451.1, read on the forward strand.
ATATTTAAAATAATTAGGTTGATTGTAAAATACAACCAAGGTACGTTCGTTTATATTCTGTATACCGTATTTCTTATTTAATTCTAAGCTACCTTACAAACTGCTGCGTACGCTCTTTAATAAACTTACAAATATTTCGTATATACGCTTTTAGTATTCCTTTATTTATATTACAACTGTGTATTTGAAGAGCATTTAAAGTATTATATTAACATCTTTTGGATCTACTAAATATTAGAGGCAGACATTTCATTCTCAGATATACATATTTTTTAGACTGATGTTAATGACAGTAGATTACTAACAGTTTCTAAACCATAAATTGTGACTTAAAGTGTATTTTCATTTCAGCTCAAATTCTAGTGTGCTACTTCATTATCTATGTAAAATTGTATGTTGTTTATGAAGAATTTCTGGTTTAATTCAAAAATATGTATGCTCGTCTTTTAATATCTACGTACAGCCGCTTTCATATGTATATGCACTAGGGTGATCGATTATTCCACATTTTCCAGAACCCGGTTTTCAAATTGTTCGACTATTTGATATATAAAAACCCCTATTATGGTTTTAAAATTGAGCAAAAACCGGTCAACCGGTTTTTTAGCGAGAAAGTTATTATACAAAAGTTTTGATTTTAATTTGCTTTATTAAAAAAAGTTAAAACATAATGTAAATAATGTCCGCACAAAAACATAAATTTGGAAATAAGTCCAAGTTCCTATCCAAAAATATCGGTCGTTAAAAGTACTGAGATCAAAATGAGAAGTACAATACCATCTCATTTCTAGGTGAACTGCTAACTTGGCAACATTTCCCCCATAATTCTTCCCAATATTAGAAAGGTAAAAACAATATTGCCAAAATGCCAACAACACTTTTCAGATATGTAGTTTGACATCCATTCTACATCCATCACAAAGCCACTTTAATTCGCCCCTGCTTTTTAATATTGTAAAAGCTTACTTTATTGGCAAAATATAGAAGAATAGTCCGTGGATTTTTTAATTTTAAAAAACCCCCGGACTATTCGACATTCGAGATATCAACATTTTTGAAAAATCGACAATCGTCTTGCGGAAAAATCCGAGTCGATCACTCTAATAAGTACTTATGTATGCCCAGTATTATAAACTAACTGAAATACACTTCAAAAATATTTATATCTTTTATAAGGATTCACACATATATTAAACGCTTTTGCATGAAGACTTTACAGATGACAACAACAAAGCAGCACAAAGAAAAAGTAGGTCAAACTAAAACTTTCGTATTGCTATTTTCATTGTATGTTGTTCTGCAAAGAGAATAAAATTAAAAACCATCATTTAACTAAAAAAAAGTTAAAACATAATGAAGCAGAAACCATTAGAGTTATTTCGAAAACAAGAATGAGATAGATACCCTGCAGATTATATATAACTAGTTACGTTTTGAGACAGTCATATTACTAGTTGTAACGATACTAGTCAAAACTCAACAAACACGCCGGCTTGATTTCAAATTGAGTGTGATTCGAAATCAAACCTTTCTTATTCACGTTGTTAATCATGATAATAAATTTTTTAATCACAAACAATATACACACTACATATGTATACTTTTCTCACAAGCAAACAGTATATATGTAATTTTTCTGCAGTTGTCGCTGTAAATAGAATTTCCTCCTTGATTTGTAATTTGAGAATACCTCCACATCAAATTGATAACAAATTGGTAAAACACTGATTGTCAAATGTTTATATTCAATCATTAGCACCTTGAATTCAAGTGTTAAATAGAAACCTTTGAAAAAGGTTTGAGAATTGTGCTTGATGTCAAATGATAAAGTCATCTTATTTCAAATGTTTGATTTTGTGTTTGCTAGGAAAGGACTGTTATATTAATAATTGTAATTAGGCTAATAACGATACTATTAAAAAAACGACGTTTTGGAGCAGTCATATCACTAGTTGCAATGATACTAGTAATTTAATATCTAGTTTTTAAGCAAAAGGTCTCTTTTTTATATAAAAAACAATTCACAATAACAATTGTATTTTTATTTAAATATTTCGCTACTCCTTTGTGTAGCATCGTCAGGAAATAATTAATGTTGAAATTGATAATAATAATATTTGGAAAATAGTTTGTCATATAAAAATTTGAAATATATGCACAACAAACAAAGGTAAAAAAAAACAGAATAACTATACTAGCAATTTAAATTATTTGTTTATAAATTGACATATTTTTAGATGTAAGTACATAAAACAAATATTTAGCTTTAAATATAATAACAAGAAAGTGGCTCAGTGTACATGCCTTGATATTTGAGGGCTGTGTATTCATACCGCGGTTGAGCGAAATGCTTTTTAATATTTAAAAAACCATTAATAAGCTAGTAAGCGCACTAGTCTACAATAACTAGTACAATAACTAGCATATAAATATATACAAATGAACTAGTTGGGCTCCTATGAGAACCTAAAATTAAAATCGATAGTTCGATATATGAAAGGACAGATACGTAACTAGTCTCAATTAAAAAGAAACTAGTATACTTCTAACCACATACTAGTCATCTTGTCTGCAGGGTATTTGAACATATGAATACGAACATTATTAAATGATTAAAGGCTCAGTTAGCCGACCGTAACGTTGATGTAGTTGCATGTGCTGATCGTTTCTGTCACATTGCAAAGCTATGAGACAGAAACGATCAGCACATGCAACTACATCAACGTTACTGTCGGCTAACTGCGCCTTAAGGCACAGTTAACATACATATCTACATAGGTTGAAGACTCTACCATTTACGAAAGGTTTAAGGCCACTCAAAGTATTAAGGCTCAGTTAGCCGACCGTAACGTTGATGTAGTTGCATGAGCTGATCGTTTCTGTCTCATAGCTTTTCAATGTGAAAGAAACGATCAGCACATGCAACTACATGAACGTTACGGTCGGCTAACTGAGCCTTTATGGTGTTTTTTTTTCACAAAAGACGCTATATGTGTTTCCATGTAAAAAGTGAAATTTGGTGTTCGTTTCTTAAAAATGTTTTGCTTTATTATTATTCTAAAAAAATCACCCTCACTAATGGTGGAAGACATGACACTTTACGCCCCGTATAAGTCTACAGTGGTGTTAGTACCCTAAAAAATGGAGGCTTTTGTTTATGAAGAGTGCTGCTAGACGAAGTTGGGAAAAAATCGCCTCGAATTAGAAAGTAAAAAAAAAAGTTTTTAAAGTAAATGTTTCTACTGTTTTATAGAATAATTATGAGAAAACATTATATTGTCAATTCTAGATTGTCAGTAATATAAAATCTTACTGAATTCGTTGGTATAAAATTTTTCGCAAACAAAGCGTTCAAACTTCGGGTCGATAAATCGGCAATCTGGCGGGTGTATTTTTATGTTTACATATTTTATGAGAATAAACTAAAAATATTTTTAAACTTTTTAAAGGAAAAATTTTAAACTATACAAATCTACAGGTGAAATATAATAAAATTTATTCTGAAGATGTGGATCGGATCTTGTATTAAAAAACAAGAGTTCGAAGAGAGTAGCAACATTACAGATCCCTTCAGTTAAAAATTAGGAATGAAGGAATGTACGAAGGAGCTTAAAAATATATTAGAACTCTAAAAAATTTAACATATAAGCCACAAACAGATTATTCTCAATGGCCACACAGAAAAAATTATCATAGGTTTTTATTTTAACAGACATGTGTTTTATTTTAACACACATTTGTTTTTATATTTTACTATTTTTTTCTTTGGTTTTTAAATATTCCAATACAAAATTTTTATAGAAAAAAATTCTATTTTTTTCTTATTTACGAATTTTAGTGTTTAATTTTACGAATTTTGTGATAGGTCCTATTTCCGTAAAATAAATGTTTGAATTTATGAATTTAGTAATAGAATACGAATTATAGATTTTTTCTGTGCAACAGCCAGACTTAACTTAAAAAACCGGTATCTAAAAGCTTCCACTACGAAGTTCGAATTAACCACTTACAAAAGGTATCTATTCTAAACATATCTAATGATGTAGTTTAGTTGTCACCTATTATGCTGTCGTTCCCTTGAGATTTGATATTCAGGAGATTATTGTTCGATTAAACTTGAAGAAGATATTCAGGAGATTATTGTTGGCTTAAACTCGAAGAAAGCCTCAGGGGGTGATAAAATCAGCAACGATATCCTTTTCGAGCTACCCTGTACTGCAAAAAGGACCATTGTTTTAATTTTCAATGTTATGCTATGTGCAAAACACTATCCAACAGAATGGAAGGTTTCTTTGATTACAATTTTACTTAAGTAGCCCAGCAAAGTGGTTGGGATACAAATATTATTCCAAAAAGTCCACGAAAAACAGATGAAATGCCCCAAATAATGGAAATTGCGAATGGAATGACCAATTTTAAAATGGGTATACCGGCATGGGAATTGGCAGAAAAAAGTATGGAGTAGTTGAAAAACTGTCCAGAATATGGTATAACAGTTACATACGTACGGAGACTTGCAAAATATATAAAGCGCTCTCTGCTTTTTAATGTTTTTTCAGCCAAACCACACTTTTGATAATTTAATACAGCTGATGTCAGATGCCTTGTCAGATGAAAATAGAACACGCTCTAATTGAAAATTTTTCATCTAACTTTGCTTCTGTAAATGTCATCTGACAATGTTTCATATGTTTCACACGGCATGTATCACTTTTGCAGTGGGAAATTTGACAAGTCAGATGTAAAATACATGTCGTCTAAAGTCAGCATAACTAACTAACGTTAAAAGTATTTAAGGAAAATATATACACCTCAAGTTAGTTGTTAAGTTTTTTTGCCTTTAGCAAAAGTGAGGTATAAATTTAACAAATTTTTCATTATTACAACATCGCTGTAAAAAAGTAATATTTATTTTAGAAAGTATGGCTATGCTAGAATATTTACCGACTACTATTTAATGGTTAATAAATGCAGTGGCGTTGCCTTACATATGTATGTATGTATGTATGACAAAGTAGAAAGCAGGGCAGTTTATGAAAATTTGGCACGTTCAACTGACTAAAACTCGTGCTAAAAGTTACAGCTAGGATCAAGGCGCATCTAAGAGGTGGGAACATTAGCACAGCTGACTAGCTTGATGTATCAGTTGAACATTAAGGAATAAAAAATTCGCTTAGAAAAAAATAAAACGCCTTAAGGGCCCCATATGCATTACGAAAACTAGGCTTGAAGTTAGCATAAGTGACGAAATTTAACTAGATCTCGACTAGAAACTCCCAAAAAATTGGGGCCTTTTTGGGAGCGTATGTGGCAAACCCAAAAGGGTTATCCTATTCGGGATCCGACCGGGAACTTGAAATTAATGATTTGACAGAAGTTCTTCAAAAGTGGGCAACCATTGGGGATTTGTTGGGAAAACCTACATAGACTTTAATCGTATTTTTGATCATCTTCGGTACAGCTGATTGTAGCTTACACAGGGCCGCATTAACAAATGTGAGCGCCCTGGGCTAAATAAAATGTTTCGCCCTTGTATACATAGTTTTATTAAAATTTCATTTTAATTTTTTAAATATTCTTGAATTCAAAACTCAAATATGTATTTACACAAAAGAAAATTATTCAAAACGTTTTATAAACATGTGTAAATTAAATATTTAATAACTTAACTTTAACTAAATTAAATAATGTTTGTTTAACTTTTATATTTTAAAAATAAATAAAATTTGTTCGACCTTTAAATTAGGGATGTAACGAATACCGATACCGATACCGATAAATCGGCGATACTTCAGATTTTCCGATACATCGGTATCGGCGATATTTTACTGTCGATACGACGATACTTTAAAAAATTTTTTCGGAGTTTTTTAACAAATAATTTATTTTTGTTCAATTTTACCATGAATTAAATTCACTTCGTTATTTTTTAAATCTTATTAATATCAATTTTAAAAACTAATAATATTTTATGCTGTTATTTTGCAAAAAAAAAAATTATTTTTTGTTAATTTTACCATGAATTCAAATTCAAGTCGTTGTTTTTTTAAATCTTATTCCAGCGAAAAAAGACACTCCAAAGAAGTCATTAAAATGTAGAATTCGCGATCCGGAAGTATTTGGATAATTTCTAATTAGTTTTACATATCCTTGCCATTGCAAGAAGTTCTGTTTTTCGATTACCAATCACCGAATCGGAAGCGATGCTAGGACAAATTTCTTTTTCGGTGTTCTATAATGATTTTTCCTCAAGGAAAAAGGATAAAAATTACCCATTTTCACAATTTTTTTATGCGAATTTAAACTCAAAACTTTATTTTCATGTAAATTTAGGTGAATAAATATAAACTTAGAAGACTTTTAATAATTAAGCTATTAAGTTATTATTTAGAAGAATATTAGTTGATAAATGTCCTTTAAAAAATCGATTTTTTTAAAAGCATGGCGAGTATTTTTTAAAATTATAAAGGAATTTAAAATTTTTTCTTGCTTTTCTACTAATTATCTGCATATTTTTAATATAGATTTTTTGAAAGCAAAGAAAATGTAGCTCCTTAAAAATTACTTCCAATTTTTTATACTGGGTTAAAATCAATTTTAAATATTCTCTCTTACAATGTAGTTTTGTATAATAAAAAAATTGCACTTGAGTTTTGTTGATCTAAATATGTTGATCGAATATTGAACTTAATTTCAATATTCGTATCGGTATCGGAATCGGTATCGGCGATATTTATTTTTAAATATCGGTATCGGTATCGGATCGGCAAAACGGCGTATCGTTACATCCCTACTTTAAATATTAAAAAAAAATTTAGTTTTGATCATTTTGGCTTTTGTGTATCATTTTGGTTTTTTGGCGCCCTCGGATCGTTGGCGCCCCTGGGCTATAGCCCAATTAGCCTTATGGTTAATGGGTGCCTGAGCTTATAATTATCACCTTAACAGCTTTAGCAATTTTAATCAATATTAGAGTTTGCTATTTTTCAGAATTGAGCACGTTTTTGGGAGTTTGTGATATTTCCCCACAGAAAATCAATCGGGTCCCAAATACTTTTCTGCGTTACATCCCAATTGGATCCCAAAAAGGATTGCATAAAAATGTCTAGTCGGGATCTTACTGATTTTTTCTATATATGTGTGTAGAAATCATAAATCACGATATAATATATTCATGAGCCTCGACTCAAACCCGACTAGAAATTGTCATGCAAACACATTCTAGCTGGGATCCCAATTGCGATGTAAAACAGAAACGTATTTGGGACCTGATTGGTTTCCTGAGGAGAAATATGAAGTTTTGTAAAGATTTTTCTGCATTTCCGGCCTCTGGCCGGGCTTAAAAATTTTGATCTTTAGGTATATCGAAAATTGGATTCGCTGAAATTATCCTACATAGCCGGCCTTTCGCCGGGCTTAAGGTTTTTTCCTCTAGGTATGTCGCCGTGTAAAGGTTTTTCTGCATAGCCAGCCTTCGGTTGGGCTCAATGGTTTTTTCTTCTAGGTATATCAAAGAGAGGCTACGCTAAGTAAACATTTTCTTGTATAGCCGGCCTCACGCCGGACTTAAATCATTTCTTCTTTAGGTATGTCGAAAATTGGCTTCGCTGAGTAACGGTTAGTCTTCATTGCCGGCCTTTGGCCGGACTTAAGGATTTTCTTCTCTAGGTATGTCGAAAAGAGGCCACGCTGAGTAAAGATTTTTCTGCATTAACGGACTCCGGCTAGGCCTTAGAATATTTTCCTTTAAGAGTGTCTAATAGTGGCTTCGACGAGTTAAGATTTTGGCTTAACCAGAATTAGACATTTAATGCTAAAAGTTCGTATGCCAGTCCGAGGAGAAACCCGTCATTAGCTGCTTCAAGCGAAACCACTTTTCAACATATCTAGAGAAGAAAATCCCTAAGCCCAGCCGAAGGCCGCCAATGCAGAACAATCGTCAATAAGCGAAGCTAATATACGACATACCTAGAGACAAAAACACCTAGATCAGAAAACTCTACTCAGCGTGGCCTCTTTTCGACATACCTAGAGAAAAAAACCTTTAAGCTCACCCGAACGACGGCTATGCAAAACAATCTTTCTTTAGCGAAGCCACTTTTCGGCATACCGAGAGGAAAAAACTCTTAAGCCCGTCCGAAGGCCGGCTATGCAGAAAAATATTTACTCAGCGAAGCCACTTTTCGACATACCTAGAGGAAAACCCCTTAAGCCCGGCCGAATGCCGGCTATACAGGAAAATCTTTACTCAGCGAAGCCAATTTTTTTTAAGATTTCCTCATAAATGTATGTCCAACAGCGGCTTCGCTGCAGAATGACAGTCTGCCTGGCCGGCCTTTGCCCGGGTTTATTGATTTTCTCATCTATGTATATCCAACATCGGCTTCGTTGAAAAATTATTTTCTGCCTGGGCGGCCTTCGGCCGGGCTTAATGATTTTCTAATCTAGGTATATCAAACAGTGGTTTCGCTGAAGAATGATTGAGTGCATAGCCGGCCTTTGACAGGGCTTAATGATTTTCTCATCTATGTATGTCTAACAGCGGCATTGCTGAATAGTAGTTTTTTGCCTTTGGCCTGGTAGGGGCTTCGGTCTGGCTTCATAATTTTTTCATCTATATATGCTCAACATCGGCTTCGCTGAAGAATTATTTTTTGCATAGCCGGCCTTCGGCCAGGCTTATTGATTTTCTCATCTATGTATGTCAAACATCGGCGTCGCTGAAAAATTATTTTCTGTCTCGGCGGCTTTCGGCCGGGCTTAATGAATTTCTAATCTAGGTATATCCAACAGCGGTTTCGCTGAAGAATGATTGAGGTATGCACAAAATCATTCTTTAGCGAAGCCACTGTTCGATACACATAAGTGAGAATATCATTAAGCCAGGTTTTGCAGAAAATCATTATTTGGCAAAGCCGCTATTGAGCATACATAGATGAAAAATTATTAAGCCAGGACGAAGTTCTTCGAGGCAAAAAATTATTCTTCAGCAAAGCCGCTGTTGGACATACACAGATGAGCTAATTATAAAGCTGCACAACATAAACCCCATATTTTATTTTTAGTTTTTAAATTTTCTATTACCTAGGCTTCTTTTTATTTCATTTGGACTGGCCTTGCTAAACTGGAGTCAAAAAATTCAGGCAGTGATATCTCAAAAACGAGAAGAGATATCAAAACATAAAAAAAATCAAACTTGAAACGTCGATATTTCGAAAAAGAAGCTGTATCGAAAAATTTGACTAAGGAACCATCATCAGATTGCGGTGCCGTAGAATCCGTGGAATCCCCACAACAGACAAATCACTTAATTCTTCTTGGGCAATTATTCATAAGAACTTGGTGTGATTTAATATAATGAACAATGATCCAAAGAGATGGGCGATTGTTAACTTTGTGAGTTGTGGGATTCTTCACAAAATTTTGGGCGATTTGTACTTTGCTTGGGTCTTTATTCATTATGAACAATAGCCCAAAAACATTGGGCGATTATTCATCTGGGTGATTTGACATTTTCCTTCACACAATTATTCGAAAAGCTAAATATTCACTATTTTATACAAAACGTAAATGTACAATTGCACAAAAAATATTTTTTCCTCTTGTACATTTTTTAAAATGTGTGATCGTTCATAATGAACAATCACCCAAAAAAGTATTTATGTCAAAACACCCAAGATCAACGAACAAACGCCCTAGTTTACAAAAACAAATTTTTAGGCGATTGTTCATTGGGCGATAGTTCTTTGGGCGATTATTCATTCATGCAACCCTAAATTCTTGTCTTAAAAGAACGGTAAACTGCATTTCTTCACGGGAAAGAAATTGCCAAGCCTGTAGTATATTTAACAAGAGTTTTGCAATATTTCCGACACTTTTTTTATTTAATTCATCTGATTTTTACTTGAAGGCATCTTTTAATAAATTTGTGGCAATAAGGAAAAAGTACTTAAGTCACATTTTATAGTTTTTTAGGAGAGCGCTTTTAAACGTTCAAGTGAATTTTTAGAATTATATTCCTATTGCACTTAATATTGAATTTTCGTTCTTCGATTCTTTTAAGTTAGGAATATATGGTTCTTTTTACGATAATAGAGATATTAAATTTAAAATTTATTAAATTACAAGCTGAATTAAGCAATTATTCCATATAAGATTATGAGTTGAAAAGAGATAAGCAGCAAGTAACGGTACATGGCAGGACTTTGAAACTTTGACAGATAGTCTGATTTATCGTAAGTAATCGATTTTCGTCGAAAAAAGATTTTCGAAAAGCATGTCGCTTGAGCGTTTTTGGCTATTATGGCTCGATATATTATATCAAAAAGGCTTTATTTAACAAGCTAGGTTACAAAATGTATGTTTTTGCATGCGGTTAACGATAACGACGCGAAACGGTCACTACGTACAGTTACCCGAAGTCAATCACCAATCACATGCGGTGGGTTAAACGCAAAACTCTCCAAGGCCAATAAACGAACTAAGGCCTGGTTGGCATTAACGAAGTCATTTCCAACGCCGCGTAATCTTAACTCGCCCAGAGCTGCTTTACGAATGCAAACAAATTGAAAAAAAAAATATTGAAAAAATATCTTAATTAACAGAAAGACTCTCATAAATAAATGAAATATATTCTAGACAGTAAATTATATGTATAAAAGTCAAATTACGTTACTATACGATTGTATGAGGCCTTTTTTAACTTTTATTTTCAAATTTAATTTCTTATTAAAACTTTAAATTTGTATTTAAAATAAGCCAGGTAAAGGTGACACTCAGTTTATTTTGCGGTGCATTATTTATTATTATTTTAAAATAAATAACAATGAACTACGCAAAACGTTTTTCTTTAAATGAATATATTCAATTTTGCTTAAAAAATTTCTAGAAACTACTAAATGACAATCAACCAAATTTTAAATGTTTATTTGACGTTTCTCGTTATTAAATTTCAATCAAGAATTAATAACTTATGTTTAAATAACAAGCTCATATTGCACTTTTCTTATAACTTCAAAGCAACTTTTATTTAAATTCTAGGAAATGATCATTAGAAAATTTAAATTATCAGTTCGTTTAGATTGCAGAAATTGTAGTGCGAATATTTTTTATACTAATGTGATTTAAATTATTATTTTTTTGTAAACTTATTCAATTATAATTAACGAGTATTTACTTTGTTTGAGTCATAGTTGTTATTGATTTTTTGCTTATTATATATACAAAAATAATTGGAAAATAAAAGACAATACAGGTTTTTATAAATCTCGTTTGAATGTGGGAATTGGCAGTGAGGTGGCCATCACTTCTTTCAAAGGTTGTAATTTGTTTATGCGGGTATCTTTTGAGGTTCTCTGCAATGGGAGTCAGAAATTTGTCTACTAATGTTTAATGATTTCATCTTTCTATACCGATTTTTTCCAAATAATATAAAAAAAATTACCATAAATAATAATAATAATAATCCTCATTGATGTGGTCGTCCCAAAGTGGAAGTATGCGGAAAAAATATCAAAATATGCGCAGCTCATAGAGCCTATAAAAAGGCAATGGAAGGCGAAAGAGGTACGGATAATACCGTTGGTAATATCAAGCACTGGAGCTATACCACATCATATGCTGGAAGGACTTCAGGACCGGGATGTCGAACCTGCGACATCCCGGTTAATAGTATAGCAAAGAAGAAAAATTTTTAGACAATTATATTATCTTATTTCCACTAAAACGCAACAACAAAAACCAGGCCTTAAATCGTCACATCCGTGAACGTACAACTCGTCACGTAAAAACGCCATTTTCGGATTATGACATAAGTGAACGTACTGTAATCCCATACAGTTTATACGATTGACGTGTCACGTAATTCATTTTAGTACGATTTGAACTTATTTAATGTTGCATTTTAAAAATTGTAATATCAATGGCACATACTCATAGTCATCAAAAAAGTATGCTTTATGAGTTCTAAAGATAACTTTAATTAAAAATACTATTTTGATATACTATATACATGAAAAACTATACTTTACGCGCAAAAGTCTGTATTAAACTTAAAACTAGCTGAAGTTGTTTATAACACCACTTAAAATCAATATTTTTTTGCTTCTCTGAACAATTTTCAATGCAATTGTTGGCAAAATAATTATATTTAATTTTTTTCATGTACTATTTTATATTGATTTTTTTTAATTGTAACTTTATCAATTCCTCACCGATTTTAGTAATTTTAGGCTTATTTTAATTGGTATAAGATAGTCTTCTCAATAATGTAAACAACTTAGAATGGTTTCAAAAAAAGTGTTGGAAAAAATACTCCAAACTTGAAAAAATTTGAAACATAACAAAATATGCCCTTTAATCGATTTTTTCTAAATTCTCTAAAAGTCTATGAAATTGTTTCATTCATACAATGAAAATTTTTCTTGCATAAAATGAAACAGATTTCATAACAAACATTTTTATACAAAAAACTTTAAAAGCGCTGAATGCACGCTGTTTTTATTGTGCCTGTCGGCTTAAGTGGTTAAGGCGTTATATACAAATCTGATTATGAAAATCAATAGTCCGAGCTCGATACTGTGAGCGGTTGTCAACGTGGTAGAATAGGATCGTAATCGAAGTCAAATAATTAATAAAATGCTGGCATACAGTTTCAGTTAATGTGCTTACTTAAGAAAATTTACAAAACGTGCAATCAATGGCTTAATTTCGTATGTAGTTATAATGAAATTATTTCATTTATTGAATGAAACCGTTTCACGAAATCAATAAAGTGTTTTATATGAAACTTTATGAAATATTCTTCATTAATACAATGAAATCTTACGATATCTCATTATTAATGAAAAAGTTCATTGATCCAATGAAGAAATTGATAGCTGGCACGAAACTTTCCTTTTAGTGTAGTTATTCAGCATTACTTAATATAATTCTAGACTACTGGACTTGTTTTTTTAGTTATTTTACGTCGGGTTTTTAGTAGAATTTTTTGGTTTTTTTAAATTTTTTTTAGCAAAATATATTAAATTTGTTGGAGATATTATCAAGAATGAATTTTCAGAAATATATAATTTGTTGTGGGTTAGCTAATCAATATGCCTGCATTTCGTTGCGAGCTAATGCCAACTCATCAGTAGATCTTTAACCATTTTGTTTGAAAAGTTTCCAAACTCGTATGCTTATCGAAAAACTCTCAAACGAGAAATGAGAATAACAAACACATGTATAAGCATAATAGATTTAAAAAATGTATACAACCATAACATTCTAAAGATATTTTTGAAACTTAATTTGTTTATTAATATGATTATTTCGAACGTATTTGCTTTGTGAATCCAAATTGATTACTAGGCTAAGGCTCGTAAGAATTGGACATGATTAATATTCCAAGGAACAAGAATTAAGTTGATGTTAATTTTTCACTTGTTCCTTGGAATATTAATCATACCTAATTTTTTCTGAATATAAAGTTACGAACCTTAATGCTCATTTAGCCGACCGTAACGTTGATGTAGTTGCATGTACTGATCGTTTCTGTCTCATAGCTTTTCAATGTGACAAAAACGATCAGCACATGCAACTACATCAATGTTACGGTCGGCTAACTGAGCCTTTATCCTAATAATCAATTTGGATTCACAAAGCAAATACGTTCGAAATAATCATATAAATAAACAATTAGCTACTGGGTTTTCACATGTTTACATGTTCATATATAAAATCAAACCAAAAAAGTTTGTCTTGAGTAGAAAAAAATCAGATAAATGGGAATGAAAAAAATAAACCGATGGCAACGCTGGGAGAGTGCAGTTAATATCAGCTTGAGAGTAGGGATGTGACCTCGAGTAAAAAAAATCGATTACTCAATAATCGATTTTTTTATGTAGGGATAAATCGATTTGTGAAAAATCGATTTTAAAAAATAATCGATTTTTTTATACGAAAAATAAACGATTTTTCATACGAAAAATGCATATTCGATGCATTAGTGAAAATATATTATGAATATTTAAATTTAATTCGAGTGAAAGTTATTCAAGATATTAAGTATCAAAAAATAACCAAATGGTCCATTTTCAGATTTTATTAATTCAGATTTGAGTTCTTCACATACAAATTTTTAATACTCCTAAAAATTTTTTTTACAGTAAAAATAATACAAAACAATAAGAATAAAATATGTAAAAATTTTTTAGTCTCAAAACTAAAATACAAAGCACAACACTTGCTACAATTTAAGTTTAGATAATGAAAAAAAAAACGAATATTAATTGTTATCACAAGTGATCCGTACATAGTTCAACATTTGACTAAATTAAAAATCAAATTACCTGGTAAACATTAATAATTAATAAAACGAAAATCGTTTAGTCTTAAAACCAAAAATACAATAAGTTGTTCCTTAAACTCTGAGCTTAAATAATAAACCTAAAGTAAATAATTGCCACAAATGTCCAGTATTACTTAACATTTGACTAGAATCGAAGTAAAATAAGCCAATTCGTTTAAGGGCCAATATTACAACTAGGCAATAACTAAAGGACGAATAAAAGGTTTACCTTTATTAAAACTTTAGATTAAATGAAAGTGAGCGATAAGTTAAAGTCAGGTGCATCCTACCTGGTACGTTAAAGTAAATTTGTAATAATGATAAACTGTTTATACGTCCGACAAAAGCCTGCATTTAGCTATTGTCAAGTTGTAATAATGGCCCTAAGTAGTAAATAAAACGATTAGGTTTGTTCAAAATGGCCGAACTGCATATTGTTTTTGTATTGTTGTACTTGTTTTAATGCCGAGTTTACCTGGCATTGAATTCGCCTTGACAACTGATTTTTAAAGACTTGTTAGTAAAGTTACCAATTTTTTTATCCTTCGCAAAGATGGCACTATTTACAAAAATCGATTAAAAATGGGTAATTCTTATAATCGACTTATTAAAAGTCGATATTTACCTTTAATAAAATCGATTACAAAAAATCGATAATGAAAAAAAATAATCGATTAAAATAAAAATCGATTATTTATTCACATCCATACTTGAGAGTGGTTTAATTCTCGTATTCAATTTTCTCGAAAACGCTGTATATTTAAGAATTAAAATCACATTCAACAGAGCCATCTGACAAGTGGTGATAAGCAAAATACACGTGAACACTGACGATGGAAGTGTAGCAGCTTCCGAAAGTGGCGCTACTCTGTTCTGCTGTGTGCGTTGAAAAATTAAGTTCATGTTACTTTTTCCTTTCTTCCTTGGAATATTAATCATGTCCAATGCTTTCTAAATATAACGTTACGAACCTTAGCTTAATTTGTTTATATTTTTTATACGTTTATTATTTATTGGATCTTTAATTACAAATTTAACTAACAATAAGTATTAAAATCTTATCTCTAACAATTCTATATATATTCTATATATATATATATATATATATATATATATATATATATATATATATATATATATATATATATATATATATATATATATATATATATATATATATATATATATATATATATATATATATATATATATATATATATATATATATATATATATATATATATATATATATATATATATATATATATATATATATATATATATATATATATATATATATATATATATATATATATATATATATATATATATATATATGTATATATATATATATATATATATATATATATAATATATATATATATATATATATATATATATATATATATATATATATATATATATATATATATATATATATATATATATATATATATATATATATATATATATATATATATATATATATATTACACAGACAAGCAGCAAAATTCTTTTTGAACAAATCTATGACCTTTCTAATCAGTTTAATGAGCTTAAAAATACTGTGGACTTTATAATTTTTTTTATGAGCTTTTAGATAGAACCAATTTTTAATTTTGCATTAAACCCCATTTTTCGATACTAATTTGTGAATAAGAGGGTACCTGTTGAACACATGAAAACAGTTGGAAGGTAATTTTGCCATGCATCTTTTCGAGTGTTGTTGAACGAAATCGGTCATAATGTTCTCGACTTAGGGTGGAATATGCTGATGTACCTATTGGACAATATTAGACAAATACATATGTACGTTTATATCAATTTCTGTGTGTTAATTCTTATGAGTGCATATTGATAAGTAATGTAGTTTTTCTGTTATTAAGTGGTATTGTTATTGGCTGAAGTATAGTAGATATCAATGGATACAGAGAGACTAAGAGAAACACATTTGTTTTCCTATGTTTCGCCCAAACAGATATTAACAGATGCTGATGTCATACAATAAGTAACTTATTGTATAAACAGGCAAATTTGTCATGCAAAACGAAGTTTGGTCGCAATTGGTCGGCTATTTAAAACGAACATCAAAATAGACAACAAAAACAGCAATAACAATGCATATCACTGTGCTGTACCTTTCAACAAGCATTAATTCTTATTGCAAGCTAGCAATAAATTTGCGCATGAAGTGTATGTGAATGTGTTTTATATGTATGAAACAAATGCACACACACTATCTGTTGTGCTAACAATTACTTTAAAATATCGGTGGTACAACAGATATTTGAAAACAAAAAACATGTAAATTTCTTATCCATTGCAAAATATTATGGTACTCTTATTGTTTAGTACGCGTAGAATGTGTGCGTGGAATAAAATCATACAATATCAGTTACACTCATTCCATTATTTATGCTTATAGTAACAGGTATGTATTTGTTACATCTGTTTTAGCAATACTTTGTGGTATAGTGGTGCACATCTTTAATGCCCACAAAAACCGAGATTAGAGAGCTATGAAATTTTTAACACCAAGTTATCTTAGACATATAAACATAATGACGTGGGAATATATTACATTTTGCATCTGTTACAACGTGGTGTTTAGTGTGTTATTCCCACAAGGGTGAAACTAAATAAGTCGATTAAAAATAATTTGTGAACCTAACGCAGATATTATTTTACACATTGCATAAAAATTGGAAGATTTGAGTTTAAGTCTAGAATCTAGTTTAAAACTTAGAGACCGTGACGTTACATACATGTAACAGTGCGTAGTAATGGGCTAAGCGCATTTAACTCGTTAAAGGCATCATAGTTTTTCTCAAAAAAGAAAAAATAAATAAAATTTGTAGGTCGGTGTTATTATTCAATTAATTTTGATCCGAATGACAACCGTAGTAGTTAAAAAATCAAATGCATTGAGCAATTATTTCTCAATGTTTTGAAAGCATGAGATCGGAATTACTTCAAAAGATACCTTATAGTTTATCTAATAGCCCTAGGACCGCTTTATTTAAAAGATACCCTCTTTATATTAATTTTTCGAACAAAATTAAAAGCTAATTTTTAAGCAATAAACACACAAAAATAATAATTAAAAAAACAAAGAAAAATTTATATATATTTTTTTTAACTCTGATTTGTTATACAACACTGACACACTCACACATTTGAACAAAGACCAGCATCAAGAACAAATACTTTCAAACTTTGAGCAGATGAAGTTATAAGACAAAAAATAATAGAAGCCGAGTCAAATAATAGACCTTTTTCTACAAGTCATACAATGGTATTTTATCCAAAGGTTTTTATTTCTTTTCATTTAATTTTTTCTTTTAATGGTTTATCTCTTGAACGTAAGAAAAAGAAAACAAAGTTTGATAGCGGGCTATTTTTCTACTACCAACTTAAATATTTTTTTCTTCATTTTTATTTGTTTGCTAAAGTCGTTTTTTTTTCTTTGATAAAATATTTTTTCTTTCTTTAAAATGTTCGCAAACACAAACATGAAAATGGTAGAAAACGATGAGAAGTAAAGTAGCAGAAAACTTTCACCAAACTATAATACATATACATATTTTAGCGCAGAGATATATTTATACGGTTAAACTGCTAACTCTACTGGCGGGATAATTTTTAAAGGTATTTTCAAAAGGTTCGATGCCACTTTGCAATATAGAGAGCTTGTACGGTAGAGTGGTTCGAAAAAAGTACATAGCCTAAATAAGATGTAAAAATATAGTTTTTACTAAATGGGCTCTAAAGTTCGATAATATTGTAAAGAAAGAAATGTAAAGAAAGAAAGTAGAGGTTGGGAAAAATCTATTTTTAAATTATTTCGGTGGTAAACAAAATGGTAATTCATTTCATTTGTAAAGTGGGGCAATGTGTCAGAAGTTATACCAACCATAAATCTCAAAATCTCCAAATGTTACACACACATCTATTTTTGGCTCTACCGAAAATTCTTTCTGGGAAGATAAGGTGCCTTTTCATCAGGATCATATATAAAATTAAATATTTACGGCCTTATTTAATGTTGCTACGATGTGAAAGATACATATAAAACTATGGACATATATTTGAATAACCATTTGGAAAGAAGGGATAAGCGCCACTTTTTGCAAATCTACTTTTCTTTACTTACATTTTTGTTTACTTAAAACAGAAATACACCTCTATATCACCTTCATTTCTTATAGCTTCAAGTCTACAAAAACAAAACTGTTAGTTGGAAGAAAGAAACAAATCAGTCTTTTATTTCGTTCTTTCAACTTATACGCTTATATCAATACATACTAATAAACAGCGAAACCGGAAATATGCCCTAAAAATGTGTTTTATGCGCATTAAATATGAACTAAAAATCTTAAAATATGCTCCTAAAATATAACAAATATAGTATTAAAACTTCATCATTTCGTTAATAATTTATATCTAGACGCTCGGTAGTGTGCCAGGCCAAGTTCTGGACACACAGTGTGTATTAACACGAAATCTTTCGAGCTGTTTTTACACCCCTCATAACTTGGCTCCACTTAATCATAAAATAATTAAACTTAAAACATAAGATCTGCCTGCAAAAATAACCTTATAGGTGAAATTCACGGTAGAATTTCACTTATAAGCTTCCCGACATATTAAGGTGTATACAGTACATATTTTACATATTGTACATATTCACTGATTCACTGACTCATCAATATTATTGGGCCTTCCACTATGGCTAGAGTGCTGAAATTGGGTATACAGGTAGGTTTTGGTGAGCAGTTAACCAGAAAAATCTGTGTCCCTTCTTTGTATGGGGTACTTCCAGTTTGGCTAGAAAATTGAAATTTGGTATACAGGTGAGCAATTAACGAAAAAAAATTGAAAATCGTTTTAATGTCCATCAATTTGGCTTTATTGGAAGGATAATTTTATGCCATTAATGTTTAAATATGATTTCGGGCATGTGGCCGCCGCGGCTGGCTCGAATAAGCCCAATTCTACAGGTCCAATTTTCAACCACTTTTTCGAGCATATGGGGCCGTATGTTGGCAATAACGCCACGAATGTTGGCTTCCAAGTCCCCTAACGTTTCTGGTTTGTTGGCGTAGACGAGCGACTTCACATATCCCCAAAGAAAATAATCCAATGGTGTCAAATCACACGATCTTGGTGGCCAATTGACAGGTCCATTCCGCGAAATTATGCGCTCATCGAATGTTTCCTTCAATAAATCGATTGTGACGTGCGCTGTGTGGCATGTAGCGCCGTCTTGTTGGAACCACAACTCATCCACATTCATGCCATCCAATTCGGGAACAAAATAGTCGGTTATCATGGCTCTATACCGGTCTCCATTAACGGTAACTGACTCTCCAGCATTATTTCGGAAGAAGTATGGCCCAATGACTCCACCAGACCATAGAGCACACCAAACAGTCAGTTTTTGTGGATGTAATGGCGTCTCAAGGGTCTCATGTGGATTCTCTTCACTCCAAATGCGGCAATTTTGCTTGTTGACGTAGCCATTCAACCAAAAATGAGCCTCATTACTGAACAAAATTTTGCGATGAAAATCAGCATCGAGATCAATCTCATTTTCGGCCCATACACCAAAATCACGACGCATTGCATGGTCTCGCGGCTTTAATTCTTGCACAAGCTGGATCTTGTAAGGTCGCAAGCCAAGATCTTTGCGCAAAATCTTCCATAAAGTTGATGGACAAAGCTCCAATTGCTGTGCACGGTGGCGAATCGATTCATTCGGGTCCTCTTCAACACTTTGCTCTACAGCGGCAATTGTTTCTTCGGTGCGCACTGTTCGACGTCTCTGCGGATGCGTATTATCACATAGAGTAAACGTAGTGCGAAAACGATCCATGGTTAACCGAATTAATTGCTCTGATGGACGATTATGTCGACCATAAAATGGACGGAGCTTGCGGTAAACTTCGCGAACTGAACCATTATTTTCGAAATAAATTTGCACGATTTGCAAGCGTTGTTCTTTTGTCAACCTGTTCATGATGAAATGGCAAACCAAACTAAATATTAATCACTTGACAGCTGACAAAATGGCCGCCAGTTAAAAAAGTGATGCCAACTTAAAGTTCTATACCTCAATAAAAAACACCCAATATATATATATATATATATATATATATATATATATATATATATATATATATATATATATATATATATATATATATATATATATATATATATATATATATATATATATATATATATATATATATATATATATATATATATATATATATATATATATATATATATATATATATATATATATATATATATATATATATATATATATATATATATATATATATATATATATATATATATATATATATATATATATATATATATATATATATATATATATATATATAGAAAAACTGATGTGAAAGTGATATACGCAAGTTGCCCCAGCTTACTTTTGAACAATATTACTCTATAACATCTATATTAATATTCCACAAAATTTTAAGGTTTTCTCTGCTATACTTTTTTGTATCTCTACAAATATTTAGAGAAGTATAAACATTTTTTTTAAGTAAAATCTTAACTGAAATTGAAAATATATAAAGTAAAGGTTTAAAAGAGCTTATATAACACTTTATCAAAAAAAGTAACTTGGTTCTAAAACGTCCATCGTTAGCGATTCAATACGCCAACAAATTTGATATAAAAATCAATAAAGAATTACAGCCCCTTTTTTCTCAATGTTTAAAAGGCATTATTTTCCGAGCCAGGTAACATAGTGATATATAAATTTGATTTTTAAATAAACTGATTTGTCTTCTTTAATGCTGCGTTTAAATTTCTTTTCAAATTCCATAATTCGATTTTTTTTCCGCCGCTAGATTGGCCTTTTTCCCTCTGTGTACTGGATGGAAAATCTAAATGTTTTTGATTTTGCGTTAAGTACACGTACACGAGCTTGATGTCAACCATATCAGAAATGTATAGTGCCCTTAACGATTTTCTGCCTAGTCATTCCTTAAGCCTGGCCAAAGGCCGGCTATGCAAACAATCTCTGCAGTACAATTTGCATGGACTTTATTTGCATTTTCTTATGGTCATTATTTCCTTTTCAACGTGGAAATAACGTCTATAGAAATTATTTAATCGGACGGTTATTACGCTTCATATAGTATGTATTCTGTTTCCTTATGTGTATGGGAGTTGAGTTAACAATGCCAGCCTGTCCTTTCATCTGTCTGAATATAAAATGTAGGCCACCAAGACCTCAAATAATTAATGGACTTAAAATTTTACTGATATATCGCACATGTTTTCATTTTTTTAATACGTACATATACATTGTATATGTTACATGCTATGATTCCTATTAGGAACAAATAAGCAAAATCGCATAAATAGCTTAAACAATTGAAAAATGCGATTATTCTCGTCCTACTATTTTTCTACGAAATGTATATATGCGAACTATCTCGACAAAATTAGAATTGCTA
This sequence comes from Panzeria rudis, assembly GCA_956483635.1. Classification (NCBI taxonomy): domain Eukaryota; kingdom Metazoa; phylum Arthropoda; class Insecta; order Diptera; family Tachinidae; genus Panzeria; species Panzeria rudis. Next base: position 66,028,053 of record OY101451.1, read on the forward strand.
AAAAATCCTCAAAAGTACATAATTAAAAATGTTTAAAGCTGTAAATAAACTAAGAATAAATCAATGGAATAAGGAAAAGTTTTAAGAAATTGGGAGAAAGTAAATTTAAAATCGCAAATTTTCTAAATGTAGAAAAGTTTAAACATTTTTCGACAACAGAAAAAATATTTTGGTTTATTGTAATTATGCATATTACAAGTTAAAAGACTAAAATATGCAGGAAAAACTGCCAAATATGCCACAAAAATGCCTTAAATATGGGACTAAGTGCAAAATATGCAAAACCTTCCTGTAAAGTGTAAAATATGCAAGAATATGCACTAACAAAAAGATGCCAAAATTCTTAAAAAATTCTGAAACGTATAAATATATCGTTTGTGATTAGATGCATCGCGCATGAAAAAACATGCAATTGTATTTTTGCGGTTTCCCTGATTATTATCACATCAATGTAAAACCACGACGATTTCATTCATTGCGCCAATTAAAATCAGAATTAATTTTATGAAATGAAAACTCTAACTTGGATTCCATAACAACCCTGAATGTAACAATAGCTGTATATCGACTGATATTGTTTTAAAAGATGCCGATGCAACCAGTTTAAAATTACATTCTTATAAGAAACAAAATTTAGAAAGCTCTTAAATTATATTAAATAAAAGTGAGCATTATATTATCGGCAGTAATTGATTTATGTTAATCCACATATGTACATTGGGGTCATCCTTAATTTAAAGTTATATTTCTACCAGGAAAAGCTATAATATTTAATTTTTGCCTCATAACTTCAGAAATATAAATTTTATAAAAAAAATTTAAGAGAAAAATTTTGCTTGTGAATTTTACAACAGTTCTATGTGTTTAATCCAAAGAAATGTTATTATTTTGGCTTAAGTCCGGTTTTTAATTTAATTGTTCAATTAATATATATTTTTTTATTTACAGAAATTTGTGAAGCATGTAGAGAAAGAAAAATTTAACTGTAGGATAGTACAAGTTACATGTTTCGAGACCAACCGGTCTATTCATCTGAATTCTTTACTGTTTAGACCACACGACCAAAGTCGGTATGTAGTTTGTAGTCAAGTCTTTGAATATCAGTTACTTTTAATAAATTCATGCTGATTTACTCTTAGAGTTGTTTTTCAGCTTTTCATTTGATAGTTATTGATATTCACTATTTTTCTCTGTTTTTTGTTAAGCTTTTTGTTTTTCTCTATTCTAATATGTTTGCCGTCGGCATTACGAAATACTAGTGTGTCAATGTTTGTTTTGTTCGTTTATATATTTGAACATTATACATTCTTAGCTCTGTACCTTCTTTGTTAATAAGAATTAAGTTATTAATTTTAATTGAACTGTATGGGTTTAATAAAAAGACATTTAATGATTTTGGCTTGAGTTCGCTTTTTAATTTACCGTAATAACTTTTCTCTAAATCTCATGGAAAACAAAATAAATTTTTATATAAAATTTACAAATAATGTATATTCGTAAATGAGTTGTTGTTTATTTCAATGCTTCCTTCGTCCTGCCAGCTCATGATAACTAAAAGTAGAAACACCTCCTCCATGATATTGTTTAAACTCTTATATAAGAGTTATAAACTGTTATAAATGATAAAATTATAGGTATAATACCTTTAGTTTTTTATGAGGGCTTTGGGTAAAGGTTCAATGGTGATCTGCATTAGCAACAATGAAATGGTCATAGAATCCAGCTATTTCCCACAATAATCAATTTCAATATATTTTTAATAAAACAATATGTAAAATATTAATTTTGGGAAAAAGTGCGATTATAAATTTAATTAAATTTAAGCAAATCCCAAAAAAAAATTCACTAATTACACAAAACTATGTTAGGTTAGGTTATCGTTATACATCACGAAACGTTTTTCGTTTTCAAAAACTTATAAAAAAAATAAGAGCGCCAAAATTTTAAATTTATACAATAAGCCTAAGATCATTAAAATGGATAGACAAATGTCGTTTTTATTTACAATTAACTGAAGGAACTCAATTGATAAACATTATATTTCCATATAAAAGAAAACTTTTAATTTGTGTGTGTGTGTGTGTGTGTGTATGTTGTGTGTGAAAGTGTGTGTGTGTGTGTGTGTGTGTGTGTGTGTGTGTGTGTGTGTGAGTGTAAGTGCGCGTGTGTATATGTGATATGAAAATAACAATTTTTGTTAATTATATTCCCTCTCTTAATTGTTTTATAAAACTATTTAAAACATTATTGTTTTTGCATCCAAATTGATTATAGACTAAGGCTCGTAACCTTTTAATTCAGAAGGAATTGGGCATGATTAATATTCCAAGGAACAAGGGTTATTGTTTTTGTTTGAAGGCGTAAAATATTATTATCCCAGTGATGCAAAAGTTGATACGGGTGTACTTTTCTTAACACTATTTGAAAGTTAAGAGTACAATAGCACCCCAATGACAAATTTAGCGCAATTTCAGAATTCTTTAGTGATGGAATTTGTTTAATTTGGAATGATTTTCCATCATCCCACGTCAAATTTGGTTGATAAGCAGATTGGTTTCGCTATGTGCCATTTTCAGTATTCTCTTGACTATACAATAAGAAGGAAAATCGTTCCGAATTATTAAGTATGTAAAAGGTCAAAGGTATAAATGATAAATTCATTCCAAATTCATTTGCAAATATGAAAAGGATATCAAAATATAATCAAAACCAAAGTGAGTTACACTTTTTTTTTCAAGCAAAGGACTTGCTGAAGTCATCTAATTCATGCTACTATAACTTCGAAATGACTAAGGGTTTATTAGCAAGAAGTATATCCTAAATAATCCTTTTCTATTCAGATCTCAACAACTTATATTCGTATTTGTGCCTTTTAGAGTTTTTTCCGAACTTTTTAGTTTCCCGGGTTGAGTTTTCAATTTCCCACAAATTCTCGCCCAATACAAAACGATAGAACATAGCACTCAATTTAATTTATTGCAACAAAAAAAAAATATCAATTCCTAAGATCTATCAAATAAGTGTAATGTATTAAAAGTCTGTTCAATAATATAATTTCAGTTCTTTACAGAGTAATTCAAAGTGAACTCAACAAATCTGTAGGTGTGCCGCATGCTTTTGAATTTTAATAAATAATTTTAATTTTATATTGTATAACTTCTGAAAAGTAGCCATTCGAAATAAATTTTGTTTACCAATTTCAGACTTTTTATAATTGCTCTAGCTTTTAAAGCAGAAAATACATTAAAATAATCTATGCTTTATTTTGTAGGTCTGTAATGAGCATTTGATATTGCTAAGCAAAACTGAACTGAAATAATTAAATGGTCTGACTCACACTCTTTTCTCGTTTTAGGTTTTTTCAATTGAACCCTGTGTGAACTATGTGGGAACCCCTCCGGTACCATGACATAACTTTCGTTGTCTTAATATAATGTCTTATGCGAAGAAAGGTGAGAAGCTTTATAATTTTTGAGAAATGCTCAATTTTGAGCTTCAAAAAACCCATCTGGTATTTGCAGAAAATATAGGCCTTCACTTCCTTATTATGCCCACTCAGTGCCGTTTCGTTATTTTCACTGGTTTACGAAATATTATTTTTTTAAAGTGCAAAATTTTACAAAAATATGGTTCAAATAAACGTAGCCGAAAAATCCACGTGTGGAAAATATATCATACACTTTGCTTGTTATGTCCACTTACTGAAAATCCGTTATTTTCATTTATTCACAAAATGTGTTTTTTTTAATTGCTGCTCTTAGAAAAATGTGAAAACAAAATATTAGGCAAATAAAATTGGCTCAAAAGTATACATATGTATATTTTTATTTTTTTCATAATTTTTCTAAAAACTACACTAAAAATGTGTTCTTACAAAGTAAAGTTGCCATAATAATATTAAAAATATCCCGGGAATTCCCGGAATTTTTTTGTGCGGGATCCAGGGAAATCCCGAATGAAGTCTATTTACATATGTGATGATCCAGATGAAGAGGGGCCTTTTCTTCCCAGCAAGAATTTTAAGTAGAACCAAAATATATGTTTGAGGAAATTTTTACGATTTTTAGATTATGGTTGGTATCACTGCTTAAGCCGTTATGACACTACATTTTTTCTTAATTTTTTAAGTTTTGGAGAACATTGCAATATGATAGGAAATTTTACCAGGTGCAAAGAGTTCAGCTATATTAAGATAAATACCAAATTGTCAAAGCTTTTACTAATGTTATCGATAAAAAATGAGGGCCTGTCAAAAAATATGTAAAAACGTTCAACTTAAAATTGACGTTTCAAGCTTGAAGCATTAAAGTGTTGCCAAGTGAGCGGGTTATTCACGAATTCAGCGATTTAGCGAATATTTTTTTAAACTTTTTTTTCTGTTGGCGTTTTATTGTAAATTAAAATTAGGCAGCACTTAAAGAAAACATTACGTTTTGTTTACATTTTGTATAGTTGTTTCTTTCTATCATTTGCTGTTTCTTTCTATCAATCCTGTAGCAAAATAATGCAAGAAAAATGTAGTGTCATAAGGGCTTTAGGCATGTTCCGAACACTTTACAAGTGGAATTTGTTTATTTATTATTACAGATTATTTCGAACCTAATTTTAAATTATCTAATAGGCATCTCTTTACAATGTTGGTGCAATAGTTTCTTAAATTTATTTATATTTTCAAAACTTTTATTTTCATTTGATAATTCATTATACTATTACAGTCCTTTATAATACAGATTCGCATGGTCGGCTTCAGTTGCTATTTCTAATACCTGGAAGTCATGTCCCTAACTTGACCGCCGAAATGACTTAAAAAGAGATTTTTCCCAACCTCTACATTTAGAGAGAAAGGAATTTTAACTTCCCTCATGTGAAATGCATTGGGGAAGTTAGAAGCTATTTTCGGAAATGATATTTTTATACACAAGATTTTATGATTTACTTCAGTACGAAAAACGGCATTCCTTTCAAAATTTTATCTAGTTTTAGGAAATTTACCTAAATCAATTTCGGCCTCCAGAATACGTCATCAGGATCATGACGTATACATATGTATGTACTTAGTGCAAATGCACTTTAATGTGCCTTTTTTGATAAGTGGTAAGTTTTATACATACATATACATGTAATTTTGAGTAAAAAATATTTCAAAATAATCAGCCTGCTCACAGAAGCCAATGCGGATTGGTTTGGTATCGATTTCTCTACAAAACCGGTTGATTGCGTTCATAAATTCCGTTTGTAATTGGATTTGCAAAATTTCCGTTGAGAAACGGAATTAATTGTTCATGAATTGGAGTTCAGAAGCCCTTTAATGTATGGATTTATCAGGTAGAACAAATTTGTCCAAGCCTCTAATTACTAAATACGCAACTTAGTATATGATATTTTGAATTTAAACAAAAATAAACACTTTTTGAACAAAGCAATTTAGTTACGTTTTCATGAACGCATTCAAAAATGGAATTGGATTGAAATTCCGTTTCCAATCCGATTCCGTATCAGATCCTGTGAACAGGCACAATATCTGTGGTCACAAGCCTTAGCCGCTTAAGTAGTTATTACAAATTTTCGGGAGAGCTCGCATCTAGCCAGTCGTCGGTCTATTTTTCTTTAACTTATTTAAAGATAATTGTCGTCTTGAAAAAGTTACACACTTAACAAATTGACAGCGAGTTGATTTAGACACGAATGTAATCGAGCACACCAATAATTTAGTTTTGTCGTAACTCGACTTAGGCGGTTAAGGGTTGTGACCACAGATGTAACAAGAATTTAGTACAATTGCTCTGAAGAAATTACAATTTTTCTTGCAAATTAATACAATTTCGTAAAATCGAATTTTTTATAAGAATATACATATAGAGCAGCTTTATATATCAAACGCATAACTTTGTGACCGCCACAAGTTAATTTTTTTTGCTTTCTATGGGTTAAGTAAGCACAGATTATGTGTTTGTGTTTTTGCTGTCATGTTTTTCGTACGCCTTTGTAAATTTTATATATTTTTGTTAACTATAGGTGTTGACGCCACTGCCTATTTGTTATTGTGAATCATGTAATTATTCGTAACTATGCTTTTATTTGTCGTCTCTTTTATATGTTTATATTCATTTTTAAAAGTGCTAAGAAAATTTTATACATATTCCACGCAGGAACTAATACTATTTTTTAGAGCTAGCAGCCATATTTTTTATAATATTGAAGATTAATTGTCAACCCAACTTTATCTTGTAAAGAAGCTAGCTAGCTACCAAAAAAAGTGTGTATTTTAAATATATTAAATTTGTGTGTATTTTCCTTTACAAATAATTAATTTCTAGGAATTAGAACATACATTGTATAAACTAATATAATTTAATAAACTGCTAATCAAACACGATAAAGCGTTTATACTTGGTGTTCACAATCTTATTGGAGGTTACTAGCTTGGGCAGCTTCACCCAACAACAATAGAATTTATAGGGAACTTGTTAGGGTTAAACATGTTGTAAGCTTCACAAGCAACATTTTCTGCTAGCAAAATATTTTTGAAATTAATATTTTTGAAGTTTAATATTTATGAAGCGAATAAAATTTTATGGTTTCTTCTAAATTTGAGCGGGATGGCGGCACTTCTTATCCCCAACCGATTGAAGTGAAAATTTTACAACACCTTTTTTTATTAATATTCACCAAACTGGGGGCCAGAGAAAAAGAAATAAAAAGAAAGTTGAAAAAGTCGCTACATAGGTAAGGGTCGCCCTAATGTACACACAAACATAAGTATACATTTTGATGTTTAATTGAATGTTTGCTCGTAACATGCGGGAGAATGTCGACAGAAGTGGTACTTTAAATTTTGTCAACAATCAGTACATAAGTAAAGAATTCAATCAAAATAATTATTGTGAACTTAAATATGTATCTTAAATTTAGTTTTATTTCTGCTTGCTTTAATTTAACCGTAGATTGATCCTAAAAAAATGGAATTCGATCCTTTGGGGCATTTTTGTTCCATATGTAAATTTTAAGACAAACTATTTATTTTTCTTCATTTTATTTATAAGTACAAACAAACACATTTTAGTTATGACTTTTTAGACCTTCTGTGAAGTCAAGAGCCACCCGCTCACCTTGATTTGATCTGAAATTCCACTTACTCCTTTTCCCAAATACGGCTGAATTCGCCATATATAATATGTGGTTTGTATTGGCTCGTGCACTCAATTGTTACAGTTTGCTTAAATTTTTGACATCGTACAATGATTTTACAAAAACAAAATGCTTGTGATTTTCGTGTATTTGTGATGTATTTGCTGTAACGGCAGTACCGACCCAAGCTCTCTGGCACAGGTGGCGGAAGCTCATTTGATTTCGTATGGAACATTTTTGTACCATAGGAAAGAATTATGAAGTTTTGAAATTACAACAAAACTTTGCAATAAATTTGTCTAAGTAATGCAAAAATCAAATTACTCATGCTGCTGTTACAAAGTCGCTAAATATTGAAATAAAATCTTCACTGACAAACAAACAAAGGGTAAAAGAAAATTCGTATGGAACATTTTCGTACCAAAGATCACTCTACGGTTAAACAACGATGTCAAACATTTCATTTATGCTAAAACACACATATGTACATTAAGCTGGTCCTCTGTTTTATGCAGAGAACAATTATTTAAATTTTTTTTGATATATGAGGACAGTCTAAGAAACTATTTTTAAGAAAATAACTCAGAACTAACCCAATATTACGCATTATTATATCGTACAGTGCTGGGATACTTATGTTGAAATACTATTTTTACAATATATAAACGTGTTAAAATGCTGGGTTTGATACATATTCTGTTTGTAACTTTATTAGTGGTGGATCGATTTCTTTATATTGGTATATAAAGTATATCACTATCCCACAGGCGTGCGGGCGGCGTGATAGAGAGCTTTGAAAATTTTTTTCAAGTGCGATTCTAGTGCTCAATTCTTTCATATACATAATATTAAATGAAATTAATAATCATAAATGATGTTTGAAAACATTATAATTCGCTTAAATTAGCACCACTTGCGAACATTCAGATATATTTATCTCATCTGATGGATATATGAATGCCTAAATTTAAAATGGGGCTCATATTGCCCTCGTTAGTTGACAAATATGTATACCACATAGTAGATTCAAACACATATCTATGTAAGTATGTATATCCAAAAGCTATCCAATAATTATCATTCCATTGAAAAGCTTGTTTGTTTTTGTGTAACGCAGATAATTAACTGTTTGGTTAATTCAATTCCAAATACAGAGTAACCCCATGTACTCATAGGAGAAGCAACGGCTCTTGGTTTGCTTGCTAAGAAATCGAACTGCATCTTTTATTTCTGAATACGCAAGTGTATGATGGATGGTATGTACTATCATAATACTCATGGGTCTACAATTTTGGCCTAAAGAATATTTTCGATGGAATTTTTTATTGAAAAATTTTTTTCTTGTAGCTTTGATCATTTTTACGGATATAAGCATCTTTTTTAGGGTTTGGCTTTCAAGACTTTTTTTAATTTGCTTTCATCTTAATGTAGACATTTTCAAATTGAAGCTATGAATTTTAGTCGAAGTGTATGGTTTTTAAGCCAAAGATTTTTGATTACTCTGGGTTAAGGTCGTTGAATTTAAATTTTGGAACAATCATATATTTTTTGAATGTTACGTGCCTTACGTAACTTCACCATCCTCACAATGGGAGCAGGTATGACAAGAGCTCTGATGATGTGATAGTGATTGATCTCGAAAACATCAGTTCGGCGCCTATACAGAGAAGCATTTGTCTTTTGAGTTATTACATGCTTTGAAAATTCCTTTCTCAATAAAAATAATTTAATTGAAAAATTTAATTGAATGAACTAGATAATTAACGGCCGTATACATGCGAAAACTTCGCATGGAGTTATCATAATTGACGAAATTAAACTGGAGTTCAACAAGTTTTGATATACAATTTTAATTTCATAATCACTGTAGATTGTACCCAATACTCATGGCTATATTCTGTACATACATATCGACGGCCTATATTAAAAATCCTCTATATTAAAATCACAACTTTTCAGGAGAGCATAAAAACTGTTTATTTCGTTCATTGAAAGGTTATTTAAAAATTTTTGTTCTATAATATATTTTAAAATCCAGGAGTCAATATTGCAGAGTTCAGAAAAATACACACACTGAATAAATATCTCGTACATAAATTTAAACAGCTCAAAGCAACTAACACATATTTTTATTTTCATATCAATTATGTGTCTCTAAATTTTACCACCAACCAGTGATGTTATATACTTTTTTAAAAAGTCTTTACACAGCCCGAAAAAATCCCTACTTTTCCCTACGCGTCTAAAAAATTATCTTCACAAAAATCCCTTCAACTTTTAAATGATAATATATGAATGTTTTTAATGTACATACACGTATATGGCTTAATACGTAAAAAGCTTGTCTCGAATTTTCGATATTATACAGGAGAAGGAAAAAACTGAGCTGCAACTTTCTTAGTTCTTTAAGAAGGGTGTAATGACACGTTGACTACTAGAAAACTTTAAAAACGCTATTTCGATAAAATCGAGATACGACTTTTTTATGTTAAGCCATTGATATATAAAATTTATTTAAAGTTGTTATACAAATTTTTAGAATTTCGAGGTGAAAATATTTTTGGGAAATGTACCTAACTTTCGACCTACGGAAGACAAATTTCCTTTTTATCGGTATCATCACATATAAAGATATACACTTTTATACACTTACTGTTTTACAAACTTTTATTTTTGCAAAGTTTAACATTTTTCTAATGCATTTTTTTAAAGGTATTACTAATTAGGATGTGTAAACACGAAAAAAACTTTTTACGAATAGGCATTTTTCCCTACATATAACATCACTGCCACTAACTGCTACAAAACATTAACTTTTACGACGCTACACTGTGAATCATATTTTGAGAAGGCGGACTTACAAGCATTTTGCTTAAAAACCCGGACAAAAGTGAGAAAAGCAAACTACATTAAATGGCACCCAAATTGTTGTTTTTGTTTACCTGAATTACAGCACTATCATAATATTATAATATCATGAAACGTTCCTTCCTCCGCGCTCCGACCAAGTAATCGGAATATGTGGTTCATTCAATACGCACGCACTCATTCTCAATTCGCTTCTTTCGGACTTTCATTTGGTTTTTGATATTGTTTGTAGTGAAACGTAAAAACAATAAAAAAAATCTGGAGAACACGGTACCTACTTAATTTTAATGTATAATTTATGTAGCTATAATCAGTATTTAGTATTCTCATGGACCAAATGAGTTTATTGTAAGTTATTTTACAAATTAGTGTTTTCGTAAAAGTTTCGAATTTATTTTATTTTTAGAATTAAACATAGAGATTCACCATATTATAGCAGTCCAAATATCCACAGGTATTTTTTTTCATTAATTCTAGTTTTTTTAACTTATATTGTTTCTTTTAATATTGTTACAGATTTGACTTTAAATGTTATTGGGCTGCCTCATCATGCACGTAGTTAGGTCATTCCTGCGGGTAGGGGGATGCAGAGTGCCCCCAAGACTTGATTTCTCCTCCCAAAAATGATTAGCAAATTAAAATTATTTATAACTTCTTTGTGTAAATATTATTATATTAATCCTTTAAATAACGCAATCGTGTGTCATGAATCAAAATTGATTATTAGGCTAAGGTTCGTAACGTTATATTCAGAAACAAATAGGCATGATTAATATTCCAAGGAACAAGGGAAAAATTAACATCCTCATTTTTTCAACGTGCACAGCGGAACAGAGTAGCTCCAGTTTTTTATAGAAATCATTGGAAATTTCTATACAAATTTCGTTTCTAATAATCGCAAAATATTTTTACTACGTAAAAAGAACTAAAAAGATTTGGGTGTCTTTTTAAGTTTGATGATATGTATATATAGTTGTATTTTCTCTTGCAACAAAATATAAAAAATGGTACATTAAGGGCCATTATTACAACTTGGCGTTAGTTAAATGTAGGATTTTGTCAGACGGAAAAACAGTTAATCATTATTACAACTTTACTTTAACCTAATATGTCGGATGAACTTGCTTTAGGGCAAAGTATAGTTTTAATTACGATAAGCTGTGCATCCATCCGACAAAATCCTACCTTTAACCAAAGCCAAGTTCTAATAATGGCCCTAAGTAGGTTTTGCATTTTAAAACAAAGTTTTAATGCAATTAGCAGGCGCATAAAGTTTTTAAAAATTGTTAGGCCCGTTATTACAACTTGCCTGTAAAGTACGCATTTGTAAAAGTTACCCATAGCTAAAATGAGGAATACAGTGATCTATAACTGTTTTCGTTATTACAACTTCCCTGTAAAATAAAATTTATCTTATTTCAAAACATGGCAATACCAGAGCAAACATCGATTACTACCTTTAGGCGTCACTTTAAAATACTTTTAATACACACAGCAAAGGAAACAAATGTTTATATTTCCTCCTAAAACTATGCTCGAAAATTGTTTCAATGTCTATTTTATTTGAATACTTTCAAAAACTACGGCAGCTCCAATAGCATAAACCTCACATTAAATTTAAACACAAGAAAAACGTTCCTTTAGCTTATCGGAAAGATTTTGCCTAAAGTCTACTTATAATAATGAAAAACGAGTTATCTTTCCGATAACATCTTAGCTTTAGCTATTGGCAAGTTATAATAATGGCCCTTAGTGCCGTTATTACAACTTGCCTGTAAAGTACGCATTTGTAAAAGTTAACCATAGTTAAAATGAGGAATACAGTGACGTGTAACTATTTTCGTTATTACAACTTCCCTGTAAAATAAAATGTATCTTATTTCAAAACATGGCAATACCAGAGCAAACATCGATTACTACCTTTAGGTGTCACCTTAAAATACTTTTAATACACACAGCAAATGATAAAAATTTTTATTTTTCCTCCTAAAGCTAAGCTCGAAAATTGTTTCAATGTTTATTTTATTTGAATACTTTCAAAAACTATGGCAGCTCCAATAGCATAAACCTCACATTAAATTTAAACACAAGAAGAACTTTCCTTTAGCTTATCGGAAAGATTTTGCCTAAAGTCTACTTATAATAATGAAAAACGAGTTATCTTTCCGATAATATCTTAGCTTTAGCTATTGGCAAGTTATAATAATGGCCCTTAGGGCCGTTATTACAACTTGCCTGGAAAGTACGCATTTGTAAAAGTTAACCATACTTAAAATGAGGAATACAGTGACGTGTAACTATTTTCGTTATTACAACTTCCCTGTAAAATAAAATTTATCTTATTTTAAAACATGGCAATACCCGAGCAAACATCGATTACTACCTTTAGGCGTCACTTTAAAATACTTTTAATGCACACAACATAGGAAAAAAAATTTTTTTTTCCTCCTAAAACTATGCTCGAAAATTATTTCAATGTTTCTTTTAATTGAATACATTCAAAAACTATGGCAGCTACAATAGCATAAACCTCACATGAAATTTAAACACAAGATCTTTCCTTTACCTTATCGGAAAGATTTAACCTAAAGTCTACTAATAATAATAAAAACGAGTTATCTGTCCGATAACATCTTAACTTTAGCTATTGGCAAGTTATAATAATGGCCCTTAGAGTCTCATCGTTTTACTAATGTTTTCTTTGGAATATTTTAAAAATATAGTCGTTCTTCCCTTGTGTCGTCTATTTGAAAGCTCGAAATTGTATAATGTTACGTAATTAAGAGGAAAAACTATAACTGAATTAGAATATAAGATATGTGTTTGCCCCACCAAAGAACGATTTAATTCAAAATCCATTGTGTTAATTTTCTAGAAAGTAAAAAAAAATAAACCGTTAAAACTTTTTCCAAAATTGGAGTACTTGAAAACGGATTGGATCCAAATGTGAATTGTTAGAAGACGAACCAGAATATGAATTTATCTCGATTTTGTCTTAACTCGACTTAAAATGTTATGATAAAACGACACTAATATGTTAGCTGTATTCAACCATGCATTTTTATTATTTTCCAATAAAAAATAGGCTAAAATAGCTTTGTCCGGTTTCTGAGACAAAATGCTCGTTAGTGAGGCGGTCAAATATCATTTTTTATGGCTACCGATTTTAAAGTTATGCCACTTATTTCAAAGTATATATTAGTGAACGTCGAGAGCCAAAAATTTACAGCTCTATTTCAACTATATCACAGCAAATAGGATGATCCAAAATGGAATTTCTCAGTGTTTTGCTAATATGTATTAAAAATCTCTTCTTTCTAGGCAACACTTTTCCCCAAAAATTCTTTCACATACTATAAGGTAAAAAATGCTGCTAAGTTAGCAGTTGGTCTAGAAATGAGATGGTATTGTGCCTATCAAGAACTTGGTCCTCATTTGGAATTTAAACTTTAACAGCAGAAATTTTTGGATATCAACTTGTCTTTATTTGCACATTTATATTTTTGTGCGAATAGTATTGTAGTTTTTCAGTCCTCGTTTTTATATATGTAACAATTTGTTCTTGATTTAATAATTTATTTTAGTTATCAATATGTACTTATTTTATAAATTTGCAATAAAAATTGCTGTAGAAATATTAAAAAAAAACAATTAAAAAATTTTAACTAAAATGGAAGCATACGACTTTTTCATTAAAACCTATCTATTTCAGCTAAATTCGCTTCTTAAAAATTATATTTTAACTCGGGCTGTCTCAAAAAAGCCAACCTTTGGCTCTTATGAATATTAGGACTAAAAAGTTTTCGCGGGCCAAAGTTTTACATTTTCTGACCAGATATATTATTAGATACATTAGACAAAAAACCTTTTTTAACATGTTTTAAGACTTCACTAAAATTGAACTAAAAATGAAAATGTATTTTAATACCTCTATAACTTTTTTTTAATCAGTTGATTTTTAAGTTCAAAAGCAAAACTTAAAGACTCCAGTTCCACCTACTAAACAGAAACAACCTCGTATCGACATCCCGATTCAATAAAAAGTCATGAATTTTTGACCGCCTTCTCGTGAAATGGTCCACTGTGCGCCAGCAACACCGACATCTTAATAAAAACTGTAAATCAACAACGCCAACCAAAATTCTAAGCTTAACGTTCACGATACTAGAAGAGGCTTTAAAACCGACTGCTATTCTTATTAATATATTCCGGGCATTAAGTCTGCATATTTTAAGGCGCGTTAATCCAAGCTTAAGTGTGATTTGTGTACGAACTCTCATACATACATATGGTTGGTAACCTCATTTTAAATTATTTTTGTTTTCTTTCTTATAAATTTTCTTATAAAATGATTTTTTTTAATAAGTTTATTTTTTCTGCTTTGTTTGTAGTTTTCGTGTTTGGTTTTTACAAGACAGAGGAGGGTAAAAAGACATTTAAACTAGGGATGTAACGAATACCTATACCGATACCGATATATCGGCGATACTTCAGATTTTCCGATACATCGGTATCGGCGATATTTTACTGTCGATACGACGATACCTTTAAAATTTTTTTCAGAGTTTTTTTTTAACAAATAATTTATTTTTGTTCAATTTCACCATGAATTAAATTCACTTCGTAATTTTTTAAATCTTATTAATATCAATTTTAGAAATTAATAATCTTTTTTGCTGTTATTTTGTAAAAAAAATATTTATTTTTTGTTAATTTTACCATGAATTCAAATTCAAGTCGTTGTTTTTAAATCTTATTGCAGCAAAAAAAGACACTCCAAAGAAGTCATTAAAATGTAGAAATCGCGATCCGGAAGCGTTGCAAATTTGGATAATTTCTAATTAGTTTTACATATCCTTGCCATTGCAAGAAGTTCTGTTTTTCGATTACCAATCACCGAATTGGAAGCGATGCTAGGACAAATTTCTTTTTCGGTGTTCTATAATGGTTTTTCCTCAAGGAAAAATGATAAAAAATTATCCATTTTCACAATTTTTTTTATGCGAATTTAAACTCAAAACTTTATTTTCATGTAAATTTAAGTGAATAAATATAAACTTTTTGAAGACTTAATAATTAAGCTATTAAGTTATTTAGAAGAATATTAGTTGATAAATGTTCTTTAAAAAATATTTAAAAAGCATGGCGAGTATTTTTTAAAATTACAACGGAATTAAAAAATATTTGTTGCTTTTCTACTAATTCTCTGCATATTTTTAATATAGATTTTTTTGAAGCAAAGAAAATGTAGCTCCTTAAAAATTACTTCAAATTTTTTATACTGGGCTAAAAATAATTTTATATATTCTCTCTTACAATGTAATTTTGTATAATAAAAAAATTGGACTTGAGTTTTGTTAATCTAAACTTGAACTCAATTTCAATATTCGTATCGGTATCGGAATCGGTATCGGCGATATTTATTTTTAAATATCGGTATCGGTATCGGATCGGCAAAACGGCGTATCGTTACTTCCCTAATTTAAACTTGTTTACAAATCATTTCCTTCCTTAAAGTTTTCAGTTGTTGTTTGGTTTGTTGGTTTTTGTATTTGAAAATGTATTTGAAAATTATCTCTTTGATCCTTAAAGAACAACAAAAGTGATGTAAAAACGGGATTAGCAGACACTTGTTAAATTTTTTTCTGGTTATGTTTACTTTAAATTATTTAAAGAAAAAATATTACGAAGATTTCACACTCTTTAAAACTGAATTTTGTCCCACGACAAGACCAGGATTACACACCTAAGCACATAAGCAACATTCAACAAAATAAAAACAATAACGATATCCTTTGTTTTGGACCTTTGAAAAACACTTGCTTAATATATTACTTATGTAATTTTTTAATTAAAATATTCCTTGATTAATTCGTTTCTTACTTTTTCGGAGGTTTTGTTGGAGGGGGATGTGTTAAATTTTATTTAATATTTTCACAATTTTATTTCGAACTTAGTGGGACGCTTTCTTTTTGTAAAACGTTGTTCACTTTGTTTTGTAAAATAAATAGCAATATTTAAAGCAAAGCAAATAACGCGTTCGTATTGCCGTATCCAATTGACCACTGTCAGCTACTGGTCACTTTCTTTAAAACTTCCTTTTTTGTTGTTTAAACAAAATTTTTTTCTTGCTTACAAAACTTTTTCGTGTGCAAATACTTTTTATTATTATCTTGACAATATTCATTTACTTTTTTCATTCCAATACAGGTTTGTGACACTATTTTGTGTTGGTTTTTGTCAATAAAGGTTTCACTGCATTTTTTCCCGTCTTTGATATATGGCAAATCAAGAAAATTCGAAAAAGTTTCTCGACTTTTAGTTCATAGAGAATTTCAGTTTTTTAAGGACCGTCCACGTTAACGCTCTGAGAGCGACTGAAGCTGTTGTTGCCAGTATATATTATTGACCTGTGTTTTTCTATTTCTTTTTTCCTTTTTCTACTGTCTTTTCACTATATTGGCGTCTTTTGTCAGTAATTTTGAATTAGTATGGGTGTATCTGTGTGTCTTCACATTTCAATGTTGGCTAAAGGTATTTGAGAGTGTGTGAATGAATTGGTGTTTTTGTGTATCTCTTTCATTTGCACACTCTAGAAGTTTGATGTTTGAAATGCATTATGTATCGCAGGGATGATAAGTTCAGTACAATTGTACTTTTTATCAGTACAATTCGCTTTGCAAAAGTACTGCAGTTATTGGAGTACTGCAGTACATTAAGTAGAATTTATAATTTTTCAACTTTAAATGTTTTCAATCGCACTCTTTTTTTATTGAAATATATCCACCAGTTTTGTATGCCAAATCGGCGAATATGGAATATATTTTTTTTACCAGAATATAATAAAAATAAAAATGAAAAATCACCTTTATGCAAATAAAGCGTACAATTTTATTCAGACAAAATATTTTTAAAGTCCACAAAATATTGTTACAGTATAGAAGGTAATTTCGCAGCTAATCGACCTTTTAATTCTCAAATACTTAATTCAAAGTTTGTATGTACTTTACTCTTATCTGCGGATCACATTGCGTAAGAAACGATCCGATATCCTCCATGGATATTGACCAGACATATCGTTTTGCTGTTGGATATTGATAAGATATGGCGTTTTGCTGTTAGAAACTCAAAAATCAATATAAATAATGGTTAAAGAATTCTTTTTGGCCAATTTTTCAATGAAATCATGCACAATAAAAATTTTTAATGGGTTACAAAGTAATCAATGGTACTTATTTATCTTCTTACTATGCTCCAAATTAGAAGCAATACTTAGTTAGAACGTTTTTTTTCTCATTATCTGAAAGTATTTATAATTTTTTTTATATATTAATTAAATAAGTAGACAAGCACTTTTTAAGTCAACACGTATTTGTATAAGAACACTAATTTTTGTACATTAAACTTATAATAAGTCAACAACCGAGCACAGGTTCGTATCCTAGCTGTGTCAAAACAAAAAATCGAAATGTGAAAAAATATAAATAATATATGTGTATAAATTTTTTTTAATTTTAATTTGTTTATTTGACTACTTACTTTTTAGCTTCAAGTAAGTCAAAGAATAACTAGCTAATTGCTGTGACAATGTAAATTAGAGTTTGGCATAATTGTTCTTTTTAGTGACTATTCCTTTTCGTTCAGAACAAAAATATGTACTGAATGATTGAACAGCTTTTCAAACATAGTGGGAGATATTATTATATTTTAAACAATTTGATTTAAAAAAGCAAATTTAAAGCAAATATATTAATGCCAATTATTTTATTTAGCAGATATGGATATATGTATGTGTCCGAAGCTAAAAGGCCTAATTCCACAAAATAAAAAGTAGACTAAGTTAGTGATGTTTGAAAAATTTATTTAAATTTATTTTTTTAATTTTTATTGTTATCATACTACGCTTATTTTATTCTTTTGTGATTTTCAAAAATATTATCATTTGTAAATTCTCAAATGGTTTTTAAAAGTTTGTGCATAAGATAAGAGGTTTGTAACTGTTCAAAGTTGTGTTGAAGCCTTCGGACGATTTGGTAAAGCGCCAATGAAATGCATATAGACAATGCTTAACTATAAGTAAACTTCATTTAAAATAAAATTATGACAATATGTCAAATAATAAATTTGTAAAGGTTTAATATTTGTTTTATTTTTCATTTTGCCTAATAAATAATTTTATTATTTTCCAATGGATTTCTAATTTTATAAAGGTGTAGAAAAATAAAATAGATTAATATCGAATACAAATTGTTTGCTGGGTTTTGAATACGTTTCTAAGCATACTACGCCTATTTTATTCTTTTGTGATTTAAAAAAATTTTATCATTTGTAAATTTTCAAATGGTCTTTAAAGGTCTGTGCATAAGATAAGAGGTTTGTAACTGTTCAAAGTTGTGGTTGAAGTCTACTGACAATTCGGTAAAGCGCCAATGAAATGCATATAGACAATGCTTAACATCAGCAAGTAAACTTCATTTAAAATAAAATTATGACAATATGTAAAATAATAAATTTCTTAAACATTTTTATAATATTTATAAGACCAAATGAGTGGGTAGGAGATTTATACGAAACAAATTTCAAAAAACATTTGAAAAAAATTCAAACAAGATTCAACACCTATGCCGATTTTTCGTATTTTTTTAATGGAAATTATTTAAATAATAGAAGAACAAAATTATTATCAAAGAGTTCACAGCTAATTAGATAGTAATATAGCAAAACTGAGAAATTTTCGAAAAGTGGAGTTAGGCATTTTAGCTTCTGACACATCCATATATCCAAAGAAACTTAATTAGCTTGGCTTGAGTTCGGTTTTAATTTAATTTTTCAATTAAATTATACTTTTATTTAGATATAAATGTGAACAACATATACAAAGCAAATTTTTGACTGCACGAAGGGTTGAACTGACGTTTCGATAGCTCCCGCTAATCTCTTCAGCACTCTTTTCCGCTTGACCACTCGAGCAGTCGAAAATAATTCTGAAGAGATTAGCGGGAGCTATCGAAACGTCAGTTCAACCCTCCGTGCAGTCAAAATTTTTTTTGTCTATTTGCTTCAAATTTATCTCTAAATAAAAACACAATTTAATTGAAGAATTAAATTAAAACCGAACTCAACCCAAAATAATTAAATTTCTTTGGATATTGTCCAAACCAGTTTGGACAAAATAAGTATTTTTTAATTTGCATGTCTTTTATATACAATTTGAATTTATGAATTATAGCAATTTTTTTAACGGTTGAATTATAAAATTAATATAACTTGTCAACACTAATAACGTGCGCGACAAAAAGATACTTTTGTAGCTTTATACACGAATCGGTTAGAAAATCATATACTTACTTGTGTCAATCCTTTTGAATTTTAACTTACTTAATTTGTTACCCTTGAACTGAAAACAAAATTTGTAAATTGTACTTACCATTTAATAAACCTGTGGAAAAAATTACTGAACTAGTGTCATCATTAGAAAAGAAACCCAAAGGTGAGCATCCCATCTCAACCAACCTCTTTAAATTAAAATAAAAGTCACTAATTTGTTTCTTTTATTTTCCCTTATCCCCGATAATTATAATCATCGTCCATCGAGTGATTATAATTAAAATATCCCTTTTTAGAGTGCCTAAGGAAAGTTACCCAATTTCCCTCTCCCCGCCGGCAACTATAGGGATATTTACAGTTCGACTAAATGGATATATTTTCGATGGATATATTTTGTCAAGTATGAATGTATTTAGAAAGAAATTTGGTGTTTGTCTAATCAAATAGAAAGAATAAAAGGAACAAAAATGAATAAATACTGAACAAGTGCACCTCGTTCATACCACTGAATTGTTCAATTGAACAGGTTCGTTCATGAACAGCACAACTCTAGTGTAAAAACATTTGTAAGGCGTAATACCCTTTTTTAATTCTCAAACAAAAATAAGTAGTTATTGAGTCAAATTGTAAGTAGCTACGACTTAAATCGTCGTATCCTTTTTTGCCTACCAGTATAGGCCTACCTTTGAGGAAAATGAAACGCTGACATGATAAATTGTTATCGTTTTTTTTTTAATTTTCAAACAATAATTAGATCAGGGAGGCATTTTTTCAAAAGCAAAGTTTTTGCTGGATTCAGTATTTTGGCTTATAACAGTTTTAAGTTTCAACTAATACATTCTTATATAGTTCACTCATATAGATATCGCTCCTTTAATAGAACATAGTCATATCCAAAACCAAAATTTTCAAGTTACTGAAGAAAAGGCGTACCTTATATATGTAAAAAAAAGTTCAGAAACTATCTTAGTGTAAATCGAATATCGGCCTACTAAGATTTTAATTTTTTTAAGTTTCAATTCTTTTGGAGATATAACTACGCTGCAACAAGGGACCGATATATTCTAGAAGAAGGTATGGAAAGCTATTTTTTATAAAAAAAATTGCCTGTTTTTGTAAATAAGATATAAATTTTCGTTAGGGACTTTGAATTAAAAACAAAAACAAATTTAAGTTTTTTTATTGTTGTTTCAATATAAATTCCCTAGGGAAATTTTTTTTTATATACAAAAACAGCCAGTAAATATGCCCGACGTCCTCAATTTTAAGAAACCTATATATATATATATATATATATATATATATATATATATATATATATATATATATATATATATATATATATATATATATATATATATATATATATATATATATATATATATATATATATATATATATATATATATATATATATATATATATATATATATATATATATATATATATATATATATATATATATATATATATATATATATATATATATATATATATATATATATATATATATATATATATATATATATATATATATATATATATATATATATATATATATATATATATATATATATATATATATAAGAAACCTATATATATAGAAGAAGAATTTGAATACTTTTTAGGGTTGCGTACACCAAAAGTGTAAAGGAACCCTATTGTTTTCGCTACGTTGTCCGTCTGTCTGAAATTGTCACAGTATATGTAGAACATTGGCCGCTAAAACAACAAATATATGACATTTAAAAATTAAAGGTGTTTTAAAGCGAGCAACGAAAAATGTTGAAATACTAATGTGATGTTTTCTCGGGAGCCGTGAGAGCTATGGACCTGAAATTTTCACAGAATATGTAAAACTCTGACCGCTACAACAACAAATAAATGATAGCTAAAAATTAAAGGGTGTTCTACAGCGAGCAACGAAAAATGTTGAAATACTAATGTAATATGCAGACACTTATATAGACACTTGAAATGTTCAAAGTTCGTGTTAATTAATGTAGTCTGTAGAATAACACCGCTTTTTAAAACAATAAAAATTAAAGGGTAATATATAGTTTAATGTAATTTTGACTATGTAATTTTGACTATGTAATTTTGACTATGTAATTTAGACAATTTGCTGTATTTTGAAAACCGTATGTTGCAAAATCTTGAAATTAAAAAAAACGCTAAAACTAAAAATATTAAAGAATTAAAAAAATGTCAAAACGAAAAAAACGCTAAAATGAAAAAAGTGCTTAAAGAAAAATAGCATAAAAATGAAAAAAATTGCTAAAACGCAAAAAATCATCGAAACTAAAAAGATCGCCAATAAACTAAAAAATCCAAATAAAACGAAAAGTCGTCAAAACGAATAAAAGCACTAAAACTAAAAAAAAGCTATAACTATAAATATCATCAAAAACGAAACAAATCGATAAAAATTGAAAAAAAATAACGAAAATAAAAGCGCCAAAACTAAATAAAATCGTCAAAAGCCGAATAAATCGAAAGAACGAAAAAAAAAATTCCAAACCAAAAAAAAATCGCTAAAACTAAAATATCACCAAAAACCGAAAAAGTCCCCAAAACCGAAAAAAGCGCTAAAACTGTAGAAAGCGCCAAAATTAAATTAATTGAAAAAGCGAAAAAAACGCACAAAAAAGCCTAGGCCAAATAAATCGCAAAAACAAAATCGCCAAAACCGTAAAAAATAGCAAAAATGCGATAAAATCGCCAAGACTAATATATTATCAAAACTAACAAAAATCGTCAAAACAAAAAAAATCTTCAAAAACCGGTAAAATCGTCAAAAATAACAAAAATCGCTATATTTAAAAATATCGCCAAAAACCGAAAAAATCGCCTAAACTAAAAATATTGCCAAGAACCGAAAGAAAATTGCCAAAACGTAAAAATCGCCAAAAAAAAAACAATAAAATCTCTAAAACAATTGTCAATACAAAAAATCGCTTAAACTAAACAAACCACAAAAAATAAACAACCCGAAAAAAGTCGCCAAAACCAAAAAAAAGTGCCATAACTGAAAAAGCGCCAAAACTGAAAAAAAAACGCCAAAGCTAAAATAAATCACTAAAAATATCGTCAAAAGCAAAAAACGTTAAAACAAACAAAACGCCAAAACTAAACAAAAAATCGGCGAAAAACAAAAAAAATGCAAAAAACCAAAAGCCCCAAAAAACGAAAAAAATCGCCAGAACGAAAAAAGTGTTATAATAAAAGAAATCGCTAAAACAAAAAAAAAAAAAAAAGACCAAAAACCAAAAAATCCAAAACCGAAGAAAGCGCAAAAACTGGAAAAATCGCCACAGCTAAAATAAATCGCTTAAACTAAATATATCGTCAAAAAGTGAAAAAAGCGTTGAAAAACGCCAAAACCAAAAAAATCGCCAAAACTAAAGAAATCGACAAAAAAAACAAAAAATCGTCAGAAACAAACGAAAAAATCTGGAAAATTTAAAAAGCGTCAAAACCAAAAAATCGTCAACCAAAGTCGCACTTTACCTAATTTATTTCCTTTTCATACAACAGGCGGCCCTCCCCTAACCCTTTGAGACCGTGGTCCATCGATTATGCCGTTGGGTATCAGTCTCAATAGTTTCCTCGTCGTTGTTTATGTTTGTTTCTCACATTATTCTCATTATTCATACATACTAAACTATAAAAAAAGGTTGAAAACGCTATTATATGGGGCTTTCTTTGGTTATTTCAGAATGAAATTATACCGAGATGCATTAATTGTGCGTGTCCCCAATATTTTTGAAGGATATAAAAATCGTAAAACCTAAACATTGATTATATTTTCGTATAATATAGGGACCATATATTCCAAAAATTATGAAATAAAATCCCAGTAGCTTAGCGTCAGGTCTGAAAGGTATATGTATGTGGGTTTGGTTATTTCGAAATGAAATAAGACCGAGATGCATCAATTGTCCGTATCCTAAAATCCTAGGGTATTAAAATTTTGAAATTTAAACATTGATTATATATTCATGCGATATAGAGACCATATATTCCAAAAATTATAGCAAATTTCCCAGTAGTTTAGTGTCAGCTTAGACAATTTTATGATTTTTGTTGTTGTATTAATAAAAATAATTAAAAGTATTTTAGTTCAATTAGGGTAAAAAAAAGTACTCAATCAAGTAGAATATTGAACATGTCATCATCCCTGATGTAGCGAATTTCAACAACACAATTTAGTTGTGTTATTTCCATTCACAACATGTTGGATGTTGTGTATGTTTTTATTAAATCAGTTCACTAGTTGCTTCATGTTTTTCATATGCCACCACTTGTTGCAGCTAATAATTTACTGTTTTGTGAAAAAGCCACGTTAATTTTTTTGTGGAAACGAAACAGTGTTTGTTAATGTTGAATTTATTTTAAAAATTAATATGTACTACGACTATTTCTCAATAAAACTGATAAAGTTCACATTGGCATGGACATTAGGGTTAAAGAATAGTTGATTGAGGTTTAAATATTAGTTGAAGACTATTCCAGAATTACTTTTATTATTTAATTTTTTTTGTTTGTTTAATTTATTTAAATGATGAGCTTTAGATCTTTTTTTATATAAAACTTCATGAACTTTAATGTCAATATTTCGCTACTCCTTTGTGTAGCTTCTTCAAGATTACAAATTAAATTATATTAACAATAATAATCAACAATAATAATGTTTAATTAACAGCAAAAATTGTTTTAAATTTTAATATAAAAAATATTTCAAATTAATTTTTCTTTTCCGCCTTTGTTTAAAAATATTAAAAGTCAATGTGAAAACCTATAGTCTAAAAAATGTTTGTTTTTGAGGAAATGAAAAAATGTTTAAGAGTTTAAGAACATTAACATATTCATCGATATGAGTAATGTTATTTAACATTCATTTTAATAACTTTTTTTATTTACTTATCTTTTATGGTCCATTTACGCCCTTAGGTTTATATACTAACCCCCATATGCAAGAAAAACAAAGTGTGTTTGAAATATACGCTAAAACCGGTTTTTCTATGGAAATTTTGTTTTAACATACATTTCAAACACACTTTATTTCTTTTGCATATGGGGGTAAATGTCTATAATTCTGTGCTACACTATCAGCATCTGTTTTAAAGTTAATTCTTACATCTGGTGGTACATTAATTATCTGTAACATTTCATAACGACGACTATACTTGTTTTCTGTATTCAAAATTACTGTATTTTCAAAATCTGGATAGTGATTTGAATTACGGCAACATATATCAGGCCTTTCTATACGGATAGTTCTATCAGAATAAAATTTCATAATCTCATACGGACATAGCAGAGGAGTATTTATATTTATATTTTATATGGCAGCTCTCTTACTGGCTTAATAAGGTCTAAACGATACATGTTCGGTTGCATTTAAAAATTGAAATTTCTCAATTTTTCAATACTTTGGTCCAGTATTTCCCAGATATACAGCCATGTCACAGATTCCGTTCGGATTGGTTTTGATTCCGTAGTTGTCATTCCGAAAAAGTACATTTTTGGTGCTTTAGCTTCCGTTTATTTTGTATTTCGTTTTTACAATGATAAAGTTTTTATACCTTGAGGCGATTGCTTACTCTTGTTTTTAAATCTAAAGCTCACATTGAGCTTTTTAATAACATGGAAATCTCATGACCAAATATTTATTTGACGCTCCTAATAGTATGCACGTTTTTTAGTACTTACTGCAAATGAAACCAGTAAAAAGTGTTTTTCAATTCCACTTTGAAATTTAAAAGTGGTTTAATGTCGAGGAAAATTTTTGTTTTTCGTTTTCTGAAGAAGCAACTTACGGAATTGAAACCACTTTCGATCGGAATGGCATTGTGTGACATAGTTTATAGCATCCAAATATCATCAGACTTATAAAATTTTTTCTTCGTTCATTTTAAGGAATGAAAAAATATCATGAAATTCTGCCGTTTGAGTTGAAAAATATTCAATTTTTAAATTGAAATTCGAAAACAATTGTGAATTTTCGATATATTTTGGAAAAAAGCACCATCACTCTTTTACATATATAAAAAAAATTTTTGGGAACATATAGCAAATGTATACTTATCTGAAAGGTATCTGTACAGACGTGAATCGACGGCAAATAAATAATTTAACTTTCTAATATAGTTGGACCTGGGCACTTCCTAATACGACCTATTTTATATTGAAATTTTGAATTTAGACCACATGTTCTAAATATCTTTTCAAATTTAATGAAAATTTTACTTAGTTTTATAAAGCGCAACCAAAATATGTACATAGTAACATAAAGTATTCAACTGTTTGTTGCCAAAATAAATAGCATAAACAAGGGAATGGTAAACCGATTTCGACTCCAATCGAAAATCTATTTTAAGTCATAATAAATCGATTTTTCGCAATCGAATTTACTTCTGCAATTTGGTACTGAAATTGATTATTTGTTTTTTTAAATAGATTTTTTTCAATAATTTCAAAATATGAAGAAAGCTCATTTTCAATCTTCACGATAAACTCAATATCGTCGTGAAAAATTCTTTATCGATGAAACGCGGGCGTAAACAAAAAACTCCCCTTTAGTAAAAATTAATGAAATCGTATAAATTTAGTGTAAAAAATAGGTAAATATTCCACTTTGTATCTTTTTAGTTACTCCGACTCAACTTTTTGATTGGTGCTCTTGTAACGTAATCAATAGAGTGAAAAACACTCCTCAATGAATGTGCACCTAGCCAACATTTAAGTTAATTTCACGCCAAGTTTTTATTATACCAAATTTACACGATGAAATATTTCATGAAATTTTCTTCATGAAACTTTTTGTATTTGATTATCGCAAGTGTCGAAAAGCAAATGGGTTAATGAAATTTTACAAAAGCCGTCTGAAATTTTATTTCCTATCAATTTTTCAACCCAAATGGTTTCCCTGTATATTCTATTAGCAAATAAAGAAAGTTTCATGCCACACATTTCATGAATTATTTCATAATGTGGTATTAGTCATATGCTCGTAAATCTTTAAGTTTTATATTTGCTCGATGGATTGAAATATATTCAATTTCTATTATTATTTGGACTGACACTGTATGTTTATAGAAATACTCTTACGCCCTTTTTCACAGTGTACAGTTAAAAGTTAACGTATACTTTAACGGAGAGTTTTATATGCCGAATTTGCCGTTAAAGATCACGTTTTCTTTTAATCACATTGTGAAAAGGGCCGTTAATAAAATCAATGACTTTTCAGTTCTGTTAAGGTTTTAAAATGTCAATATCAGTTAATGCTAAATTAAGTTTCGGATTCGGCCGAATATTCGGCCTTTTTGCCGAATATTAGGTTCGGCTCGGGCTCGGTTTCAAAAAACTGGTTTCGGTCGAACTCTATTTATAACTCTTGCGAACTCTATTTATAACACTATTTATAACACTAACTCTATTTATAACACTAAATATTAATTATACGCGATGTTGTGCATTAACTCTCAGGCTATGTAAAGTTTTTTTCAGTACAGGTTTTTACTTATAAGTCCATTTTACACGTATAAAAGAGAAAGGTAGACATATCACATACAGGAAAAAATCGGCATTTTTGGCACTTCAATTCGAAAAATCGGCAAGAAAATCAGCATAAATAAAACTAAGGGTGTTTTCGTGGTTTTTATTAATATGAAAACAAAAAATAACAATCGATAGTCATTTTATGTGGTTTATAAACATAAATGGATAACATAAAAATGATTTTACAAGCTTAATATATATGTACCATGGAATATAAATTATTTACAGAATGAATGCATTTCAAAGCAATTCGTTTTATGAGTTTCAAATAATCTTTACAATAAAGATTTCCTTGTATTTCAGAAATTATATAAATTAATTTCAGTCTTTTTGAATAACTGTTTAAATGCAAGAAATTGTAATCTATAAAATTCTGAAACTCCTAAGAATATCAAAAACAGTTCTGATTGTTTTCTTCATTACGATATTTGGTTATTAAACTTATTGATTTTTAGTTACCTTCAAATTCCAACAGTTTTCATATGAGTTTTCACAATTATTATTATTTTTTTAAACAAACAAAGCGAAGCGATTAGCTTGTCTGCGGAAAACGCCCAGGATCTATGGCGGAAATCGAACCCACGACCTCAGGACTGACAGGCTAGCATTGCTACTAGCCACAGAGACACCCAATTATATTTTGAATTTTAATTTTCATTAATTTAGATTTTAGTATCATAGGCAAAAATAAGTTTTTGCCTCTGATATTTATTAAATGAATTTCACTATTATTTTAATATATCCTTTTTTATAAAATAATAAAATATTCAGGTATGTGATGGAAATCGATTCCGAAAACGATGCTGTTTAGAAAGGCGTTTTTTAATAATATTTCTTTATTTAAAACAATTTTATCACAAATATTATAAAAATGTCTCTTTGTTACAAAAGATTTGTATCACAAAAATTATAAAAATTTGATGAAAAGTGCGTTAAAATTGACTTTCAAAAGTGCTTCGTTTTCAAAATCGATTTCCATCACATACCTGATTGTTATTGGAAAATCACAAAAATGTGGTTTGAAATCGGAGTTAGCGTGTTGTCTATTGGTTTGATAAAATCGGAATTTTTCACCTAAAATCAGCAATTTGGCATTTGGTAATATTTTGATGCAAAAATCGGCAAATATCAAAATTTACTGATTCTAAATTTATTTTTGCTTCTATAAGTATGTATATTTATTTTAGTGTTTCATAATTCTGTTGTCACAATCCTTAACCGCCTAGCTCGAGTTAGGCGGTTAAGGATTATATTCGTGTCTAAATCAACTCGCTGCCAATTTTTTACGTTTTTAACATTTTTGAGACTACCATTTTCTATTAATGAGTTAAAGAAAAGCAAACTCACGACTGGCTGGACGCGAGTTTTTGATAATTTAAACAGCTCTCTCGAAATTTTTTTAAAACGACTTAAGCGGCTAAGGCTTGTGATCACAGAATTAACCACATGGTATAAAAAACAATTAGGGGTTCACAACAGCGTTCAAAAATGTGTCTTAATATAACAACGTTTCCATTTCCACAATGGGTTGGCAAGTTTGTTGTTTTTGTTTTGCATGTATATGAAATTTACTACCAGATGAATTGTGGATTCCCTAATCAATCAAACAATTGTATTTAAAACTCCTTATTTCGCTACTCCTTTGTGTAAAAAAAATTTTCATATAAAAATGTTCAATATATGCACAACAAACAAAAATTAAAAAAAATTTAAATGCTTCACAAACTTTAAATATTCCAAAAAAGCCTAAAACTATACTATAAATAATGTATTAACATTTAACACAAATAAACAGAATATATCCATGTTATTTACATGCCTAATCAAAGAAAGTATTATGACTGAAAAATAGTCATAACGAACCTGACCAGACATCCCGCTTTAGGGGGATTATCCCGCTTTTAAGAGCTCGATCCCGCCTAAAATTGTTATCCCGCTCTATCCCGCTTTTTCGAGTTTTTAAATTTATAATTCTGTTTTCTTAATTATCCCAAAAAATATCGAAAATGTTTCAACAGCAAAATATATATTTTTTGTCTTGATCGAATAAGAACTGATTGGGTTAAAGGAACTTAAAATTGAAAGTGTTTTTTAGACATTGCTTCAAAAATCAATACTTAAAAATTTCTAATCCAAAGATAATTAATTCTTCAATTAAATTATTTTTATTGGGAAAGGAATTTAAAAGCATGAAAAGAATAATTTCTCTTTGTATACGGGTCGAACTGAACACCATAATATTTCAAGATTTACCACGATCTCATGATCAGAGCTCTTGTTATACCTTTCACAGTGTGAGGGTGGTGTAGTCAAGTAAGGCACGTAGTATTGAAAATTATTGAATATTGCAAAAGTTAAATTGAACGATTTAAAAACCATCGAGTTGGACTAACATTGATAGCTTCAAATAAAAGTTTTCTCCACTAAAATGAAACGAAAAAGCCTTCAAAGCACAAAATTGAAAAAATTTGGTGCCGAACACATAAAATGCTTAAGAACCCACAAAATGGAACAAAGTTACAAGATACTAAGTGGAAAACACAGAACTGATTTGATCAAAAATATTCTTTTGACTATAAACTGAATTTTATAACAGATGACTTCGGATTTTTTCACTCACCGACTTACAACTCCTGTGTTTTTGTGGGGTCCTACCGACTTCAGGTTTCATGTGTTAACGACAAAATTATATTTAGGCATAAAGCAATTTATAAAATTTTACTTTCATAAAAACTATGACTTTAAAAAAAAGATCTTTGTAAATTTTAAGGCCTCAATGAATTTCCTAAGAACATATCGTTAGCTGAAATGCAAAATCACATAACTACACAGTTTTCAATTTTATAGGAGAGAAAAAAGACTAAATAAAATACTTTAAGTGACTGAAGCAAAAAGTCTCTCCATTCAGCGTTGCCAGAAGCTTTTCGAAGAAAATCATCATTTGGTGAAATAAAAATCATATTTGGATATAAAAAATCATCAGAAATTTTTATTCTAAGGCTGAACAATGAGACTTTTACAGAAAACCAAAACAAAAACGCGTTCATTAAGATTATATGATTTCCTTCATGTCATCTTCTAGATAAGAGAGTTACTACTTTTTTTGCAACCAATATTAAAAAGATATCTGTAAAAAATTCGTGAAGAAGTTTGAAAATCGGATGCAATCAGCGAAGTATATAAAATATCACCATGACTGTAAGAACATATAAAAATGCCACAAAATCACTTCCAACGCGACAAAAAAAAAATTCGGTAAACTCAACTATATGTACTGGTATACAGAAAACCATTTTCAGCTGTTAAATAAAAGTATGTGGAACATTTAAGCTTCAATCCACAAATCCGTTTTCAGTTTTTTCCCAAGATTTTCACTAAATACATCAGTATAGTTTACTCTAACTCGAGAATGGTCTATCCAATTTCAATAACTAATGCACCAAAAAATGCAGAATAAAGTTACCTTTAAGTCAATGATATCTAATTTTTTCAATTTCCAACTGCTTCGGAGTTATTCAGAAATTAGCGGCGAAAATGCGTTTTTCATGCAAAATGATGCGTTTTTTCGTTTTCAAAAAGTCATGCAAAAATGAAGAGGGAAGCTATGTATGTATATTAGGAATATAGTAAGCCATAAACCATTAAAATCGAAAGCCAATGTCGATTTTATTCACAATTATTTGAGGGAACTAATACTCATTGTGATTCTTATCAATGGACCTCCTTCACTTAATTGCAAATAAAATCAACATTTTGCATCGGTTTTCCATCGGCTTATTTTATTTCTAGTTATCCTACCTGTCAGACTAATGATAACAATTTAAAGTCTTTGCAGTTTTAATTTCTTTTAAGAGTTTTTTAAAACAAGCAATTAATTTTGAAAAAAAAGAATTCGCCGGTAATTTCTGAAGAACTCCGAAACAGTTGGAAACATAAAAAATTATTAAGCATGATTGGCTTATTTATTCAAATCGAATAATCCGTTACCGAGTTAGGGTGAGATATACTGACGTAGCTATTTGAAATATTAGTCATACCCAATATAAAATAATCTGTACATTATAGAAAAAAATTTTAAAATTATTTGAATTTAGCACATTAAACTTTGTATATGCCACAAAATTTTTTATCATCGAACATAATTGATAGTTTTGTCATTCAAGACCATCTTTCAAAGCTGATGAATGCACTTCAATAAACTTTTATGTTAAAAAAGTTTCAAAATTATATATTATTTGATCCAAAGAACTATAAAACGTAAGGCATGATATGTTTCAATAACTATTTATATGTATATCGTCACAGAAAATGCAGAAAGCCCTATCAAACATTTTAAAAGTTTTACAGAAGAAGCATAAAACTTGTTTAAATGAAAAATATATGGACAATTGGAGCAAAAGTTTGCAATAATGTATAACTTTGTTGGTCCTTTTTTAACTATATTGTAAAATTTTGCACTAATTTTCAATATATATTTTTTTAATTTAAACAACTTTCATCCTTCTCCTGTAAAACTTTTAAAAATTTAGATGGGGCTTGCAGTTTCTCTGACGATATACATATACTAAGTATAAAAAAATCATAATTTGCGAGAAAAAAATCATCATTTGGGGAAAAAAATCATCAAATCATATTTTGGTTTAAAAATCATTAAAAATATGATAAAATCATCATTCTGGCCACGCTGTCTCCATTTTTGTTTTTAATTCTTTTAATTGGTTTTTATGGTAACAGTTTGAAAATTTGTAGCGACAATCGCTTCGATGTAATAATTAGTAATTGAAAACTCGACATTAAATTTTTGGTTAGTTACGTTATTTCGCATTTTAGTTAACGATGTGGAACTGTGTAGTTGCAAACATTTATAAAAAATCATATATAATCATCAGTGTATTTAAAACAACCCGTTTTCCATAAGATATTTTATAAAATCTTGCTTATTTGGTCATATTTTCTTCAGAATCCCGCTTTTCAACCGCTCTTGTCACGCTTTTGACAAAAACCTTCTGGTCACGTTAGTCATAACTCTAATACCCTGTTCAGACATGGACTTTAATTGAGACAATTTAATTTTAATTGAGCTTAAATTTAAGCGGCATGGCTACTTATCAAACTGTTTGATCAAACAGAGATTTTTTTGACTGCATTAGTGCAAAAAACCTCACACGTATAGTTTGATGTGAGTTTGATGAAAAACAAAACACTTTTGATTTTCACTACCGCCGATTACGAAGCTTGTTTGATGAGTGGCTGTGTAATTACTTCAAATGTCATTTTCGTTTAGTTTTCGCAGCGACCACATCATTTCTATAGAGACGCACTATTTTAAAAAACGGATAAACAAAATTGAATTTATTGAAGTTTATCGTGGTTTGCCTGCTTTATGGCGAGTTAAATCGAAGCAATATAGCAAAAGAAATTAAAAAAAATGCTTAGTACGACATATTGCTTGAAAACATATGCAGAAAAAAACCCAAATGCTAAAAAATGATGTCGCACAAAATGTTAACTCTCTTCGAACTGCATATGAAAAGGAGTTAAAAGGAATTAAAAAAGGGTGTAAAAAAACTAATTTTCAACAAACAAAAAGTTTTTTAATAAATAATGAAACATTTCCGCCCAAAAAATCAAATGTTCTTTATATTTCACAACAACTTTCAAATGAAGTTTGATGATATTAATTTGATAAGTTGCTGTGCTAAGCAAAACAAAATATTACCAATACATACATGAATTTGATCAAACAGTTTGATAAATTGCCACGGCCCTTTTGTTTTCACATAAGCTTACTCAATTAGCATTTGACTTGCCAATGGTGTAATAAGTAAACAGGTGGCCACATAAGGGCAACGAATACAACAATAAAACAAAAACTAGATAATGGGTGTAAAAAATACACGTGTTTGACGTAGCTTAGGCACAAAGTTACCAGAGCAAAAAATAATCATCTGACGTTACAAGATACTAAGTGGAAAACACAGAACTGATTTGATCAAAAATATTCTTTTGACTATAAACTGAATTTTATAACAGATGACTTCGGATTTTTTCACTCACCGACTTACAACTCCTGTATTTTTGTGGGGTCCTACCGACTTCAGGTTTCATGTGTTAACGACAAAATTATCTTTAGGCATAAAGCAATTTATAAAATTTTACTTTCATAAAAACTATGACTTTAAAAAAAATCATCTTTGTAAATTTTAAGGCCTCAATGAATTTCCTAAGAACATGTCGTTAGCTGAAATGCAAAATCACATAACTACACAGTTTTCAATTTTATAGGAGAGAAAAAAGACTAAATAAAATACTTTAAGTGACTGAAGCAAAAAGTCTCTCCATTCAGCGTTGCCAGAAGCTTTTCGAAGAAAATCATCATTTGGTGAAATAAAAATCATATTTGGAAATAAAAAATCATCAGAAATTTTTATTCTAAGGCTGAATAATGAGACTTTTACAGAAAACCAAAACAAAAACGCGTTCATTAAGAGTATATGATTTCCTTCATGTCATCTTCTAGATAAGAGAGTTACTACTTTTTTTGCAACCAATATTAAAAAGATATCTGTAAAAAATTCGTGAATAAGTTTTAAAATCCGATGCAATCAGCGAAGTATATAAAATATCACCATGACTGTAAAAACATATAAAAATGCCACAAAATCACTTCCAACGCGACAAAAAAAAAATCGGTAAACTCAACTATATGTACTGGTATACAGAAAACCATTTTCAGCTGTTAAATAAAAGTATGTGGAACATTTAAGCTTCAATCCACAAATCCGTTTTCAGTTTTTTCCCAAGATTTTCACTAAATACATCAGTATAGTTTACTCTAACTCGAGAATGGTTTATCCAATTTCAATAATAGATAATGGGTGTAAAAAATACACGTGTTTGACGTAGCTTAGGCACAAAGTTACCGGAGCAAAAAATAATCATCTGACGTTATACTGCCATATGTATAGTTATTATACCATGTGCTTGCCACTGTATACAATTTTTGGTTCTCACTGAACATCTTCGCAGAAAGCACACTTCTCACAAAGGGTTGCATTTCGAACTTTACTTAATTTATGAAGCAATTAAGTACTAATTGCTCAATTTATTAATTAAAGCCTTGTATGGTAAATTGAGTTCAATTAAGGCCTTAATTACTCTAATTTCCTAAATTGCGCAATTAAGGCGTATGTCTGAACAGGGTATAAAGCTGAAAGTCCATAACACGCGTTACACGCTTTTTGCGTCATACGTGGCTGTCAAAAAAGTTGAATCAGTGTAGTTGTACGTATCAAGTTACAGAGCGTAACTTGAAAAGCTGAAAAGGTGGAATGAATAAAACGAGTGAAAGCGTAAACGCGAAAACGCGTGCTATGGACTTTCAGCTTAACACTGTGACTAAAGACTAAAATTTCCGATTCACAAAATAAAAGTGTGTTAATTTAAATACTAAAAGTAAAGATCTTGTATGAAGACGATCATAATAATTGTGACTGGCAAAGAAAAATTTCAACTGCTCATTACGCTACATTTACAAATGAAAGTACTTCCATGAAATTTTTGTGAACGTATTATAAATAAAAATTGCAATGAAATAGACAACTTTCTTAAAAATTGTTTGTTCGTTTACACAGGAAAGTTAAAGTTCATTTTAAAGATGTCGCCGAAGCGAAGAGTTGCAAATATTTTTAAAATCATGGAATTAGAAGTAAAGCTACCAAGAATGTATATGCGGTACACAAGTTTATAGGGCAATAGCCGGCATTAATTTTTATTGCTAATTTTTTAAATAGATTATTGTTATAAAGCACATTAATTGTCTTCCTTGTATGTATATAACCAAAAATATTTCAACTCTTTTCATACATGTACAAAATAAGTTAAATTTACTCGTTTTATTTTCTCACAATTCTGCAAATTTTATAAATTTTTGTAGTAGGCAGCACTGTTTACCTCTTTGTCTTCTAACTTTCAGAAAGTGTCTGAGTGGAGCTGAGGGGAAAGTAAAATAAGTTGAGTGTGTTAGTGAAAAAGGGTGAGTGTATTGCGACTTTCTTGCATTTGCTTTCATGTGTAAATGCTAAGTTAGACCGTACGTTACAAAGTAGGACAGAGACGAAGAAAATGAGTGATAAAAAATGAAAAACTCAGCTTTTTTCCCACTCGGCTATTGTAGAAAAGAGAGACATATAGTGATGTGAAGATGTTGAAGTAAACAAAACAAAATAAAAGTATCAGCTCACGCATACGCATAGCTTTGGCATCACGCCTAAGCGGTTGAACCGATTTAAATTAAATTAAGTACACAGATATGGCCCACAATTAATATAGGCTGTATTTGTTTCCCGGATTTTGCACCGGAAGGGGAAAAATGGATCAAAACCTCCCCCTACGCATACCTCTGTCATTTGCCAACCGTTTTTCAAAATTCTTTATTGGTTTGAAAGAGTTTGTTTGCAGTTAGGTCCCACAATTTTTTTCAAAATCGGTGGGCATATTTAATACCCCACGACCCCTCCCAAATGCTTAACTCTGTCAGTGGGGGGAAGTGAATTCAGTTCCCTACGCACAACACGGTCTTTTGTCAACCGATTTTTAATATTCTTTTTTGGTTTTCTTGCATTTGGTCACCACATTTTTTTCCAAAATGGGTTGGGACTCTGCCCCCCCCCCCACCTGCACCCCACCCCCTTCCCTTAACTCTGTCATTTGTGAAACTTCTGTATTTTTTTGTTTGAAATGGTTTGCTTGCGGCTCAGTCTTGTAATATTTTAAAAAATCGGTGGGGAAATTTGATACCCCCCCCCAAATGCTTAAATCTGTCATTTGTGAACCGATTTGCAAAATTCCTTTTTTTAAATGTTTTGCTTGCGGCTTAGTCCCATACTTTTTTCAGTTTGAAAAGGTTTTCTTGCAGTTCACAGGACTATGACTCACCCCCTTTCCTTATTTCTGTCATTTGTGAAATGAATTTTAAAATTCTTTTTTTTGGTTTGAAAGGTTTTGCTTACAGTTGGGTCCCATAACTTTTTTCGAAAAACGTAGGAGGATAGAGGAGGAATTTGGTCCCCCACGCAAAACTCTGTCATTTGTCAACAGATTTTTAACATTCTTTTTTTTTTGTTTGAAAGGCTTGCTTGCAGTTAGGTTCCATAATTTTTTTCCAAAATCGGTTGGCACAATGCCCCCACCCACCATTCATTCCTTTACTCTATCATTTGTTAACCAATTTTAAAATGTTTTTTTTTTTAAAGATTTTGCTTAGTCCCATAATTTTTTTTACAAATTGGTGGGGAAAACACGTTTTTTTTTCAATGAAATTCTTGAGATATTTTTGTCTATATTTACAAATTTGTTTGTAGGTCCGTTCCTAGAGAAAATATTTACTACATATTTCATTAAACTCCTTTAGAGAAAACGAACTTTAGTTTTTTCTGTGTACAAAAGGTCTTGCCCTCGCCTGACGCTTCTAATATGTTGCCAGATCTTGATGTTACCGCATATTCCATAGCATCGAAGTTTGGTGTCCATTTATGGGGAAATATCACATTTTTCAGCAATACCTTGTCCCCTACAGATTTATCCACTTCTTGTTTATTAACGCATTCGCGGTCCCTTTCGGTAGAGTCCGATTATTCTCCTGCTAAATCTTGTACTCCAGGTAGCTTGTCTCTAATGATTCTATTAAACATAAGCTCGGTTGGAAGAGCCCCAGTGGTGTCATGTGGTTTGATATTATACATATGAACGAATTTCTGTTTCTTCTACATAATTTTTCTTATTCGCAGACGCTTTCCTAGGGACCTATTCATGTTTTCGACTTCTCTCTTTGCTTGGGGCCAATATGGCGGTGTTAATATCTGTTTAATGCCATTTCTCTGGCAGTACTCATTAGACTCAGCAGTTACGTACTGCCTACCGTTGTCAGTTCTCATATACTTTGGAAATCCTAATCTGCAAAATATTTCGTTCATTGAATCGATATTTGCTTGCGAGGAAATTGAACGAAGAAACTTAAACTCCATATACTTACCTGGAATAGTAGTCAATAAAAACATGAACATATTGGAGATTCGGTAATGGACCCAAAAGATCAGTAGCTAATGTTATCCAGGGACCAGTTGGGAACGGATGTCTGTCCATAGGAGCTGGGTTTGATGGCTGCGATACCAAAAGACAATCTCTGCAGGCCTTTACAAAATTTTCTGCTTCACGATCCATTAGCGGCCACCATACTTTAATCTCAATCTACGCTTCATAGCAGACTCTCCCGGATGTCCCTCATGAGCCAGTTCGAGGACCTTTAACCGTAGAGACTTTGGAACCATTAACCAAGTCCCACGCAGGAGAATACTTCCAACTACCGACAATTCAAAACGGAACGGGTAAAAACTATTTGTTAATGCGGAGCTCCAAGAATCACTATTAAGACATGTAAATACATCAACTATTTCCTCGTCCTGAATGCCATTTGAGCAATTTCTGAAACAGAAAGTGCCGTGGTCACCCACAGAATCAAAGCAATTAGTGTACGTTGATTGGCGAAGTCTTGATAGTGAATCGGCAATATTTTCTTTTCCTAGCCTGTATATGACCTTAAATCTAAAAGATTGAAGTCGTAAAATCCATCTTTCGATTCGAGCCGGCGATTTCGATGCAGGTTTGAAAATTGCTTCTAGCGGCTTGTGGTCTGTTGCTTGTTCGAATTCCAGACCTGATAAGTAATAATAAAACTTTTCCACTGCCCACACTAACGAAAGGCTTTCTTTTTCTGCTTGAGAGTATCTCTTCTCTACACCGGATAAACTTTTGCTGGCAAATGATATAATGAGCGCCTCAGTGTTCTGGCCAAACTGTAACAACACTGATCCCAAAGCAACAGGGCTGGCATCAGCAATCAAACGGGTCTTACGTTTCGGATCGAAATATGACAAATTTGGTATTTCTGCCAGCTTCAGTTTTAGATTCTCAAAAGCTAGTTTTTCCTCCGTGCCCCACTTGAATTTGCTATCTTTTTTAAGTAGCCGTCTTAAAGGTTCGGTATGACTTGCCAAATCGAGAATAAATTTGCCAACATATGTGACCAATCCAAGAAAACTTCGTATATCTTCCTTATTTTTGGGATCTCTAAATAATGATATTACATGAACTTTCTCCGGATCGACTTCAATGCCCTGATGAGACAATATGTGCCCTAAAAATTTAATTTTCTGTGTGTTCTCTTCACACTTCTCTTCATTGAGATAAACATCATTGTCACGAAATATTTTAGATACCACCTGGGCAGCCTTATCATGTTCCTCCTCGGTACTGCCGAATATTACAACGTCAACAATATAATTCATAATATTTTTAATGGTGATAACATTTTCTCTAGCATTCGTTGAAAAATCTCTGGAGCGGAGTTCACTCCGAACAGTAGTCGTTTAAATCTGTATAAACCGTAAAGGTAATGAATTTCGTTATTGCCCTGCTCGCTTCGTGAAGTCCAATTGATGGTATGCGTTTTTCAGATCCAGTCGGGTGAAATAATTAGCTCCTCTCAACTTGGTCATAAAATTTTCAAACGTCGACAGTGAATAATTTTCCCGTAAAATAGCCTTATTCTCTCTACGCATATCCACACACAACCTAATATCGCCATTTTCTTTAAATGCTAATACTATTGGCGAAATCCAGGAACTTGGACCAAC
Source organism: Panzeria rudis (assembly GCA_956483635.1). Classification (NCBI taxonomy): domain Eukaryota; kingdom Metazoa; phylum Arthropoda; class Insecta; order Diptera; family Tachinidae; genus Panzeria; species Panzeria rudis. Next base: position 66,066,632 of record OY101451.1, read on the forward strand.
TACTGGTTCAATAATGCCTTGAACCACTGAATCATTTAGCCTGGATCTAACTTTTTCTTCTAGAGCAACAGGCACCCGCCGTACAGCCTGCTGAGCTGGCACGATCCTAGGGTCAATGGACAATTTTACAACAACATCCTACCACCTAGGAAATGGCTTAATTTCACTAACTCGATTCACGTTTAAACCAAGTCTTAAAACGTTAAGTTTTATAGCCGTTTCTCGTCCTAACAATGACTGTCGCCAATTTTCAATAACATAAAATGTGGCCATTATCTCAGCGTTTTTTTTTTAACAGAAATCGTAGCTTCAAAAATGCAAATAACTCTAAGTAATTCTTCAGATGCGTATGCTCAAAACTGAGTCGTGGGTCTCGTGCGAATATTGAACAACATTGCACATTTTTGCTGTAAAATTTTCCATTCTGCCTGACTTAAAAGATTGAAACGGGATCCTGAATCTATAACCAGTGGTATCTCGTGGCCTCCAATCTGACATACCATTATTTCCTCATTTTCAAAATCACTTGTTATTCTAAAACAGTAACTTTCTTCATTCTTAAAGTCAGTAGCAGATTTTTCGTCATCCAATGATCGGACTACATTACGACACCGCTTTGCTTGAAAGCTTTCATTTTGTGTACTCTGACGTTTAATACCCGTTCGACACTTACGAGCGTAATGGCCAATACGGGAGCATTTGTTGCACTTCATGTTCCTAGCAGTACAGTTTACTGCGCTTTCAGCATAATCGGTGTGCCCACACCTTTTGCACTCGGCGTTAAACTTTGTCCGCCATATTTTTTAATTAATTTTACTAATCATGTCTATATTTGGCTTAGGCAGCAATAATTGTGACTGTTAGTTAATTTGTTCATCGATGCGGCACGCGTCTAAAATTTCGTCCATACTGTGTTCTTTTCTCAACAATTTCCGCTTAAGCTCTAATAGCGCCCAAACATCAATAATTTTATCCTTAAGCAAATCTCCTCGATCTCGGCCTTCGAATCACAAAAAGAACACTTAGCTACCTGTTGACGCAACCGCAGAACAAATTTATAAAAACTTTCACCTTCTAAAGGGCTGATGTTTCGAAACAGATATCTCTAAAAACAGAATTCCTTTCTGGCATAAAATATTCGTTAAATTTACCCACTAGTACGGCAAATACATAATTTGAGCTTTTTTCGTCATATGGAACAGCGTCTGACAATAAGTGCTCAAAAAAATACTTAAGCATTTACTCTTAATTTATTAACTGCGTATAGTCATAATTATTGCACAAATAATCCGTACGCACATATATTTGCTTTCAAACAAGTGTAATAACCCAGCGGGAAAGATAAGGAGTACGGATGCCTTCTAGAAGCCTTTTATACTCCTTCTTTTCGATAAATAAGGCCTGCTCGCTCCATTCCATACTCATATCTTTTTTACACACGTTGTCATTGCGGGGAAGGTCTTCCGTTTTCCAGTTCTAGAAGGCCTGACAAAAGACATTCTAAAAAGGGAATTTAGAAGGGTTTCTAGGAAGGTCTGTTAAAAAGCAAATTGTTTTAATCTCGGTATTTTTGTATTTTTATAGTGGCTTCTTTAATTTTGATTAATGTTATTTTTTATATCGAAATATTTCCTTTCATATAAAGTAGTTTTTTATACGAATGTATTAATTAAGAAGGTTTTGGATGTGAATAGCTTCGTCAGTGTAAGTATAAGTTAATCAACTCCATTATAAACGGCATAATACCAGCACATATGATGTCTCTTGAATGTAAATTTCAGCTTTATATACAAATTGATTGCGAAAAAAGAATATGAGAATGTTATTTATAAAAAAACATTTTTAATGAATAAAACCAACGTTGTCAACTCGATGCTTTTCGCACTGTTTTTAGTGCTTTTTCAACTTTTCTATGCGAAACTATTTAGAGATACTGCTCGGTGCTTTTTTAATCCATTTTTAGTGCTTTTTTGTGACGGTAGCACTAAACCCAAAATTTGTTTATCTAAGAAATATTTTTTAAGGGTAAATTTTTTTGTTAATGTAACTATTTCCTGAACATACTTTTTTTGCAGTCTTGCAGAAGAATAAAAATAGCAAAATTTATATGAGTTACATTCGAGAAAAAAATCTGTGGTTTATCTTTGTTCTTTTAAAAGCGTCAAAGTCCATATCGAAAAGTATTTTTGTATGTATTTCGTTCGATTGACACTTAAGAGTAATTTAAAAAATTTTTGACACAAAAACAAGAGTTTATATATTTACCCTCTTCGATTTCAACGAAATTCGACATAAGTGTGTATATTCCGGGTGGCATCAATAATCTTCATGGAAATAACGTCCACCGGACAACCTGAAAACTATGCACAATAGACCCTTGTCAGCTAAATGCATTCTGTTAAAAAAATAAAGAAAGCTAAAATATTATATTTCAGGATGCATAAGGATAAAGAATACATTGGCAATTTAGAAGCACTTGTAGCAGGAAGCTATGCCCTTTTTAATCAATACTTGTTAAGAGGAAAGTAAAACCTTTCGAATGACATCAACATTATCAGATAACGCACTCTAAAGCTATTTAATTTTAAATATGATGAAATTTTCTCAAAAATAGCCAAGATGCCCAATAGAGCGGGTCAATTTGCATGGAGAAAAAACACGGAAAAAATCGTATAGCAAAAAAGCAATATACGGACGATTCTGAAAATTTTCTCCAAGAAACCATGGGTCGGAAATGAGTTCCTAGCATCCGCAAATTAATATTTAGCTTCATATATAGTTGAAAACAAATAAATACAAACAAATCGGTTTATTTTCCCGTTCTGAGTTTTATAAAATTTTGTACGGATGATGCCTCTGGTCTGACTAGTATTAGCGCGAAATCTTGGCTCTATATACTTTCTGGTTGGCGAAATATAGCGGCTTGAAATTTTAAAAATTCAAGAAAAACGTATAAAGTCGATATCAAAATTATTTCTACTACTTACCCTAAATATTCTACTATGGTCTTATATCAAAAGGCACAAAATGGACTTTAAAATGACATTTGTTTGTTACGATTTTATATTTCAATCTTCAATCTTACTGATCTTCTGTCTACATAATTTGAGGTCTGAAGACTGCAAAATAATAGTATAACATATGAAAAGTCCACTTTGTTTCCTTTAATATGACCCTCAATGGAATATCTAGGGTAAGTAAGTAAGAATAAGTAAGTTTTTCGATTAGTACATTTTTGCTCAATTTTCCTATTTCACTAATACTAAGTAACTAGGGATAGCAGAGGCATCATTCATACCAACTTTTATAAAAACCGGAAATGGCAAGACGCTAAATTTTTGAGAAAAAAGCACAGTAAAATTTGACCTCTGAAGATTGAGAAATAAAATCATAACATATGCCATTTTAAAGTGCATTTTATGCCCTTTAATATGACACAACAATGGTACATCTAGGGTAAGTAGGCTTAAATATATACATAATTTTGTAAAATCAGTTTAATATATTTTTGTTGAATTTTCTATTCTCTAATCGATATATTTCGCGAACCAGAAATTAGATGGTGCTAAAACTTTTCAGTAATACTACTAATGCCAGAGGTATTATTCGTGCCAAATTTTATAAAAATCTGAAGTCCAAGGAGAAATGTTTTGTTGGTATTATTTGTTTTAGCCCATAAAAAACATTTATGTCGATTTGCAGGGGCTAGGAATTCATTTTCGATCTATTTTTCCTTCGGGAAAATTTATTAGAATTGTCCGTAGATTATGCTTCTGCTATACGATATTTTGCAAACTAAATCGACCCGCTCTAATGCCCGCGCTTATACTTGATAGCCGTAAAAGTAATTCTTGCGCCATGTGATGCGCATGTAAGAGTAAGACATACATATATGTATGTAGAATTTCATTAAATCGGACAGCGTAAAAATCCGGATCTTGTCGGAAATTTTTTAAATTACTCAATATAAGAATTTATTTAAATAAAATGAAAAATAAATTTCAGTACTTCTTTCAAATACTACTCGTCATTTTATTGTTTCAGTGCTCTTTGAAATTGAAAAGTTGACAACGCTGAACAAAACGAATTTCTTTTACTTTGGCAAAAAAAAAACAAAACATGCTTCTCCTTCTGTTCACGCTTCTCATAGAAGCGAATGTGGAATGTGTATCTTATCTTTTATACGGAAGAGCCGAGGCCTTCTTTAAGGCATTCTTTAGCAGTTAGATAAGAAAGGTAATTGAATTAAAAAACTGTCTAAGCAGGCCTTTAATAAGGGCTGATTAAGAAGGTCTTCTGAGTTTTCCCGCTGGGTATATCCGATTCGAACACACAATCGTATATGTACTTCATTTATGCGAAAAACTTAAATACTCAACAACTATAAATAGAAACGCACATGAGTATTGGAAGTATTAAGTATCCGTCATAATTATACTTATAGCCCATTCAGGCTGCACAAAAATTGCTTAATTTCGTACCGAAATTACTTACCAAATTAAAAGTGTTCATACAGCGTTTGACTTGATTTCGGCTGTCATTTGGCACTTGAAACATCTTCCTTTTCATAAAGTTTCTACGAATTTCGCACTTTCATGGTTACAACACATTCTTTTCCTTCGTTTTAAATATTTTTATACGTTGCATTTTTATAATTTTTGTATTTTAATTAAAACAAATGTCAACTTGTCAAAATCTGTTGTGTTATTGTAAAAAATAAACCGTGAACACTTTTCAAAAATTGGAGTATGTATTTGAAAACGAATCGGACCCAACTGAGGATTGTAAGAAGGTGAACCAGAATCTGCCGTTAACTCGATTTCGACGTAACTCGCAGCAATCTGCGGCAGTACTGCCAACTGTTTGCGCACAGAAACTTTTGACGAATAAAATTATTACCAAATGCTAGTTGCTGAACGTAGGACTTAGACTATTGCACAATTACTGAACTTACGAATGGACCCTACATTTTCATCATGCGATATAGATATATATTGGGAACAGCAAGTCCTAAGTTTAAATTTTTATTTTGATTGATTTCGCAATATTTTTAATTTGGCATTATACCCCATTTTCATAGAGCAAATTATATGCAAACATGTTCTAATATTCTGCATTAATTCTGGAGTTACGATGTCCAAGAGTTCTATTTACAATTGCGCATTTTTTACAATTTGCCATCAATATAAATGATATAAATATAATTTTTTTAACCGATAGGATCCACATTTAGTTACATACATATTTATTTTTAATGCATTTTTACTTGACTTTAAAAAATGAAAATACATACCTTTATTAAATTTATTATTACAGATATTCTCCCAATTTTATTTGAAATAAAGATTTAGCCTTTCATTGGTGTCTTTCCAAATCGTCAGTAGACTTCTACCATACTTTTGAAAACTTTCAGACCTTATAAAATAAGAGGTTTGAAACTTTTCAGAAGTATGACTGAGTTCTACTGACGATTTGGTAAACCACAAATAAAATTCGTATATACACACAGAAAAATTTCCATGTTCGGTAGTGATTTTTCGGTAGTGATTTTGCTTCATAGGTGTTTCATGTTAAATCAACATGATTTACAATAATCTTGAAAGAAAATTTTTCCTTTTGAATTAACTATATTTCATGTTGATTTAATATTCCAATACAGTTAAATCAAAATGAAGTTGATACTGAAATAATACGAAAAATCATATTGAATCAATGTAATTTCGAGTTGAAACAACGTGAATTTGATATTGGAACAACACGAAGAATCATGTTGAATCAAAGTTATTTCAAACAACGTGAATTTGATATTGGAACAACACGAAGAATCATGTTGAATCAAAGTTATTTCAAGTTGAAACAACGTGAATTTTATATTGGAACAAGACGAAGAATCATGTTGAATTAAAGTTATATCAAGCTGAAACAACATGACTTTAATGTAGATATTTCATTAATTATTTTACTTACGTGATAATCATCAGAAAACTTTTCCTTATAGCTGACTGCCCCAGCCAAGATTTGAACTCGTGCCACCTGCATGATAGTCCACGCGCTAACCACTGCATCCACAACAGCTTGAAACTTTTCTTTACTTATACACTAAATAAATACCATCGTATGTAAAATGCATTTAATTTAATTCAACATGATTTAAATGATTATTTAACATAAAACTTATTTGAAATTAGAGTTATAGTCATGTCGATTGAAAATGAAACTTAACGTTTATAACAAAATTGTTTTAACGGTGATTTAATGTCAGATTAATTATTTTCCGTTTAAAATTAATATGAAACAATGGTAATTTTAAACCAGCAGCAGTAAATATTCGCTGGTAATTCGTTTTTTGTCGTATACATAGACGACACATGTAAGAATAAACAACAACAAGTCACACAACTAAGCAGAACAATGAATTGTAGCAATGAACAAAGCAAGTAAACACTAACACACTCAAACGACAAATTATTTCTTGTAAATTTAATATGATTTGCAATCAAAATTGCGGCATGTGGATTTTACATTCCTTTTTTTCTGTGTGTACATTGATTAACCCCCAACAAATAAATCTTTATTTCAAATAAAAAAAATCTTTTATTTAATATAAATTTCTTAGAGTACTACAAGTGCTATTTCGATGATGCGTATTTGAATGATATTTCTCTTGAAATACGTACAAAAAAACTAGCAAAATCAGCAAACGTTGTATATTCATACATAAACAAATTAAGGTTTCAGTATTTATTATGGCAAATTACTGCAACTCAACGGTTTTGTTAATATACATAAATAATATTTTTTTTTAAATAAAAGCATTATGTTCCCCTTTTGAAAAAATTATTATCAATTAGGTGACAAAAATTATTAATCGTGGCAATAATGGTTGCCAAATATGTGTTTCCAGAAAGACTAAAGCTACCCTGCAAAAATCGCGACTAGTCCATACATGCGTGAAAGGACTACTCCATAATGGACCAGGACTAGTCCCAAACTACACGAAACGTATGCATTAGACGTGGTCCATTTAACATTGCGATGTCCTAGGACTGGACCACGTGGTCCAGCTTTGCATTACATCGGACTAACCCAAAAACTAGACCATGTAACTACTCTATGGAGCACCTACATGGGCCAGTTTTGAAGCTACTCTATGTCACTACTTCATGGTTCACAAACAGAAAACTAGTTTTCATTTTCACTTTGTAGTCTACGTAAATGATTTTCGCTCCGCTTTAATAAGTCTCCTTTTATGATGGGAGCTACAAAACTCACTTTTATTTACTTTTTCGCTTTAACTAAAAAAATAAACAATATTTGTACGTAATTATTATTTGAACTGATAATGTGTATAAGTCGGAAGTTACTATTATTCGGCTTAAGTTCACAATAAACGAATTAATGTAAATTCAAATTATTTTTAAGAGAGGAATATTAGAATATCTAATCAGACTAGTAGAACGTACTAGTACTACTAATTTCGACTTCGACTTAATTACAAACATTCATTATAACCACAAATAAACTTTTGTGCTATCAGGGCTACCATATTGCTGGTAATTGATGATATTTTATGAAATAACATTCTTGGCAACACTAAATTTCGTGCTAAAACACGAACATTTGTTTGAAAGTGGTCCATAGCTGCATTACATAGGACAATGTTGTAACTAGTCCATATCAGCTAAAATGGACCATGTAGACCAATAATTGCAGGGTATAAACACTTAGACGACAGCAGGCTACACAGCTACACGACTACAATTGCTGTTCGCTTCAATTGTCGTCGTGTAGTCAGCTACATAATTATTATGAACGCGGCAGCTACATCGTAAACAGCTGACATTTAAGTTTGACGTTTCAGCTGTTTGCTGTATGTCTAGATTTCAGTGGTGCCACTATCAAATATAAAAATAAAATCGCTTATTCAAAATATACTTATATACCGAAAGAAATCAAATCAATTAATTTGTGTATAGGTCTTTATTGTTATTGCATTTTTAATACATACTTTTGTGATGTTCTTTTCTGTTAAAGAAAATAAAATATTGACTTAAGTCAAGAATACCAAAATCTTTGAAAATTAAAATAATGTCATTGGGTAATAGGGTTTTTGGCCTAGCAATTTTAATGTAATTTTTCGATGGCTCTTGGCTCCGGAGCTATTGGGTTCAAAAGTTTTCTTTTTAACTGGCTATCACTCATAGAATATAGAACAGATATAAACTATATTGGAATCATTTAAAAGTGCTCTAAAATGGTTTTCTATGGGTATATACATTTTGAATATCTTTTAACTCATTGCGAGTGAAATGCAATTTTAAAATTTTATTATCTGAGTTTTCATGTAAAAATACCATTATTTTAAAAAGTGTTCGATGCAATGACACTTAAGCTTATATACAGTTTTACAGAGAACCTTCCAAGCTTTCATTTGGTATATATTTGACAGCCGTTATCGATGAAATACGTGAGCTTTGGCTCATTGAAAATGAGTTTATGAGTACAATGAGTTAATTTATTTTTGAAATCTCATTTTCAAAGCTCCATAACTCACGTATTTCATCGACAACGGCTATCAAATATATACCAAATGAAAGCTACGAAGGTTCTCTACAAAACTGTATACAAGCTTAAGTATCGTTGTATCGGGCACTTTTTGAGATAATGGTGTTTTAACATGAAAACTCAGATAATATAATTTTAAAATTGCATTTCACTCGCAATGGCTTAAAATATTTTCAAAATTTATATACCAATAGATAGACATTTTAGAGCACTTTGAAATGATACCAATATCGGTTTATATGCATTCTATATTTTAGGAGCTATAACCAATTAAAAATAAAAGTTTTGAGCCTGGTAACTCCGGAGCCAAGAGTGAGCGCCGAAAACAATACACCTTCAGTTTTATTTTTGAAAGGGCTATTACCTTATGTTTTTTTTTATTTTCACAAATTTGCATATTTATTTCACATTATTCATTATGTTGGCAGCACTAATCTGTTTATTGTCGCCAATCAAAATAGAAATTAGGCTAAGTTGGCGACAGCTACAGCGGTGGTCGTGTAGTCGTGTAGCTGTGAAGTCGTCAAAATAAGCCTTTTCATTTAAACGTGTGTATTTTAATTTTGACAGATTGTAGTCGGTAGTCTGCTGTCGTCTAAGTGTTTATAGCTTAACTAAAAAAATTTTGCTACAGAACGGAACAGAACAAAACCGCAACAGAAAGTAAAGACTAATGAGGCCTTTACTAGCCAACTTGAAAAAATCAAAATCTTTTGATTTTTCTTCAACCAAGTCGACAACTGCCAAACTAATCAATTGACAGAGCCATACACGCCTTGATTTGGACAACAACCGACTCAGTTGCCAATTGGATTGAAACGTGTATGGGGTGCAAAAGAGTAATAATGTTAGATTCATACATACACAAAACGGCAATAAAACAATTAAGTTTTGACCCGTTTGTTGTTGTAAAAAATGCACAATGAATTAATTTGTACAAAAATAGGTATAAATAAAAATCAAACCAAAATAAAATTGCTCTTCGAAAAGACAAACTTTTAACAAAATACGTAAAGGAACACTGTTTGCATTTCGCACTTATGCGATTTGGTTTTCATTTCAACCCAAACATTACCAATGACCTGACTTCTACAAAAAATTGTTACTATAAAAATTAAACAACAAAAGCATACATCCTGATGATAGCGAAACTCAAAAATATAACCACACAGCAATAACACTGTTAAAATTCATGTGCGTATTTTAATTTTTTTTCGGTTATATGTATTTATTTATTGTATCTTCAATAAAATTGAACTAACAAATAAGTAATCAAATCTTAATTCTAAAATTTTAATTTTTAAGTCCAGCCAGTGCCAGACAAAAATATTTGTTTCAGCGGTTGGTTTTTTGGTTGTTTACGTCTCTCGTGTTCGGCTGAGAGCAAGAGAGTCGCTCCTTCTCAGCCGAGTGCGTCCTCTAAAGTTAATGATGTTTCGGGCTAGGGGATTTGGGTGCAACTCAAGTCTTTTTATGTAGCTTGTCACGTGTTTAGAAAACACTGTCTTAACCGGCGGCACATCTAGGTCTTTATGAATTCGCTTGTTTCTGACATACCATGGGGCTGCTGTAATCCTACGGAGTATTTTATTTTGTTGCCTTTGAATTTTTTCTACATTTGATGCCGAGGCAGTGCCCAATAACTGGATTCCGTAGGACCATATTGGTTTTAGAATGGAGTTGTATAGAAGAAGTTTACAATCAAGGCTTAGAGTAGAGTTCCTTCCAATGAGCCAATTCTTTTGAGCTGCTTTTAGTTTCATTTGTGTCACCTTTGCATTTATGTGTGACTTCCATGTTAGACGACGATCAAGATGAACACCGAGATATTTTACTTCAGTGTATTGAGGTATAGTTTGGTTATTTATTTGTATAGGTGGACAGGTTTCTTTGCACAATGTAAAAGTAATGTGTATACATTTTTGTTCGTTAATTTTTATCCGCCATTGTTTTAGCCATTGTTCCAACTGGGGTATATAATCTAGCAAATTGCGGGTGGCTTCTTGATGGCTTTTGTGAACACTTAGAAAAGCTGTATCATCAGCGAATGTTGATATGTGTATGTTACTGCTTACCGGCAAGTCAGAGGCATATATCAGATATAATACAGGACCGAGGATGCTGCCTTGAGGAACTCCGGCTTCAATGGGCTTTGAAAATTACCTTCTTTAACAACAAATTTTCGCTCAGTTAAGTAGCTTACTAAAACTTTAAGGATGTTTTCGGGTAGGTTTTGCTTTAGTTTCTGTATTAAACCTGCGTGCCATACTTTATCAAATGCCCGAGAAACATCGATGAAGAGCGCAGAACAATATTTCTGTTCTTCGAAGGTTTTTCTAACCACGTTCACGAGTCTATGTGTTTGTTCAATCGTACTATGTTGTCTCCTAAAACCGAATTGGTGGTCTGGAATGCATCCAGTACGATTCAGTATGGGTGTTAGCTTACTCATAAGTAGCTTTTCAAATAGTTTTGACATGTTAGACAACAGGCTTATAGGCCTATAGGACTCCACCTTCGTATGATCTTTGCCTGGCTTAGGTATCATGGTAATCAGCGAAACCTTCCATTCTGCGGGATAGCATTTGAGGTGCAAAATACTGTTAAAAATAAATAGAATTATCTCTTTTGCAGTATAGGGTAGCTCTAAGAGCATTTTATTGCTTATTTTATCAGCGCCTGGAGCTTTTTTCGAGTTTAAGCCCGCAATATAGTGTTCAATCTCACGAATGTTGAACCTCAAAGTAACATCTGGTATAGCGAGGACTGGTGGCAGCTCAACTATAGTATCACACGTATTTGGAGTAAATACTTTCTGCAAGTGGTTTACAAACAGAGTACCTTTTTCAGCGTCAGTTCTTGCCCAGTCTCCATTCGAAGCTCGTAATGGAGGCTTATATATCACTGGTCTTTTGAGGCCTCGGGCTGCTCTCCATAGCGAATAGTCTCTTTGAGGTGTTGCGTCGAGCCCATCCAGAAAGCTTTGAAGAGAAGCGGTTTTTGATATTCTAGTAGAGTTTTCAGCTGTTTAGTACATTCCTTCAGCCTAGATTTTAGCTGAGGGGATCTGTAGCGTTGCCATTCTCTACGAACTCTTCTTTTTTCGGATAAAAGCCGTTCTACATCTGCTGAAAAAATTTTATTTTATCTCACCTGACGATTTGTAGTAGTAGCATTTAGAGCAGCTTGCTTAAGGTTTGCCTCAAACATTCTAATAGAGTCATCTATGTCAGCAGGCATTTTTAATGGAATATTTTCTGGGCAATGAGCACTCAAATATTTTTTGTCTTTCAACCAATTTATACGTGTGGTTGTCATCGTTAAATCACAAGTGGGTGAATATGTTGTATGTGAATATATAGTGACAATAGTTGGTGAGTGATCTGAAGACAAATCTAAAGATGCTTCAACTTGGATCATTTCGCTGGGCACACCCTTTACTACTCCAAAATCAATAACATCAGGTATTTTTCGGCGATCTGTTGGCCAGTAAGTTGGCTGCCCACTTGATATAACATTTAACCGCATTTTTGAAGTTGTGTCAAACAAAACGCGACCCTTTGGCGTGATGAGGCGAGATCCCCAGAACGTGTGCTTAGCGTTGTAATCACCGGCGGCCAAAAAGCGTGGGCCTAGTGAATTAAAAAATCTACTATACTGATTTTCTGTAATAGAGTACCTGGTAGGAGAGTAAATTGAAATCACCAGGTTTTGATGAAAAGCTTCAATGCAGATGTTGGTTGCTTGAAGATAGTCTTCACAATGATCACTCATTAAGTAGTGTTTTAATCGCGATTGTATTAGTATACCCGAGCCACCACAAGCTCTACCTTGGGGGTCCTTTGTGTCGTAGAGAGTATATCCGTTGATTTTAAAAAAACTTCTAGCAACCAAGTGCGTCTCAGAGATAAGCATAACATCAATTTGTTTATCCATCATGAAGTATTCTAGTTCGTTTTTATGTTGGCGGATGCCGTTTGCGTTCCAGAAACAGATTTTTAAGTTCATGGTTTGTTTAATGCAGCCTGCAATAATGTAGACTGCATTTTCAACACTTCCTGCATCATGCAGGTCATGTTGGTTGTAAAAAAATTAACGGTTTGTATTAAATTTTCTATTGAAGCCTCAAGTCGATCAAAATTGAAACCACTGTTTTCGTTGGCAAGAGGCCGTTTTTGAGCTGGGGGCTGGTTAGACTTCAAAGCATTAGCGTATGAGAACTGGCTGTTTGGTATGTTTTGCGCTATGGGCTGGTTAGCCTTAAAAATGTTGGCGTATGAAGGCCGGCTGGTAGCTGGTTGGCGCAACTGGGGATAATTTGTATTGTCGAAATTAGGTTGAGCATAGGTGTGATTACGTCTGTTAGACAAAGACTGCTTAACATGTACATAGACAGGGCAGTCCCTGTAGTTTGCAGTGTGATTTTGATGGCAATTGCTACACTTTTTCATTTTGGAATCATCTTTTTGCTTATCACAATTGGCAGTGCTGTGTAGTTCACCACAGACGACACAAACGGTGCGCAACTTGCAATATGTTTTGGTGTGGCCATATTCTTGGCAATTTAGACATTGAATGGGCCCTGCTCGCTTGTGTGGTTCCTCTACGGTAATTCGTCGGTGCAGCAAATATCTTAAGCTGTAAATGGGGTGTACTTCATTCCTTTTTTATTTCATATCACCTGGTTCCATTTCCACACGAAATAGTGGTTGGGGAACTCGCTCTCTATTTTTAATGTTAGTAACATTTTTTACTTTAAAATTATTATTTATTAGACCCGCTTTTACCGCTTCTGGATGCACGTATGAATCGATGCCTTTTATCACTACCTGGAGGCCTTTTGCATTTTTCAATTGGTAGGTGTAAAAATTTTTATTTTGTGTTTCAAACTCGGAAACTAATGAGCGGTAATGATTTTCTTCATTTACTTGAATTTTTGTTTCATTAATCGCACCACGTTTTATCGGGATCACGTAAAACGCCTCTTCACCGATTAATTGTACTAGCCTTTTAATTAGCTCATTTGAGTTTTTCTCTCTTAAGTATATTGGGGGCGGCTTGCTTGACCTGACAATGGTGATTTCGTCTTCGTCGTTTTGTAGAAGTGAAAACCGGTTTTCAGAGAGCGCCGCATCAGATTTACCATCTTTGGCCATTTTCGCCAATGGAGCGAGGTTTTTCGATCTTGGACTTCTTTGTCTTTTTTTTTATTATTTATCACTTTAAAATAGCGATCAATACCCATTTGGATTTTTGGATTTTCTGAATCAGTTTCTAGGGGGACACTTTCTGGCGTTTTTTCTTTTTCAGCTTGATGTTGGCTCATATTGTTGGCACTTGTGCTTTGCTGTGAAGCTGGTATCAAAAAATTTACTTTTATATTATGGTCCGTCATAGACATTGAATTTGAGCGCACCCGTGTACGCAAGTGTAAATTTTTGTTTACTGGGTTATCACATTCTGCAGCAACAACAGTAACGTAGGCATTTCTGTTGTTGTATTCGTACTCATTTGGTACGAATACCAAATATATTTGTTGTTTGTGTGCCTACTTGCTTATAATTTACTTTACAAAAACAAATGAAAAAATGTATAGGTACGTAAAATATTAAACAAAACGGTGTTTGTTAATACTTCGTTGTTGCGAATATTTTTCTTTTTTTTATAAATATTGTATGTATATTTTTATATTGTTTATTTTGTTCACCGACGGCAAATTAATGCTTGTTTCTACTTCGAGAGTAAGCTGCGAACTGCATATTTTAATGTAAATCACCCTTTTCAACAGGTAGGGCCTGCATTCAACGCTTTTGTTATTGTCAAGTTAGCAAAAAAATTCTTGATAAAGAATAAGACCATCAGTTTATAATTTCTATGCAGCTGTTTGTGACTTTGTTTTGACCTGTTTTGCACAAAAAATGTGAAAAAATAAATATCATTTACAAAAACGAAATAAAAATGCACACTTGCTGAACAAAAAGATTAATGAATTTAATTAATTAATGTTTGAAATTAAAAGAAACAAATGTTAACTCACATTTATGAATGACGTGGTCAATGTATGTATTTCAAACCTTGGTGCTAAATAGACCAGTTTCAGTGTTACTTAATAAGAATCCTTAAAACTAGTTTTGTTAGAATATTTTATTTAAAAATTCAATGGTGGAGTTCACGCAACATTCGGTAACTGTTTACTCGTTAAATGTGTAAAATTTCCCATGTACATATTTTGCTGTCAAAAATTGTTTAAAATAAATTTTACAGCTGTCCAAACTAGCCAACAGCAACAAAGCCGCCTACAACACTTCGTCCTCCACAACAAAATCAACAACATACCGAAGCAGAAACTCCCAGGTCATTGTTATGCAATTCGTTCTGATGGACATCCTTTTGCTAGAGACGCCATCTGCTGCCGAGGGCAAGGCCGGGAGCAAGTTTGAACAAATAACTATATAGTAAAAATTGTCTAATTATAAATTATTGTAAATTTTAATTGTGTTGTCAACACTGAAAATTTAGTACATGCGACAAATCGAATCGGTTAGAAACTCTACTAATATAAATGAATTTTTGTAAAATTACTTGCCTTTAAACCTTCGCATAGTCAACGACTTTTAATACATATCTACTTAAAATCTTACCTAATCTAATTACTCTAAATTTTAAACCTCAATTTATACCCGTAAAATTATATAACTTCGTAGTAAATAAAATATTAAGAAACTCTTTATTTTTTTTATTCCCTTATCCCTTAATTATAATCACTGAGTGATTAAAGTTACCAAATCCCAATTATAGATTGGCATCCACATATAAATCTCCTTTGCTCTGCCAATCGAATGGGATTTTGTTTAAAAACAATATTCAAATTGTTTCATGGTCCTCACGAAGCCTAACAAGTGGATGATGAATCCAGCCGGTAAGTATCTCCCAAAGAACAAGAGCAAAAAAAAATTCACCACAGATATCAAACAATGAGGTAATCAATTAAGAAGAATAAAAACTTCAACAGTCAACCCAAACCTCCAAACGTGTGAGTATAAACAGAAACATATTAAAAATCGTAGCAAACAAACAAAGATCATACAACGAAACATAAAAAGTATGCACAAAATATTTAATTAAATGTGTTTACCCCATAAACTTAGGTAAAAGTAAAATTCCAAAGAAAACGTAAAAAATAAATAAATTGGTAGAATAAGTTCACGCAAAAATAGCAAATTACAAAAGTGAAAATTGTGTTAGTACTAAAAAGTACGCTCTAAATATGAGGAAATCAATTGTAAAATCAGTTTAGAGCAAAGTGAAAGAATTTCTGATTATTGCATATAACCCAAATTAAAAGTTTCTAAGTACTCCCGATCTATGAATACATAATTTGCAAAATTGTTTAATAAAATATATTTAATTTACATATGTACATAACTGTGTATAAAATTAAAAATTTCCAGAAAAATTGAAAATATTGGTTTCTTTTTTTTAAACCGTTACACATAAGTGCATTTATATACAAAATTAAAAAATAACAATTAAACATTAACTCCCGAAATGTGCATTGACCCGAAATATTTCTATATGTACCTATATATATGTATACATAAGTATATAATAGCAAAAAGAGAAGAAGATTAACTGCCAGTTTTTGCAAATAAAATAAAAATTTTCGATAGGGACTTTGAATTGAAAATAAAAACAAATTTGAGTTTTTTATTGTTGTTGCAATATAAATTCCCTAACGAAAATTTTTATTTTATTTACAAAAACTGGCAGTAAATAGTTGAAGGATTATTGTATGATTTTGAAGCAAATTATTCTCACAGGTATTTAAATTTTATGTATATTATTTATAAAAACACACACACAAAATACCAAAATTAATTAAATAAATGCATATGTATATGTATGTACATTAGCGTGACATTCTGTTATATGGAAAAATTTTTTTAATCAAATTTTTTTAAGTCTCACCCCCCAAATCGGTTTGTTTTATGAAAAAAAAAATTACAAAAAATTTCATAGCGATAAGTTAAGTTTTGGACGTGCGCACGCCTTTCAAAGTTTTATATGAGCCTTACAGTATGAACTATATTGATATTTTGGTCATATATTTTTAAAATGTCTTTTGAGCCTAAAATGGTATTATTATAAGTTGTACCTTCGATTTTTAAATTATTTAATTTAATTCTAGTCAAAAGGCAGCAAGATTTCAAATCATTTATAGCCCCCTTCCCCCCTAAAACAAACGTTATAAACGCGACTTGTATAAATGATGTCTGCCATTCAATGGAAAAAAAATTTTGTGCAACACATGAAAAAAACAAAATTATTTTTATGTTAAATACGCAAAAAATGAGCAAGCAATAATGTTAACAAAAAGCAAGTACCGCTATTTTCCATTGAAGCAAAAGAAACGTAGCAAAAATTTTGATTTATTTCATGATTAATTCATTCGAGTTTATTCTTTCCTATTGTTCTGACAAAATAAGATTACTAAAATGAGTGCAAGATCATTACGCGAAAAATATTATTTGATTGGCTATGCCTCTAATCAACTTACGGGTTCCAAGTTACCTTCAAAAAAAGAAGTAATAAAGGTGTTGTTTTTTAATTGGCGTGTTGTAAATATGAGTTTACGAGGAAGTGCTAAGTTAGTTATTGAAGAACTTTTGATTTTTTGGGAAAAAGCGCGCATACCCACAGGAGAAAAGCAACATTGCATTGCAAAACTGGAAAAATTACATACAGAATGGACGAATTTAAAAAAAAGTTGTGGAAGAAATACAGATAACCAGAAAAACAAAGAAAAGACCTGGGTTGAAAGCTTAGAACAAATTTTTGACGTGGCGCATGCAAATGCCTTAGAATTAATAACTGTGGAGGAAGATAAAGCATTCTTGATAAGCCAGAGGCAGGAAGGTCGACCAGGACATATGTACGGAATTGATTATAAGACACTTCAAATGGAGATTCAAGCTGAACACCGCGAACAGATTAAGTTAAAGCGAGTTGAACGTAATAAACGTGAACAAAATATTATAAGTAAGATTAATAATGAACTTAGATTATTAATGAACTTTTCTATAATAGAGGTAATTTTTTTTATGTTCAAGGTGAAACCGTGCAATTTCAGTCATCATCTGAAAGTGATAAAAGTTTTCAAGCCACAGAGTCCCACGATGAAACTGTTAAAGTTCGCTCAAAAAATGCAAGAGTAAAACAAACAATTATTACTCCAAAATTAGCTATTGCATTAGATTATTGCAAAATAAGTAACAGAAATGCTGTTCACATTATTTCTGCTGTAGTACAATCATTAGGAAAAGACATTGCTGACTACAACATTAATAGATCTTCAATTCATATGGCAAGAGAAAAAATGCGTAAGAAAAGAGCTTTGGAACTACAAAAGAGTTTTAAATTGAAGAAACAAGACATCATAACATTGCATTGGGATGGT
Organism: Panzeria rudis; assembly: GCA_956483635.1. Lineage (NCBI taxonomy): Eukaryota > Metazoa > Arthropoda > Insecta > Diptera > Tachinidae > Panzeria > Panzeria rudis. Next base: position 66,084,654 of record OY101451.1, read on the forward strand.
AAACTTTTACCAGCATTAACGGGCAATGCAAATGTTGATAGACTTCCTATAGTCATATCTAGTGGAGAGATGGAACAGTTGTTGGAAATACCTGCAATGAAATGTGGTTCAGGAACAGAACAAGCCGATGCTGTTTATAATTGTATTTCCAAATGGGGTCTACAAAGAGAAATTAAATGCATTGTGTTCGATACAACTGCGGTCAATACTGGGCGGTTGAAAGGTACATGCACGTTACTTGAAAAATCCTTAAATAGAGAACTTTTTTGGCTGCCTTGTAGACATCACATTTACGAAATTATATTGAAAAGTGTTTTTGAAACCAAATTTGACTGCAGTACAAGTCCCTTCGTAAAATTATTTGAAAATTTTAAAAAATCGTGGAACAATTTGAATATAAACAATTGGCAGGCTGGAATTCAAGATGAATTAGCTACGTATCATTTGCAAGGGTCAAAAACCAGAATAGTAAATTTTGTAAATAATGTTTTGAGTGAGAAGCAGCCTAGAGAAGATTATAAAGAGCTTTTGGAGCTTGTCCTGATGTTTCTTGGCGAAAAAATGAACAAGTCCAAAGCAAGCGTAATGATAAGATCACCAGGAGCTTTTCATCATGCAGGGTGGATGGCAAAAGCCATTTATAGCTTGAAAATATTTTTGTTGCGGAAGGAATTTACTTTATCAGAGATTCAACTGGCAGGATTGCGTAAAATTTGTATTTTTATAATAGAGGCTTGGTTTTCTGCTCCTTCAGCCATAAAAGCACCAAATACGGACTTTACATTTTTAAATAGACTTCATAATTTCGAAAAAATTTATACAGATATATCGCAAGTATCTATAAAAAAGTTTTTAAATCATCTATAATACTTAGGCTCAGAATCTATAGCATTTGCTTTCTTTGACAATAATGTTTCTGCTGACACAAAAAAAAAATGAAAGCTGCTTTGCAAAATGAAAATGCAAAAATAATAAAACGCGTGATTTTAAAAAAAGAAAGAATTGCAGATGTAATTGATAATGGACTTGAACAATTTGTTTCTTCCAAAACAGCAAGATTTTTCGAAAGATTTAATATTGATAAATCTTTTTTGGAATTAGACCCTTCAATATGGCCCATGAATGCTATCAAAGTGCATTTGTATATCTAAACAAATTAAAAGTAGTAAATGATGTGGCAGAAAGAGGAGTTAAATTAATAGAAGATTACAATAAACTTCTTACTAAAAACGAAGAGCAAACACAATTTCTTTTGCAAGTTGTGACGGACTATCGCAAACGTTTCCCAAATTCAAATAAATCGACTATATCAAAAGTACTTTAATTTTAATAAACATTTTATAAAAAATGAATATAGAATTTTTCCTACTTTCTTGTAAAACAATTTAAATAAAAAATAAAAAAAAATATATGAACAAAATATCAATATAGTTCATACGTTAAGGCTCGTATAAAACTTTGAAGGGCGGGCGCACGCCCAAATCTCAACTTATCGCTATGAAATTTTTTTGTATTTTTTTCCATAAAACTGAACCGATTTGGGGGGTGAGACTTAGTAAAATCAAACTTTTGAAAATTAATGTCACCCTAATGTACATTCTACATACATTTAGTTACAATAGCCTCTGTAGCATTAAATTTTAATAATTAAATGCATATAAAAATAAATAACAGAGATGGATATATTACAAACTAAACTGAATTAACCATCAAAGCAGAAAATTCGCGTTAAATTTCGTGCAAAAATTGCAACAACTAATAATTGAATAAATATACAGAAATTAAACAAAAATATTCTAAAAAGAAAAGGAATAACAGCAATTGCAAGAAAACATCTCTTTTATTTTGGAAAAAAACAATTACCATTCCTAATAAATAAATAATGATAATAAATATATTAGAAAACTTATCCCGGAAGTAAATAAATACAATAGTGAATTTCAGTTCAACATTGTATGCAAAATTTAATGAATTTTGAATGTGAAAATTCAACCTTTCCAGCCTGGTTTTATCATTTTCTTACCTAGGTACTCACTATTCTCAATCAGTACACCCCAAATTTTTTTCCTTTCTTTCATTTCCCACCAATTAAAATTTCTCTGCCCGATAATTACACAAATAAATTAATTTATTGAAATATTTTTATCTCTACAAATCAAAGTGAAGTATACAACATTTTATAAACCACTAAAAGAACAAAGTACATTTCTAAGATCTTAATCAGTACCCAAAATAAACCCAAATCTCAAGTTAGCTTTATGTATCTTGTGTTTTGTTAAAACTAGATTAAATATAGTGCTAAAATATTAGTCACTTAACTCATTAAACAAATATAGTGGAGTTAAGTGACGTATTCTGGTTACTGGAACTCAATCCAGTCTGCGCAGAAGTTTTATCTCATAAACTCATACTTAACACTTTTTCTTATTCTTTGCTTTTAAACTAGATAACAGGTATCTAGTGCTATAACCCAATAGCCCCTTATCCCACAAAGAAATTAAGAAAAAGTAATTTTTTCCAATTACGCAAGTTGCAAGCTCAGTTTGAAACTAGAAAACCCTGCTAGTGCTATACTCCTATAGCTCCTAACCAAAAATATGAAAAAAAATATGAACAAGTTCGTTCTTTTCCTTCAGCTGTTCACTTTATTTGTCAACGGATTAAATTAACAGCGTTTCAAACATAGTGGGAGATATTATATTTTAAAAAATTTTATTATAAAAAACAAAATTTAAAGAAAATATATTAGTTCAAGTAATTTTATTTAGCAGATATTAATATATTTTGTGAAGTATTAATGTATTTAGAAAGAAATTTAGTGTTGGTCTAATCAAACAGAAATAATAAAATAAACAAAAAAGAACAAAAAGACTGAACAAGATCGTTCATGAACAGCACAACTCTATTAAACTTTTAAGCATTACTAGCTGCGTTAACTAGTCGGCAATAATTTTTGTGGTGTTATTGTATAGACAACAGTCAGCTGCTGTTCAGTTAAAGCACGTCGTCTTTTGACAAAACTCAAATAATTATTCGACAACAATATACACACATATGAAAACTTTTATATATAAATAACAATATTTATATTATTTAAACAATTATATATCTATATATATTTTGTCCTGTGGTTCCTGTTAGGAACAAATGGCCACAACGAACTCTCTCCACTCGGCTCGGTTTGATGCGAGATGTTTTATTTCTCTCCAGCTTACAACACTTTGGTTGACTTGATTATTAAGTTGACGTCGCCAAGTATGCGACGGGCGGCCAATTCTTCGTGTATTACCCTATGGGATCCAATCAATAGCTGCTTTTGTGGTGTCACCTGAAGGTCTGCGCAGCGTGTGACCAATCCAGCTCCATTTGCGGTGAAGTATTTCTGTGTGGATTGGTCGTTGATTAGTTTGTTGCCAGAGTTACGTGTTGGATATTATGCTTGGCCAAAATATTTTTAAGATCCTTTGAAGGCAGCGGTTAACGAATACTTGGATGGCGTTTATGTTGTGTGGTGTTCTGTTCCAAGATTCGCAAGCATATAGCAGAACTGATTTCACGCAAGAGTTAAATATACTGATCTTAGCTTGTTTCGAAATAGCAGAAGACTTCCATACAGGGCGTAGTATACCGAAGGTCTGGTTAGCTTTTGAAATTCTGTGACCTACATCGTCACTGCAACCACCTGTATGCGTTACTACCAAGATAGCAAAAGGATTTTACTTCTTCTAACTCAACACCCTGTATTTTGAATTTGGTGCTATTGATTGTGTTGCAGCGCATCACCTTGGTCTTCCGTGTGTTAATTTTCAGACTAGCTTTTGCAGTTTCGGTCTCGACGGATTTGAGCTTAACTGACATATAGCGGTGGTTATGCGATAAGAGGCAGATATCGTCTGCGTATTCCAGGCTCTCGAGCTGTTGTTTGAGCCCTCATCGTATACCTCTGTTTGATTGAGGGGAAAGAATGCATCCCCGCCGGACACCAGTTACAACGTCAACACTATTGCTCAGCGCGTTATCGTGCAAAACTCGACACTTAACATCACTGTATAGAGCTTGGATAAGCATAATAATTTTAGGTGGAACACCTTTGCAAGCGAGAGCGCTCCAAATTGCATGGTGGCTCAGGGTGTCGGATGCTTTTTCGAAGTCTGTAACGACCATGTATAGGAGAGATTGCCACTCTGGTGATTGCTCTGTAATTATGCGCAGACTATTTATATGGTCGACGCAAGACTTTTGTGGACGGAAGCCAGCCTGCTTAGGTTTGAGATCTTTCGTTCTAGAATCTAAAACTCTCTTGTTTATAATATGCTCTAAGGATTGTGATACCTCTCCAGTTCCTGTAATCAGTAAGGACTCCTTTTTTGGGGATATTTACTATGATACCTTCCTTAAGCTGAGAGTCGAGTTGGAGGGTATTCAAGAATTTTTCAATGAGAGGTAGCAGGAGGTCCGCCGTTATTTGGCAGTCTGCTTTGAGCATTTAAGGAGCTATATTGTCAACACCAGGTGACTTGTTTGCCCTTAAGGCCTTAACAGCGTTTATGACTTCGGTGATGTTGGGACACTGTATGGAGATATCCTGACGCGCTGTGTGAGCTGTACATGTGCAGAGGTTTGCCGTGTTTGTTGGGAGGTTAGATAGCATGCGAGAATAGTGCTGTCTCCATATTTCCAGCTGTTCGTTCTTAGAAGTTGAAAGTACACCCTCGTTATTCTTCAGCGATTTAGTATTAAAGAAATTTTTTCTGGTGAGCTTTTTAGTGATGTCGAATAGATTTTTGAATCTGTGCTCCTCAGAGGCTTTTTGGGCGACACCAGCTAGTTTTCCATGCCATCTTCTTTTATCATTTCTGGCACTCCGCTTCACTTGTTTGTCGTGCTGTGTGTAGGCCTTTCCCAACATTGTCTTCTCACCGCGAGCTCTTGCTATATTTATGTTGGCTTTTATTTGCTTTCTTTCAAGGATTAACTTCCATGTGTCGTCAGACATCCAGTGAACTTTCTTGGGCAACCTAAAACCAATATGTTCTCTGGCAGCATCATTAAAGCTGTTTTTTAGGTTTTGCCACTCTAACACTGGGCTTAAACGTTGTATCTCTAGGCCTCCGTTTAGCTCTTCAACATAGTTGTGAAGTACTTGATGGTGTTTTAGTTTCTGTACATCATATTTGCGGTTGATGGATTCTGGTCTTCGAATAGCTGCAAGCTTTAGCCGAAGACTTGCTAGTACCAAATGGTGATCTGAAAAGTAGTCAGCACCGCGCTTAGAACGATCGTCACGAAGACTTCTGCGCCATGATCTACTTACGGCAATATGATCAATTTGGTCCTCGGTCACTTTGTATGGTGATACCCACGTAACTTTGTGGAACGTTTTATCGGGAAATATACTGCCTCCACTCGCAAGGTTGTTATTGCTGCATATTTCAGCAAAAAGTTCTCCATTTTACGTCATTCTACCGGTTGCATGCCGCCCTATTACTCTTTCTCGTCCGGTGATATCTGGACCAAGCTGCCATGAGTGCAACGATATCACCACGAGGTATTGCAGACAGCACTCTATTTAGATGGCTGTAAAAATGTTCCCTTTCTGAAGTTTCAGAGGTTTCTGTTGGTTCATAGCACTGCACCCAAGTGAGGTTCCTAGCCTTGGTTCATAGTCTTGCTGTGATTATCCTATCACCGAAGGGCTTCCAATCACTTAATGCATTTGGGGATTTTCTTGATAATAATAATCCGACTCCGACAGAGTATAAAAGGGTGAGATTTTCGAAGGTATTGAATTCTCCTGCTTCTGGCCATCTAGTTTCGCACAGTCCTCAAAGCAGTAGTTTGTAGTTGGCGAATTCTCTGCATACTTGGGCCAGTTGATGTATCTAGGAGTGTGCGCACATTCCATGTTCCGATTCGTGTAATTTTTTTCATGCTGAAGGTCGTCATCGTTGGGATCCGTTGGTTTATGTTGTCGTTTCAGTAATCGCTTGTGTTTAGGGCCTCACGTCCGATCCTAGTGTTGGGGCTGCCAACAACCTCTAGGCAGGATAGCCGACTAATGGCAAATTAAACAACTGAGCTTCAGTGACTGTTTGTGTTGTTTGTCACCTACTTTCTGAGACGCATCGGTGTTAGTGTTGTTGTTTTGTGTGTTGTTGTTTTGTGTGTAATTTACTTGTAGATTTGCAACTTGTAGTTTTGAGATATGGGCCCCTGGTAGTAAATTTCATTTACACACAAAACAAAAAACACCAAACTTATCAACCCATAGCAAAATACTAAAATTGAAACGTCGTTATATTAAGGCACATTTTAGAACGCTGTTGTGAATTTCCTAAATACGTTCGTGTGCAAGCATAAATTCAATTGTTTTTTCTCTATTCCTCTTTATGCTTTTCGTTTATTTTAATAGTGTTTGAAAGTGATGTAAAATTTTAGCAAAGGCCTTTACACGAAGTTAAGGAATCAAATAAGCGTTAATTCAAACAGTAATTATTGGCGACAAAATTGTCTTCTATTTAAGCGTTAAAAGTTAGTGAATTTCACTACAGAGCTCTTGTCATGCCTGTTCCCAGTGTGGGAGTGGTAAAGTGAAGTAAGGCACGTGACATTAAAAATGTTTGATTGTTCCAAAAATGAAACTCAGCGATATGAAACCAGAATAATCTTTGGATTAAAAACCATACAGTTTAACTAAAATGTATACTTGAACTTAAAAATTTCTACATTAATATGAAAAAAATTAAGAAAAAAATTAAGAAAGCCAAACGCTAAAACTAATTTTGTGCGAACATATAAAACATAGGATGCTTAGATCCGATAAAAACTAGCAAAGTTATAAGACAGAATTCTTTCCATACATAATTGCTTTTGATCGAAAATATTCTTTTTAACTATAAACTAAATTTAAGCAATTTTCTATGAAAGATAACTTTGGATTTTTTCACTTACTGGCTTACAATATTTTCATATTTCATATTTTTGTTGGTTCGACACAAAATTATCTTTAATCTTTAGGTTTTAAGTAGAGATGTGCAAATGTCGTGAATCTTTCGTGTCAGGCGTGATTCACGCGTGATCTTGACTAAATTAAAAAATAATCACTCAATCGTGCGTGACCGTGATTTACAAATTAAATTCCGTGCGTGATCGTGCGTGATTTTAAAAATGTAATTTTCACGCACTCACGAAATTACATTTCGTAGCTTGCTGAAAAAAATTTCCTCTTTACTCCTAGAATATTTTGATTTAATTTACGAATTTTATACGACATTTCTGATAAGTTTCTAATTTTAGATGATTTCTAAAATTTAGATGTCGGAAATTCCTTTTAATTCGTCAGAATTCGTAGAGAGTTTCGGCAAAGTTTCTAGAATTTTCTCAGACAAAGATGTTCGTTTTCTTGTTAACCACTCATATGGACCGTCTTCGAATACGAATTCGGCATCTTGTGCAGACTTTCTGCCCTACTTCGGACCGAAATTACGTATGTCGACAGCAAAAGAAACCCAGTGAACCTTTTATGACGACATGTCTGACATCAGGAAAAATATGTTTGTAAGCTGAAGACAACCCAGCACACAAAAAGTCAAAACGTTTGAAATACGATATATCGCTTATTTACTGAAACAGCGGACACAAAGATTTTGTCTTCTATGATATTTCGCACCACGGCGTCACTTACTAAAGATTCTGTCTAATACGAATTTTTACGAAATATTTTGCAGATCTGGTACATAAACTAATATTAGAAGTTACATAACTTTCATATTTAACAAATGACAGCTTGCAAATATACACCAAATGAAAGCTTGGAAGGCTCCCATAAAATAATATATTGAGTACCGCTATATTGTCCAGTCTTTAAGATAGCGGTGTTTTTACGTAAAAAGCCAGGCGAAAAATGCTTAAAATTCCATTTCACTCATAATGGCTTAATGGCTTTGAAAGTATTTCATACAATAAACGCATACATTTTAAAATGAAATCTACTCCAGCATGATTTAATATATAAATAAAGGTACATAAGCTTTTTTTATGTAACACTGACGACTATGTGTTAAAAATAAAGAACGAAAATACTGTTTATACTCTCTTCATACAAACTGATGTATCGGAATTGAAATATTTGAAAAATAATAGGAATTATAACTTTTTTAAGAAATTGTTGTGGTTCGCACTTATGTGTATTGAGCGTTACTCGTTTTTAGCATGCTTCAATATTCAGTTTAATTAATAAAATAACAGCGTAGGGTTGCACTTCTAAATATTTAAAAGTTTTGCGAATTTTGTTAAATAGTTTAAATTGCAAAAAGTTTCATCAATCAATAATAATGTATTGCAGTTTTTTAATTTAATTGAAATTTTTTAGTGTGTAAATAAGGAGTTTATGTTAAAACTTATCGAAGATTATACATCTGAATTGTTTTAAATTCAATATATAGTGGGTTCTAAAAAATATTAAATTCGTAAGAAAATATATTGAGCATTACGTTAACAAAATTCTTAAATATAATTATCTATAAATTTTAGGGTGGTAAAAAAGTTAACAGCAGCGGAAGGGCAGAAACGATATGGAGAGCATTATCCGTTCAGAAATTTCTGATTTGCTTTCAAAAAGTCATTCCCAGAACAACCGTGAAAGCAAATGTAACGCTCAATCCACAAGAATTAAAAATAAATCGAAAAATGTTATTTTATATTAGGTTCCATTGAATGAGTGAATGAGGCGAAAACTATAACACCTTCTCATATTTCTATTAATTAAATTGGCAAAGTTAAAAAAAGAAAATGAAAAACCCAAAATGTACACTCACAATGAGAGTCCCCATGGATATTATTTCAAAAACTCGTTTTGATGTTCGATTTGTGTTTTTGTGGGATATAAAAAGAATAAATATCGTGAAAGCTTTAGCTTTTGTCGTGCGTGAGCGCGCGTGATAAAATCAAATTTGATCGTGAGCGTGCGTGATCGTGAGAGTCTTAAAATTTGCTGTGCGTGAGCGTGCGTGAAAAAAAAAATTTTTCGTGATCGTGCGTGATCGTGAGCGGAAACTCACTCACGCGCACATATCTAGTTTGATGCAATTCATAAAATTTTTGTTTCATATTTCAAAAATACATACTTATATTTATTAGTTCGGGTTAGCTCATCTATGTGGCTGCATTTCGTTGGATGCTAATGCCAACTCATCAGTAGATTTTTGTTTCATCGTAATGGAGAAATTAAGAATGACGATTTAAAGAAAACGTCTAAAAATGCACATTTTAAAATTTTAATGAGCTTCCTAAGTATATATCGTTAGCTGAAATGCGAAATCACGTATATAATTTTTAAAATTTTATGGGAGAGAGGAAAAATTAAATTGAATTTTTATGCAATTCAAGTTCCTGAAGTTAAGTTTCTTTTTTCGTTTTTAGTTTGGTTGATTTGTATGATAAAGGTATGAAAATTTGTACGGACATCATAGCTGCCAGAAATGACGATTTTTTACGATATGGCAAAAAACGATATGACATACTGTGTTGTCATATCGTAAGGTTTTTACGATATGACAACACTGAGGAAGCCATTCACAGTGTATGGCTTTCTCAGTGTTGTCATATCGTAAAAACCTTACGATATGACAACAGAGTATGTCATATCGTTTTTTGCCATATCGTAAAAAATCGTAATTTCTGGCAGCTATGACGGACATGCACTTCGATGTAATACACAATAATTAAATAACAACAAAGCGATTTTGAATTATTTACTACCTACGTGGTTTTAAATTTCAAGTAACGATATGGAACTGTATAGTTGCATGTATGTATATGTATAAAAGAAGTCATGTGTATACTCTTATTATCATAGGAATGCAGCGTTTTTACATCATCCTGCTTTATAAAATCCCGCTTTTTGGTTTCATTTTCTTCTTTTTAGGAAAACCTTGTGGTCACTTTAGATATGAGTCGCCCACTTGCAAACACCGCTAAATTAAAAAAAATAAAAATTCGCTAAAAGCCGCCATTTTATATGCTGTTTGAAGTTTTAATCGATTTTCTACAAACTTCGATATATTAACATAGCCGTGTTTGCAAGTGGACTACTCATATGTACATACCTAACTAATCATAAATTTTTTCAATTGCATTAAAAATATAAATTACACATAAATCAAACATCAGCTAATAATTAAAAAGTTTTAAATAATTACTTATTACCAGGGAAACCGCAAATATGCAATTGCATGTTTTTTCCTTTGCGATGCATGCAGCTACAAATAAGATATTCATACATTTCAGAACTTCCTAAGAATTTTGGCCTCGATTCGCTAGTGCATATTTTTACATATTTTACCCTTTATATATTTTGCATATTTCGCATAGTTTGGGCATTTTTTCTAAATTTTGTGGTACATTTTGTGGTTTTACCTGCATATTTTGGCTTTTTTTTAATGTTAATAACTGTAACGAAATAAGTGTTATTTTTTTAAATATCCAATTGGTCCCAGAAAACAAGCTATAAAAATATTGGTCCTGTAATAACAATTATAAACAACCCAAAATATATTACTCCTTCTATAAATATATATTTTTCATAACTATTTATAACTATGTATTTATTTTTTAGGTCTTCTTATAACAGTTATGATGGATTTTTATTATTTAGGTCTTTCAATAACAGTTATGAAAAATTTTTATTTGTTAAGTCTTCTTGAGCCTTTTATAAATGATTATTATTTTTTAGGTCTTATTATAACAGTTATGATGGATTTTTATTTTTTAGGTCTTTAAATAACAGTTATGCATGATTTTTATTTTTAAGGTCTTCTCGAGACTTTTATATAAGTTTTATTTATTTCGGTCTTCTTATCTATCATATACAGACATATTTATATAAAAGAGTAATACTATATCTCCGTACCTAACTATCATGGGTCAATAAGAACCCAAAAGTCGCCAAACATCACTTTTATCGCAAAAATAGAGAAATTTCGCGAAAAAAATCAAATTTGCAAACATGCTCTGAAATTAATTTAACATCCTTAAAGTTGTATGGAATGCCAAAAACTTGGAAAAAAATCGCGAAAATAACGAAAATATGCAAAAACTTGCCAACATCAAGACAAAAAACTAGCAACAAATCACTTGTGTCGTGAAAATAAGCGAAAGTTCGCGAAAAATTGCAGGTTTGCACACAAGCCCCAAAAACTGCTTATAAATATATAAAATTGGCAGGTATGCAAAAAAATAATGAAAAATCGCGAGAATGACGAAAATTCGCCAAAAAAATTTTCACCATGAAAAAGATACCAGAGTCAGACATTAATTATATATCGGTAAAACTGTAAAAAAGGCAAAAACTAGCAAAAAATATCTTATATCGCGACAATAGCGAAAATTCGCGAAAAATTGCAAACTAGCTCTAAAATTGATTAGCGTCGCTAAAACTGTAAAGAATGCGACAAGCTCAGGAAAACGCAAAAATTATAAAAAATTAGCAAAAAAAATTGGAAAAAGCTCAAAATATAAGTCAATCAAACTATAATATCTTGTCAAACATTTTGTTGATACTGTATTTACACGGTTTCTATAGAATCTGAAGTGTTCAATACATGGGAAGGAATTCTTTTTAGGACAATAAAAAAAGTTGTACGAGATTATTACTATTTTTATTTTAATTGCATACATACATTTTTAACTGGGTTTAGACAAGAGGTAATCACAAAGAGAAGCACTTAAAATGAGAATGTATTAGTGTTTTTGCAAATGCTGAAAATTAAGAGATATGCAACTACTCAGTTGATATCTATTTTTTTCTTTTCAATCTCAACTAGGTGTTTTGTTGTTGTTTTATCATAAAAAAGCGATGGCGACACGCTTATTTGAAAGCTAGGATACAACTGAATTATAGTTTTTACACTCTTTGAAGTGAGTTTCGTTAACAGTCGTGTTGTATATGTGAAAGTTACGAACAGCGTGGCCGTTTTGCGACTAAAGTGGCAATTTGCCACTTTTTCAACTGCCTTGCCACTTTTAGTGCCCCTTTTTTAAAATTACCTAAATCTGCCACCTTTTATAAAATTATGCCTCTTTCTGCCCCTTTTTTATGAAGTGATACTTTTTGTTTTAATATGAGTCTTTTTACTGTACGAAAGTGTTTTTACAAAAAAATATTAAGACAAAAATGTGTTTTTGAGTCCATTATTTATAGTCATGAAAAAAAAACTATTTTGAAATAGTTTAAGAGTTGAGATCTATAAATATTCATTATTGCACTAAAATTATTAGAAACTAACACCCTGATTCACTTACACGAACAAGAACTAGCAACACGTTCTTGTATGAAAAGCATGCAGTTTTAAATATTTTAAAAGTTATTGGCATTCAAATTTTTGAGTGAACGTTAGATTTATTTTTACTAAATCAACTCCTAAGACAAAAGTAATAATAACGTTTTGAAGTTGTACGCGATTCGAAAAATTGGATTGACAAATTTTTATAATGAAGCCCCATACATCTTTGGTTTTCGCAAATAATCATGCATGTTACAAAATACATTCTGTGTAGAATATCCAAGAAGATTTTATTTAAAACAATAGTAATTTTTATATTTACACGAATATTAGTGCTAAAACTTAAAAAAACAATTAGAAGGTGTGTGACAGGGCAACATTTCTTATACATAAAAGAAAAAATTATTTTTGACCGATACCAAAAACGGAGAATACTATGAATTTGTTTGTATTTTATTTATGTATGCTACCTCAGAACTCCGCCATCTATAGACCATTTTTCTCCACTATTTAAAATTTTTATATTGAACTTGCTATCTACCTTTCTCTTTGCTTTGCAGTCAGGTATAACTACGTATGTATGCATGTCAGAGCTGTAAAAGATTGCAATCAAATTAATTGCAATCACATGATTTCATGTTAATGATTGCTAGTTTTTGATTGCAATCAAAATCGTAAATTTGATTTCATGATTTCAATTTGAAATCTTGAAATCGTTTCAATAAAAATGATTGCGATAAATTTTTTGAAATTATTTCTATATTAATTGATTGCAATCAAATCCAGTGATACAAATGATACTCATCTTTCTAGAAATAAAGCTTACTCTGATAATTAAAAAAACTGCATGAAATGGCAAACTAACCTAGGTTTTGGTACGTTTTTTATGCAAACAAATTGATTGCAATCAATGATTTAAAAAAAATTATTTCAAAAAGATTGCAATCTTGACATGATTTCAGTTTGAAATCATTTTGAAATCAAAGAATGAAATCAATTAGGTTGAAATCATTTTGATTCCAATCAAAATTGATTGCAATTTTTACAGCTCTGATGTATGTGTTGTTGTTAGAAAGCGGTGTACCTCGTTGGTGCTGAAAACTGTCTTTTTTTAGATAGAAAAAACATAAAAATTTATTCATTTTAATTCAAAAGCATTATATGCCCTAGAAATTTATTAAATACTACAATTTGGTTCAATTATTCCCTTTTTAAAAAAGTTCCCCTTTTTTTTTGAAGAATCCCCTTTTTGGTGCCACTTTTTTCCTCAAAATCCCCTTTTTGTGCCACTTTTTAAAAATTTTCAACGGTCACCCTGGTTACGAAAAGTATTCGGGCACCGGTGGCTTAGCAAGATGACGTCTGGCCTAGACAAATCTTTCATAACTCTTATTTAAAAACCTAAAAAATAAAAATCACATATAAAGAGCTCAAGAAGACATAAGAAATAAAAATCATTTATAAAGGGCTCAAGAAGACCTAAAAAATAAAAATCTTTCATAACTGTTATTTCAAGACCTAAAAAGTAAAAATCTTTCATAACTGTTATAAGAAACTAAAAAACTGCTCCATTTTTAATTGTTATTCTTTTTCAAAAAGCTTGTTATAATAATTATTTAACGATTTTTTTATATATAGGTTATGTCCCTGGTTAATATGCATATTCACAAAAAAACCGAAAAAATCAATTTTTGGATCGAAAACTTTTGAAATTTTTCCACATTAAATTTTTTTTTTGCGATTTTAAATTTACTATGAATTTTTTTTTAACATTTTTCGCATCCAATGATTTATTCCCAGTTTATTGAAGATTTAAAAATTCGCATTAATGTACTTTTGAAAAGAAAATAATGTTCACAAAAATGCAAATAAAGTTCATGGAAATGGTACTGCAGAGTAAAAATGGTTTGCATAGTAGGCTTTTGCATGGGCTTAAGGGTTTTCTCATCTGGGTATGTCGAATAGTGGATTTGCAGAGTTATATTTTTGACTAGGCAGAAAATCTTTACTCTGCGATGCACTATTCGACATACCCATGGACATTATTACCCTTTTGAAGTAGAAATAATGTTCATAGACGTTATTTTCTTTGATTATTTTCATGCCACCAATATATCGTCACATAAAATGAAAAAGGATCAATCTACATTTTAAAAAAATTTTCAGAAAAGGTAAAAAGCTGAGTAAAGAGCAAACTATTGTTTTTTCAGCATAGTATCACTAATTCCCATTTTAAATAATGATACTACCCAGACAAAATAGGTTTTATAATCACAATAGTTTGCTTTTCATGAAGTTTTTTATCTCTCCTGAAAATTTGTTAAAACTGTAGATAGGCCCTTTTGTATTTCATATGACGATATGCATATAATCCGTCGAGACAGAAATATAATATTATATAAATTATAAACGAAATGACAAAGTCTTAAGAGCATATTTTTCTAAATTTTGGGAGCATATATTTTAGTTTAATGCGCATAAAACACACATTTTAGGTCATATTTCGGGTTTCCCTGCTTATTACAATGAATCGACAATAATCATGAATACATGTATGTACACACAGAAAAAAAGGAATGTAAAAACCACATGCCGCAATTTCGATTGGAAATCATATTAAATTTACAAGAAATAACTTGTGGTTTAAGTGTGTTAGTGTTTATTTGCTTTGTCCATTGCTACAATTCACTGTTCTGCTTAGTTGTGTGACTTGTTGTTGTTTATTCTTACATGTGTCGTCTATGTAGACGACAAAAAACGAATTACCAGCGAAAATTTACTGCTGCTGGTTTAAAATTACCATTGTTTCATCTAAATTTTAAACGGAAAATTGTTAATCTAACCTTAAATCGCCGTTAAAACAATTTTGTTATAAACGTCAAGTTTCATTTTCAATCGACATGACTATAAACTTAATTTCAAATAAGTTGTATGTTCAATAATCATTTAAATCATGTTGAATTAAAATGAAATGCATTTTAGATACTATGGTATTTATTTAGTGTATAAGTAAAGAAAATTTTGAAGCTGTTGTGGCTGCGCGTGGACTATTATGCGGATGGCACGAGTTCAAATCTTGGTTGGGGGCAGTCAGCTACAACGCAAAGTTTTCTGATGACTATCACGTAAGTAAAATAATTAATAAAGCAGCTACATTAAAGTCATGTTGTTTTAGCTTGATATAAATTTAATTTAACATAATTCTTTGTGTTGTTCCAATATATAATTCACGTTGTTTCAACTTGAAATAACTTTGATTCAACATGATTCTTCGTGTTGTTCCAATATCAAATCCACTTTGTTTCAACTCGAAATTACTTTGATTCAATATGATTTTTCGTATTATTTCGGTATCAACTTCATTTTGATTTAACTGTACTGGAATATTAAATTAACATGAAACATAGTTAATTGAAAAGAATAAATTTTCTTTCAAGTTTATTGTAAATCATGGTGATTTAACATGAAACACCTATGAAGCAAAATCAGTACCGAAAAATGTTAAATTAACCTGGTTTTCGACGATTTTATATGGAAATTTTTCTGTGTGTATGTATTTTCATAAATAACAATCTTTATTATATTTTCTTATTCATTTACTTCATTATGATTCTCTAACGAGAAATGTTAATAAACAATTAACTAACGTTGCTGACAGTTAGTTAATAAACAATTTTTGATGTGATTTTTTTTAGGAAATATTTATTTTGTGTTTAAGCAAAGTTTAAGTACGTTGTTTATTATTAAACTTTCCATAATCATTCTCGGAAGTACCAGGTTGGTACCAGTTGACGTGCTTTTTGCTATTTTGTTAAATAATTATTTTTCTAAGCAATAAATTATTTTTATGAATTATAAGCAGTTTTTTTGCGCTTTTGAGATGAAATAAAACGTGAGATATTCTCGTCTCACAGTGATGTAAATTAAAAAAGTGGTAATAAGTATGGAACTACTAAAGTACTGACGGGATTTGACTGAAAGTTGACATGGTTATAGAGGAGGATCTACGCTTTTAACACCGTGCTTTGTGAAGTCTGTAGCTAAACAAGGGACGCAGTGTCATGAGCTCATATAACGAGCAGCCAAAAATAGAAGGAGTAATAAAATTTGGCAAACATGTTTTATTCAATAAAATAATAAAATCATACCTAAAATTTGATCATTTAAATTTCAAGGATTCGTGTCCTTCCCAATTATCCTGAAATTAAAAATTGCCATAACGAAGGGAAAAATAGCTGTAACTTAATGAAATTTCGTACAGACTTTAGATTTAATATATGTATGTATTTAACGCTTCGTCAAAATTTCGTTCAATTTAGAGCAAGGATACGCCTAACTCAAAAATTTCCTTTTTCAAATAAAAAAAGGATCACAAAAATTTCCTTCACTTATAAAGCGTAGTGTGCAGTTCTCACTGAAATTCAGGTTTGGAGTTTTGCATTTATTTCTACATAGAAAAATAATCATGTAGAATTCTATACAGAATTTTGTTTGCATACACATAAATGTATATATTTTTTAATTTACAACACACAAAAACACTAAACATTAATGTACGAAAAATTAGAAATGTCAAAAATTCCGTGACCGAAAAAATTCTCCACTTATTGTTATAACGTGCCTGTAAAAGGCAATAAATGCCAAAATTCCGTGTACTTTTCTTTTGGAACTCCGTACTAGTAAACGGAAATTTCTTTAAGAAATTTACCAACCTGAATTTCAGTTGGGTTTTATTATACATACTTCTTATGGCATCCTGAATTTCAGGCAGAGCTGCGTACTACGGTTAATGAGTTAAATTTGTAACTATACACAGTTATACGTTTCCCCATTTTTAGCATATCCTTGAAAGCACAATGTATATTAAATCTTGAGTTTTAACTAATAGATAAGGATAAAATTGTGGAGAAGATAATTTATCTTATTTAAAATTTTTAGTTATATATTTTTATTGGAGGCTTAACTGTTAGTTAATTAGGCCAAGTATGCAGTTCTGCCTGAATTTCAGGTTCGAAATTTCGCATTTATTTCTACACGAAAAATTGTTGTGTAGAGAAATTTGTTTGCATTTACTCAAATTCACTTAAGTTTATTAATTTTAACGCGCAAAACAGAAACAGTTACTTACAACACCATACAAAAACAGAATGTCAAAAATTCCGTAAGCAAACAATTGTCTGAACATTAATTTTTGTTTCAGTTGACGGAAAAAAATCTCCACTAATTGATATAACATCCCTGTAATAGACAAAATTTTTGATGATTTTTCTTTTCAGCTGCGTACTATTTACCAAACGGAAAGTTGCCTGAAAATTTTTAAAACCAGGATTTCAGTTTGTTTTTTTTACGCATACTTCTTGTGGCAGCCTGAAATTCAGGAAGAACATCATACTACACTTTAAACATTAAAACATCAATAGCTTTTGCTATTCCTTTTTGTACAAAAAACACATGTATATCGATGTATATTACAAACTTAATACCCCAGTCATATTAGGGTTTCAGTAATGCTGACTTTAGACGACATGTATTTTACATCTGACTTGTCAAATTTCCCACTGCAAAAGTGATACATGCCGAGTGAAACATATGAAACATTGTCAGATGACATTTACAGAAGCAAAGTCAGATGAAAAATTTTCAATTAGAGCGTGTTCTATTTTCATCTGACAAGGCATCTGACATCAGCTGTATTAAATTATCAAAAGTGTGGTTTGGCTGAAAAAATATTAAAAAGCAAAGAGCTCTTTATATATTTACGAAAATTGTGCAAAAACTCAGCTGTTGTGAACACTCAGAGGTTATGTCAGATGTAATTGCACATGTACGTGTGAAAGCAAATATTATAAACCGTCTGTAAATTGACAATTTTGACAAACATGCGAAGTTACATATGTCTCACACACCTAACAAGCCATATGTAAAAAACATGTCGTCTAAGGTCAGCATAAGGAATGAGAGATAATAAGCTTTAAATTTGTATACACCTTCATTTTGGTGTTCGAAAAGCTATCTCAAAAGTCCCATAAAATCTCGTGTCCGCATCTTAAGTTATTCAAGGTCTAAGGTCACAAAAATCAGTTTTTCGCGATTATCTCGATTTTTATAGCTCCAATGATGTTAACATTTATTATAAAAATTGTAGACCGTAAATGCGAAAAAGTATTTAAAAGCTAAAGCTGTTTTTACGAGACATTAACTTTTAGATAACATGGGAAAAAGCGTCGTCAGAATACTAAAAACAAAATGTCAAATTTTCTCTTAATCTCACACTAGGGGAAGACGTAATTTAACTTTTCCGATAAGATTTCATTTTATGCAAATGCTCATCGAGTTAACATGTACTACTTTTGCATAATTAGCTATTTTATTTTTAATTTTTCACACAAATTTTAATTTATGAATCAATTAAACACATTTATTCATTTATTTAACTCAGAAATTTTATCAAAAACATCGCTTTTCATTTATTTTAATAAACACTCACACATGCATACTATTTTATTTTCATGTAAATGTGTTTTTTGACAGTTCATCTCATAAGATTGTTGTTATAAGAATTCTTATACCAACGCTCTCATAAAAATTCCTATAACATTGAGATAACACTAGTTTGAAGTCTACACGTAACATAATTCTCTCTGCGATTGAATTTGACAATCTCATCTTACATATTATGTTACGTGTAGACCTCAAGTGACCTGAAACAAAAATTAATGTATAAACTAGAGGGCTGCAAAGTGAACTCAAATGTATTCGTAGAATGTACTCGTATGAATTTTGTGTGTGCATAGATGTATGTTCTTATTTATATTCTTATATTCTCTCTCGCTTACGTGGATACAAATATGGATGCGAGTGTTATTTTTACTTCGTAATTTGATTTTTTATTCTTCCATTGAATTGTGTATGATAATAAATGTGGCTCGGTTGCTTAGTGGTTAGTGTTCTAGCCTACCATGCGGAGATCGTGGGATCGATTCCTGATTCAATACGCGAGCAAAAAGTATTTAATAAAAGTAAATTGTAGTGTAATATAGTTTCCAACTGTGTTTGTACCACTTAATACATAAATAAATATAAAAACAACATAAAATAATTTCAAATAAAAAATTTATCCAAGTGTAGGTGAAATTGTGATATAAAGAGCAAAATTTTTTTATTATATACGTATAAAAAGACATGAGGTTAATGCATCTAAGATGCGCAAAAAGGAACTCATGCCTCCAGACCTACCAAGTGGGACATCCCATACAAAAATCATGTAATACGGAAGCAGGTTGGTAAGGGAGAGTACCGAAATCTCTCTCTTACAAACCTGCTTCCGGTAGACGAATATTTTTGCTGGGTATGTACACATGCATGTGTATGTGTCTACATACATAGCCACGACCAAATATACATATAAACATACATATATACATACATATACAGAAAAAACATGCATGCATACACATACAAACATACATACGAGTACTTGAGAGGATATTCGTGCAGGCCTCTAGTTCAAACAATTGTTTGCTCACGGAATTTTTTACATTTTGTTTTTGTGTGGTGTCGTAAATAATTTTTTATGCTTTGCACATTAAAATTAATAAATTTAAGTGAATTTGCGTGAATGAAAACAAATTTCTCTACACAACTATTTTTCCGTGTAGAAATAAATACAAAATTTCCAACATGAAATTCAGGCAGAACTGCATACTAGGCTTTATATAAACTGTTCGACTTCTGCACAAAATGCAACCCTGATATGATGAGTTGTTATTGCTTTTTTAAAACTTTCCATAAACTCATTAGCTTAACGGCTTTTGAGATACTGTAAAGCAGCCATAAAAATTTGCTATGTGAGCTTTCTGGAAATGATGGCAACTTCGAACTGTGCTCGCATCAGTTAATGAGCATTAAAACAGTATACAATCTTGATGAGCACAACACACAAACATTAATTTCCAAATTGAGGGTGCTGTTGGCTGAGTAGTTAGCGCGTTTGACTACAAACCCTGAGGTCTTGAGTTCAAGACTAATTTCAGGCAAGCCAACAGCATCATGCATTTTTCTCATGTTCATTGGTGTGTTATTGTGTTAGTTGTTGTTTGGCTGTTAAAGTGATGAAGGCATAGCACTGATCACTTTGGCAGCCCACTAAACCTGAGATTCGAAATAAAAGAAGGTTCGCTAAAACGAAGAATTTACGAAACAAATGCTCGTGAATATATTTTTTCTCATGAAAACCATAACATATTAATAGTCCACACAAATATCGCATTTCTTTGTAAATATATCATTTTGTTTTTGACACTTGATAACATAGTACCAGCGCTGTCAACTTGGTGTTTTTCGTACAGTTTTTAGTGATTTTTCAACATTACGACGCGAAAAATTTTCAAGTTAGTGGTCAGTGCTTTTTATTTAAATTTTGGTGGTTTTTTTTTGGGAAGGTTGCAATGAACACAAAATTCACAAATACCTTAATTTATCTAAAAAAAATATTTTTTTCAAGTGTAAAATTCGTGACTATTTTTTAGATTATCTCGTAAACTATAAGGAATGTGAAAATTTTGTTAAAAGCTTTCTTTTAGATAATAATATTATATACAACTCCACTAAACACATTTTTGTTGTAAATTGTACAATTAAAAATTTTAAGCTATTATGAAAAAATATAGCGTGCATCATGCTGTATTGTGAATTCGATTTTGTGTGCTTATTATACAAAATTCGCCAATAAATACGAAAAACACACTTCAACTTTCAAAGTTACTTCCACGTGCGTCACAAAACTTTGTGCTCAATTATTTCGCAACAAGTAGCTGCTAAAAAATTATGTTTTATGCAATTAGAAAGTACAAGTGAATCCCACTAAGCACTATGTATAAGTTGAAGGTATCTCTTTTGAAAGAATAAAAAAGTTTTGTATTTTAATCTGGAGCCGAATCACCGCATTCGTTATCGAGTAGGCTTTTTCATCGAATAAAATTTCGTCACGTGTCGGATGGATGGATTACCGCATTCGATAGCTCACGTATTAAAATTTTTTAAAAGTGTGTTGTGTTTCTTTAAGCTAGTTCAACTACCAAGTCGATTTGACCACTGTAATAAGGTTTATTGGTAATGTTCCATGCTTTTTTGCAAAACATACAAATAAAAGAAAATATTATTTTCGATCGCTCTGGTGCTAACGAGTGCAATTTAAGCAGTACTCGATTATCGTATGACGTAATCCCAAAAAGAAAATTTTCGAACAATTTTACTCGATCACGTATGCGGTAATTCGTAGCGTTCGTCACGTAGGATTTGCCCATATGTATATTTTTATCCGCTGAATTCAGAAATGACCATAATTTTATAAGCTCTAGTGTCAAATATATACTTTTATATTTTCATAAATTACAACAATTTTGTTCTTTTTTATTTATATTATTACTCCATCATATTGCCCATGCACTTCAAAAGTTGTACAATTCAAGGACTGCGTTTTTGGAGTCAATAGTACAATATTAATTGTCATATTGCTTTTCATATTGCATAAAAATCCAACAAATATTTATCTTTTATACTAAACTCTTGAGGAGAGAATACATTTATATTTTTCCTTAAAAGTGTGAGTAAATTAAAAACTAAAACTCGTTTTCTGGAAAATTTGTATTTTTAAGTCCTGTCACTTTTCAAGTGCATGTGCCATATGTCCTTTAATACATAAAAAATTGTGTATTTTAGTGCGGTTTTTCCAGAATTAAGCGTTTTTATCGCGTTTTAGTGCTTTTTGTAATTTATAACATTTTTTCATAATTCAAACGAGAATCAGAAAATGTGTAATTATGAAAAGATAGTGTAAAGTAATAATGAAAACGAATATGAAAAGTTTTATTTTCATTTCACGTTATCACAGAACCAGAATTGAGCCCCTGATTACTATTTTATTATGCACATCAGATCCCTATATGTCCAATATCCGACAAAAATGGAAAACTAACGCTATTGAATTTACAAATTTATAATAAAAGTTAAGATATAATATTTATAATATCTATTTTGGACTTAAATAGAAACCTACGTCTTTTTCATTAAAACCTTTTTATCTATAGTAAATTCAAACCAATGTTTGTATATTTAATGTTCGCTACTTAATAAACCAATTTTTAACTCAAACTGCTTCAAAAAACCAACCTTTGGCCCTTCGTACTAAAAAATTTACGTGGGCCAAAGTTTGGCACTTTCTGACAAAATTGAAGTTTTTGATAAGTATAAGTTGTAAACGTGGCTCAAAATATAAGACTTTGTGTAAAACAAACTTTTTTAACAAGTTTTAATACTTCATTTTTGTACCAAAAATCAGCTCAAACTTGAAATGCATTTTAAAACCATCATAACTATTTTTGTAACAGGTCGATTTTCGTTTTTTATACCTTAATCTTAAAGCCTATACTCTCACCTAGTAAACCAAAAAACCGCGTATCAAAATTCCAATCCAGTCAAAAGTTATAGATTTATGACCGTCTTTTCGCCAATGCTTTACTGTGCGTCGCCTTTGCAGTTGATTCTATATATAACATTGTACTTGTCTTCTTTATTCAGCTTCGACTTTGTGTTGCTGTATAGATTTTGCAATGTGTTATTTGATTTAAATCAGGGGTGTCAGAAATAAAACTATTGTTGGATTGGTGAGTAAACCAAATATAACACTGTAAGAAAATTTGTCTCATCTAAACGAAGTATTATCAAGTACACAGAAAAAATAAATATTTTAACATATGTATGTATGTTTGAAGTTAACTCTGGTCTTATTATAACTTTATTTATTTTCATAATAGTGGAGTTCACGAAACATTTTATAACAGTTTATTCGTTGAAGTAGTAGATTTTTCCATATATTTTGTGGCTGCAAAATGTATCTAAAAATATTTTGACAACAAAATGTATGGGCAATTTTAATAATTTTACGAGCAAACAGTTACCGAATGTTGTATTTGTTTACATTTGCAGTGAACAAAATAGTTTAATTTTCACAAAAAAAAAACATTATTTTCAAAGTATTTTTTTATTTTTTCCTTTGAATATTGCTTATCATAAAATATTTTTCGCATATTTTTTTAACACATGTAGATATTATGTTTGAACTTTAAGCTTGCTTAAAATTTTATTTGTTTCGATAGGAATTTGCTTAAATTATTTGTCTTTCTTGAGAACAGTTTTTTTTAATTATTTGAAATAATGGTCCAGCCCCCTTATTCCGTAATTCGCTTAAGATAAAGCCAAATCTCGGTCGCTATAAAAAATTTTTGGCGATAACATAAAACACTTAAACTTCGGCGGATTAAATTTTTAAGAAATTGTCTAATTTAGCAATACGCGTTGCAAACTTGCATTCGTAGCCAAAAATTGATAAATCGACAATATAGATTTTTAGCGATGGCGTTTTAGCTTTAGCGAGTTAAAGAATAAGGGGGCAGTAAATAAGAATTTAGCAGGGACCGAATATTTTTAAATTTTAAACTTAAAAATATCAAGCTAAAAGAGAAGTGCTACGTGCATAAAGAATACAACAAAATACTCCTTGTTGCATGGACTACCTTTAGATGCATTAATTTTTATTTGATTAAGTTTTATTATAAACTTAACTTTACCGATTATTTTCTGAGTTTTATTTATTCCTCAGTGAATATAATTTACTTCTTTATTTATTTATTCCTCAGAAAATAAACGTTATTTCTTGATTTTTATTTATTTCTCAGAAAATAAAGGTATTTTTTCCAGTATTATTTATTCCTCACGAAAAAAAATTAGTTTTTGAGCGTTATTTTTTACTTAGGAGATAAAAATGACTCTGAGTTTAATTTTTTAATTAAACAATAACAGTTATTTTTTGAATTTTATTTTTTGCTTAAAATAAGTAATTTTTAAACTGAATAAAATATAAAAATTTTTTTAATATAACAAATAAGAGTTTTTGCAAAAACTCTTATACATTTATTTTTACAAAAACTCTTATTTGTTAAATTTAATTTTTAATATTTTATTCAGTTTAAAAATTACTTTTTTAAGCAAAAAGCAAATAAAATTCAAAAAGTAACTGTTATTTTCTAAGCTAAAAGTAAAACACAAAAAATTATGTTTATTTCCTGAGGAATAAATAAAACTCAAAGAATAACTTATCTTCTGAGGAAGAAATAAAACTCAAGAAATAGCTTATTTTCTGAAGAAAAATAAAACTCAGAAAAAGCTTTTATTTTCTAAGCGAAAAATAAAACTCATGAAATAATGATAAAAAGGTAATTTTTAAAATAAAACTTATAACCGTTACAGTCACTGGAATTTAACTAATTTTGCGTTGAACTTATTTCCACATATAAAAAAATATTATTTTTCATTAAAAAGCATGTCCCTTTCTCTTCCATTAAATTCATTATGAAAAGAATTAAAATGCCGTTTTAACAAATACTCATTTGTTTCCTCTAATGTTTTGTAACATAAAACACATTGAATATTGCTAAAAGCATTTATCAACATAAAATATTTTTCGCATACACATATTTCTTTTCTTTCAGTGGACTTATAAAAAAATGTAATACAGTCCGCTATGCATGTGCTATCGTCGCTGTCTCATTAACGACACAGGCTAAACAGACGCGACAAAAGAGAGGAAAGATATTGCATATTCACTTAAACGAAAGCCGAGTGCAAAACGGAATAAAAATGTTTATTGTGTGCAATTAAAACAAATTGTTTATTTCATAAGTAAATGGATAAATTTATTATTTTATACACGAAAATATTACAATTCCACATTTCATACACATTATTTAAAGTTTTTATACATTTTGCAGCTTGCTTCTACAATTCTCAACCACTTTTGCTACCGAACCAACAACAGATGCACAAACACACGCACAGGCAAACAGAACACTTCATTTACACTTTAATTAATAATTATACTTTCAAATATCACTTAACACACTTTAAATGCTTTATTTAATTTTTTTACATTATAAAGCAGTAATTTTTTGCAGTTTTTTTAAGCACTTTTTCACTGTGAGCTAAAACTTTTATTTTGTTTTGTTTACTTCTACATCTTCACATCACTATATGTCTCTCTTTTCTACAATAGCCGAGTGGGAAAAAAGCTGAGTTTATCATATTTGATCAATCATTTTCTTCGTCTCTGTCCTACTTTGTGTTGACGACTAAAGCAAAGAGAGTAAGAATGTGTGTGAATATGGCTACCACAATTGTGCTATGAATCTGACTGCACTGATTTAAATGCCAATTGAAACTTGTCTTTGTCATACAGATCTGAGCTTTTTAGTCTTTCGGAAAAAGCGCCGATGTACGTTATTCCTTTATAATATTGTGACTTTTTCCACTTCCTTCTCCTCTATTCTTCTTTTCTAATTAATGTTTTATGGTTGTTTTCGGAAAATCATTCATCGCTAAAATTTTTTCTATTTTTCTTATATTTTGCTCACGAAATATATCATCGCTAATGTTGAGTACCCGTCCAATGAAATTAGTGGCTGTATTTATTATAATTTTTCTTGGGTGCTTATAATAAAAATTTATTAAGCGACCAGACGCAGTGCGTTTTTGATACCAATTAACTTTCATCTAGTTATGGTGCCTGATGACCATAGCATCCAAATATGGTAACTTATTGTCCTTTTCGGTTTCTACCGTAAATCGTAATTGTGTATGAAAAGAAAGCTTTAAAAAGTATAAAAGTCAGCTTTGGCCCACTGTAACTCCTCTCGTGCTTAAGCCAGAAGGCCACCGATACACGTGTTATAAACCGTGAGTCCTTCTCTAAAGATGCTCAATGTTTCATATATATCCAATCTCGGGCTTAGAAGTTCTAGATTTATCGTTATTTATTTAGCAAAAGTACACACTGTGCACTGCTGGCAATAGTTTAAATAACACTGCATTATCACTCAGAGTAATTTTTCGGAACAGTGTTATCACAGAAACTGTTATTTTTAAACTTTGCCAATTTATAAGATAATAGCATAACGTAATTGGCACAAAAGCGTAAAAGCTAATCAATGGATTAATCTATAATTCGAAAATCGCAAAATAAATTATTGCTAAGAGA
Organism: Panzeria rudis; assembly: GCA_956483635.1. Taxonomy (NCBI): domain Eukaryota; kingdom Metazoa; phylum Arthropoda; class Insecta; order Diptera; family Tachinidae; genus Panzeria; species Panzeria rudis. The sequence continues at coordinate 66,111,024 of OY101451.1, forward strand.
AAATTGCTTCGTTTTAAAATATTAAAAACTAAAGGCCACAATCATAAAGAAATCTTATTTTAGGTTTAAGATTCACAATTGTTATTGAACTCTTTCAGCCTAACAAGTGTTTAATATAAAATTGCATTCTTAAATACTACTAAAGATGTTCTGTGTTTTAAGGAACTTTAGGTTTCGCTACTGGGATGGTGGTCATTGATTTGTAGTTAGTGTTGCAATAAAAAGATTATGGTTTCATCCGGATATTGAAATAAATGAATAGCTTTTTACTGTTTTCGTGTAAGCTGAATTTTGTTTGAACTCTCTTTATAATCCCCCTTATTCCGTAACTATTTGTCGACATCACGTCAAGACAATAAAAAAATTGGCACTTGTCTACTCGCTGTCGACAAAAATTTACTACTATTAACAGCCTCTTCCCATTTTCTATGCTTTAGAGAATAGTAAGGGGCTGTCAGTAATAGTAAATTGTTGTCGATGACGAGTAGAAATGAAACAATTTTTTAGTATTGTCTTGACGTGACGTCTACAAATAGTTATGGAATAAGGGGGAATATATTTTTCAACTTATTTAATACAAGTTTTCTATAACGTGAAAGCAAAAAAGTGAAATGATTACAAAAGAATTCACACGACTCTTTATATCATGTATGAAAAAGGTACTCGAATATCAAAAATATTTTCATTTGTGCTGATTGCTTATTAGAGTATTCATTTATTCGGGCTTATGCTATAATCGGTTAATCGCTTGATTAATTAATCGAGGTTTTGGCTTAATCGGTTAATTACGGTATGAATCCGATTAATAAAGTATCTTCATAAATCATGTAATTTCAACAAACAAAAATGCATAAATTATTTACTATTACGAGTTATTAGTAAAAAAAACAAGAACATAACAATTCTTGAACTAGATCAAGCAAAAAAATCATAAATATGTATTAATTAAAAAATTAACAAGTTTGTGCGTTCATTTTATTTAATATTTTAATAGTATAAGGAGATCTTCTAAAACAATCTTTCAGAAAAATAATTTGGTTTAAATGTTTAGGATTTAAGCAATTCTTTAAAAATCCTTTCACTTATCGTGGATGATGAAGAAATCGAAAGCAGTCCTGGTTTTCTAAAACATACAAAATCTGCCATTATGTCCTGTCTTAATTGTTTCAATTTCTTAACACTTCTAATTGTTTCGGTTAACTCTGTTAAAAGATTTCTTGTACATATTACTATCGATTGTTGCTTCTGGCAAAGCTCAGCACCGAACGAAAATTTTATTTCCGAATTCCTTAGATTCCGTTTTCGTACTTTATTTTAAAACACTTGTTAGAAGAAAATGTGCCTGAGTGGAGGTATAAGCGAATTGAATTCGTTTCTCATTAAATATAATCCTTCGACTTTTAATTAAGTCGTTGGCAATAGTATTATTGGCTTATATTAAACTATTAAATAAAAACGTAATACTTCCCCCAAGTTCAATTAGAGTAGCAGAGCCTTTACTAAAGGTGGTTTTATACTATATGTGTTTTACATCTGACTTGTCAAATTTCCCAATGCAAAAGCTATACATGTCGTGTGTACCTTTTGAAACATTGCCACTTGAAATGCACAGAACTAAAGTCAGGTGACAAAATTTTCAATTAGAGCGCGCTCTATTTTCATATGACATCAGCTGTTTTGAGTTAACAAGTATGTGTTGGGCGTCACTTATAGGTTATATCAGATGTGATTATACATGTACGTGTGAAAGCAAAAATTAAAAATCGCCTGTAAATGGACAATTTTGACGGACACGCAAAGTTACATGTGGGTCTCAAAACTGACAAGTCAGATGTAAAACACAGATAGTCTAAATCTACCTTAAGATCTTTTATAGCCACGTCCGAAGGTTTTAAAGCTTTACTTAAGTTAAGATCACTTCCTTGTTTGTATGAAAACTAATTTCTAAACACATACATTTTGTATATGAGACGAAACAAACAATTAAACACACAAAAAATATGTTATAATACTGCAAAATTTTGTTACGTCGGTTAATCCACTGAAATTAGTCGGTTTAACCGTTATTCCAAAATAGTCAATTTTAAATTAACCGATCAGTTAATCGGGTAGTAATTAACCGGTTAACCGATTAACGGTTAACCGAATGAATACCCTATTGTTTATACATCACTAACACTTCTTTTTGCTTTTATGTGTTTTGATACAGTTTTTTTTCGGAAATTTTGCTACAGATTTTATTTAACTTAAACAGTATTACGCCCGGCTAATATGCAATGATAAAATTTGCATTTTTAATTCGCCTAACTTAGTGTCCACACCTGATGAATTTATATCATGATGAATGTCAAATTGATATCATGAAAATTCCTGACGTATATACTACATTTATAAGCACGTGCTATTTGCAAATAAAAACGTAGTGCGACCAAGTATTGTTTTTTATTGTAACTTTTTAAATCATTGATTATTCATCTATTTGAGAATATATTTACCTATTTATTAATTTTCTTATTTGCAAATAGCGCGTTAATCAGTAATTGTTTTCGTGAGTTAGTAAGTTACAATAAAAACAATACTTGGTAGCACTACGTTTTTATTTCCAAATAACAACTGCGTATAAATGTAGTATATACTCCATTTATTAATGTTATATCAGCGTTATGATATAATCATCGGAGCTCAAGGTCAGATGAATATATTATGATATGAAACTTCATTTCATTTGTTGTTTTTACTTTATCGTTTATTTTCTTTATTAGAATTAATGAAAATTATAAGAAATAAATATTTTTTTATGAGAACCCATACATTTTATTATATTTATTAAATACATCTTATATGTAATAAAAATAATTTTTTTTTGGCTATTGTTATCCATATAAAGGTTTAAATGTTCGATCTTAGCTGTACGACGAAGAAGAAAATATGATTCATCATGATATAAATTCATCAACGTCTACCCCTATGTATTGATGTGAGTGAAAAATTTACAATTTCTCTGCCGGCGTTATATTAGGTGTTATGATGAAAATTCATCAGGTGTGGACACTATGTAAGGGATGACAGAAGTTAAGCGGCATGTCTAACGTTTTCCAATTCGCGTAAGCATATAACATACTCTCATCATGCCTTTTCAATTACAATAGAGTATGCAAAATTATATTTTTTTCAGCAAATCTAAAGAAACTAAATATAAAAAATTTATTAAGTATTACCATGACGCGGTATTGACATATGTGGGGTAAAATTTTCCCAGATAGATATATTACCCATAGCGTAAGTTCTGTCCCTAACAAGGAAATTATATTTATCTAAATATGTCTATATTTTGTCGTGACCGCCCTTGGTGGTTCATGTTAAATCGATATTCATTACCGAAAATTTATTAATAAAAAAAGAATATAAAATGATTAAATTATCGAAATAAAAAGAAAATCGTATATGTTGTCCCATTCGGGTGCGGTGTATGACGCGCGCAGCTGCGGCGAATAGTGTAATACCCGCTTGCGCGCTACTCTGCTAAGGAAAATCAGGTAGTGGGTGCAAGATGGCTCATTTAAAGGAAAAGCGCTAATTTACAGTACATATGTTCAAATTTAATCAACCATGTTTAGAACAATGGCTAGCTGTCAAATGTGAAACCGCCATGGGAGAAAGACAAATGGCTGATTTCCGTCTTTCTACTGGTGGAGGCGTACGCAACAAGTTGGTGCTGAAAATCGCTGCTCTGAAATTCGTGGGAAAAAATCTGGAATCAAACACCAAAACTGCAGTAAAAGGCAAGTAATGAAATATATTAGTACATTATTAGTGTATTTGGGAGAATAATGAACGTATTCCCCCAAAACAGATTAATTGCTGCAACGGTGTCGCTGAAGATCTAAAGGAATATGTGGTCCATAAGTCTCAAGAGACAAGGTTGGCTCAAGAGATAACGATTGAGACTGCCGTGCAGAGCACGAAGCCGATATCATTCGATAGTCGGCGGCGGCTGTAAGCCGAAAATTTTCCTCGGCGGCGGCTGAAGGAAAAGTGTCGACTGTCGACTATATGTACATGCAGAGAAAAAAGGAAAATTTAAATAAAACTGGAACAAAAATAAAAAGAACGCTGATGATGACGAGCGTAGCGGCCGTCGAAATCAGTAGTACTGATCCGTTCTGCTAATCTGATTTGAATATTCCAGCACTCCACTCTTAATAAAAATAATTTGAATTTACATTAATTCAATTATTGAACTAGAAAGCCGAAATAATAAAAAAAAAAATGTTTCAGACTTTACCTATTAGTTCAAATAAAATAAAAATTACGTAAAATAATTACTATGCAATCGGCCCGTTGCAATAAGTTATATGTGTTTACTTCTCGGTTGGCTGCCTAGAACTAAAAATCAAGACAAGCAACTGAAGACTGTTAAAGGCATGTATAATAACAAAAACCAAACAAACAGCTTTGAGTGAATGTATTAAAAAAGAATACTCATCAAAAGCGAAAAACAATAAGTGTGGTAGTGTTGGATATTAATCAGATAGGTGAAATTTCAAAGCTGACTAAATTTAGTTGAAATAAAAATGCAAGAATTTACCATGGAAAATAAGTCTTGTATTCTATTTACTGGCAAAAATTAGTTAAATAGCTGATGTTTCATTGAAAAAAGCATCCACCTTCATAAGTGGTAAAAGCGAACAAGAACGCTGATGATGACGAGCGTAGCGGCCGTCGAAATCAGTAGTACTGATCCGTTCTGCTAATCTGATTTGAATATTCCAGCACTGCACTCTTAATAAAAATAATTTGAATTTACATTAATTTAATTATTGAACTAGAAAGCCGAAATAATAAAAAAAAAAAATTTTTTTCAGACTTTACCTATTAGTTCAAATAAAATAAAAATTACGTAAAATAATTACTATGCAATCGGCCCGTTGCAATAAGTTATATGCATGTGTTTACTTCTCGGTTGGCTGCCTAGAACTAAAAATCAAGACAAGCAACTGAAGACTGTTAAAGGCATGTATAATAACAAAAACCAAACAAACAGCTTTGAGTGAATGTATTAAAAAAGAATACTCATCAAAAGCGAAAAACAATAAGTGTGGTAGTGTTGGATATTAATCAGATAGGTGAAAATTCAAAGCTGACTAAATTTAGTTGAAATAAAAATGCAAGAATTTACCATGGAAAATAAGTCTTGTATTCTATTTACTGGCAAAAATTAGTTAAATAGCTGATGTTTCATTGAAAAAAACATCCACCTTCATAAGTGGTAAAAGCGAACAAGAACGCTGATGATGACGAGCGTAGCGGCCGTCGAAATCAGTAGTACTGATCCGTTCTGCTAATCTGATTTGAATATTCCAGCACTGCACTCTTAATAAAAATAATTTGAATTTACATTAATTCAATTATTGAACTAGAAAGCCGAAATAATAATAAAAAAAAAATTTTTTTCAGACTTTACCTATTAGTTCAAATAAAATAAAAATTACGTAAAATAATTACTATGCAATCGGCCCGTTGCAATAAGTTATATGCATGTGTTTACTTCTCGGTTGGCTGCCTAGAACTAAAAATCAAGACAAGCAACTGAAGACTGTTAAAGGCATGTATAATAACAAAAACCAAACAAACAGCTTTGAGTGAATGTATTAAAAAAGAATACTCATCAAAAGCGAAAAACAATAAGTGTGGTAGTGTTGGATATTAATCAGATAGGTGAAATTTCAAAGCTGACTAAATTTAGTTGAAATAAAAATGCAAGAATTTACCATGGAAAATAAGTCTTGTATTCTATTTACTGGCAAAAATTAGTTAAATAGCTGATGTTTCATTGAAAAAAGCATCCACCTTCATAAGTGGTAAAAGCGAACAAGAACGCTGATGATGACGAGCGTAGCGGCCGTCGAAATCAGTAGTACTGATCCGTTCTGCTAATCTGATTTGAATATTCCAGCACTCCACTCTTAATAAAAATAATTTGAATTTACATTAATTCAATTATTGAACTAGAAAGCCGAAATAATAAAAAAAAAATTTTTTTCAGACTTTACCTATTAGTTCAAATAAAATAAAAATTACGTAAAATAATTACTATGCAATCGGCCCGTTGCAATAAGTTATATGCATGTGTTTACTTCTCGGTTGGCTGCCTAGAACTAAAAATCAAGACAAGCAACTGAAGACTGTTAAAGGCATGTATAATAACAAAAACCAAACAAACAGCTTTGAGTGAATGTATTAAAAAAGAATACTCATCAAAAGCGAAAAACAATAAGTGTGGTAGTGTTGGATATTAATCAGATAGGTGAAATTTCAAAGCTGACTAAATTTAGTTGAAATAAAAATGCAAGAATTTACCATGGAAAATAAGTCTTGTATTCTATTTACTGGCAAAAATTAGTTAAATAGCTGATGTTTCATTGAAAAAAGCATCCACCTTCATAAGTGGTAAAAGCGAACAAGAACGCTGATGATGACGAGCGTAGCGGCCGTCGAAATCAGTAGTACTGATCCGTTCTGCTAATCTGATTTGAATATTCCAGCACTCCACTCTTAATAAAAATAATTTGAATTTACATTAATTCAATTATTGAACTAGAAAGCCGAAATAATAAAAAAAAAAATTTTTCAGACTTTACCTATTAGTTCAAATAAAATAAAAATTACGTAAAATAAAAAGTGAATGATTATTATGAAAATTTTAGCTTGTTAATTCAAGCATATACATACATAAATACCTTTGATAAGGAAATAAATTTTTGGAAACCATTTGTTTTGTTTATATAGGGTGAATTTCAAAACATCAAAATACATTGTAGTGATTCGACTTTACTTTGTTTACAAAAACAAAGCAAGTAAGATTTCGCATCACTACAATGTATTTTGATGTTTTGGAACTCAGCCATACTTTAACTACTGAGGGTTGTGAAGTGCTAAGTATGTACTTGGAAAAATAGTAAAAACAATTGATCATGTACTTTTGAAAATATTTAACCTGACACAAAGTACAAAAATCAAATATAAAAAGCCGATGGTAAAGATTACTTAAAATCAATTATGTATATTTTCCTTAAATTTTCGTGTTATAAAAACTATTCTATTTAGTAACAGTAAGAAAAAGAATTTAGTCAAAAGTGCAATTTTTTTCAGCACTACATTTATTTTTTATCAGCGTTTGCTTAATCTTAGAAGTTTTCAATTTGCTTTCTTTGGGAGTAACTTTTTCAGTTTGCTCAGTAATTAATTATAAATAATTATTTATTTACTGCCTTTTACTGTGAAAATAAAAATGTTTACATATAGTGATGCAGATCAATTAAAAAAAATATGCACATACATAGCGTTACCTAAAACGCAAACGGCCCTATCTAACATTTTGAAACTTGTTCAGAAGCAAAAAGCATGTTATGTATGTATATTGCACAAAATGTTTGCGGGAATGAATTTGTATACATAATTATATACATACATATGTATGAATGCACTCATGTGGATAATAATGGTTCAACAATAGCTCTATTGTCGTAAATAAATAGTTGTTTTTTTAAAGTTGCTGGATGTAAACTTCTTCTTCTAGCATTTACGCAGTTTCCGGCAACAGAAAAAGCTTGCTCTGAGGATGCTGAAGTTGCTGGTATCCCAAAACTGAATGAGGCTAGACTTGCAACATTCGGAAAACCCTAAGGTGAAAATAACTTCCTAAATATATGTTCATTAAATAGATCTCATAGAATATTTTTACTTGATTATTTTTTTGCCACAAATCAAGAGCTTCGGTTTCCCCGACATCCAAATCTAAGTATGCTCTACTTCTCCTTCCAAATCGTTTCCTTCATTTGGTGATGTTTGAAGGATTTTAAGCATTTGTTGGCGAATACTTGAAATTTTCTGCAAATAATCCGAAAATTGGTGGATAGCAACAAAAACACATTTTTGAATTATGACACTATTGTAAAATATTACATACCTGTTTTTTAGTGATATGTTCTGTATTGTTTGTTGAGGCCGCGTTTGATGTTGATGAGATGGGTTCGTCATTGAGGCTTTTAATTGCTTCTAAAATAAGATCTTTTTTTTATTGAATTTTCTATATCTTGTCCGAGTACAAAAGAGTTGTTGGCATTTTTTGGAATTTTTTTAATGTATTTGTTTAAAACAGCTGGCAGCCACGACATGGATTTTCAGTATTTTGAACCTATTATGAAAGTTTTCGGTTGCAAAATTACAAAGTTCGAAGGTTAGCTGGAAACAAGATTCTGATTCAGTGTGTTGGATTGAATCCATAATAGTTTCATAAAAGAAAATTCATGCTGATATTGTTGGATAAGTTTGTCCTTGGAGATACTGTACCGCGTTTTCGAAAATTTTTAAAAATTCTGCAAATTCCTTTATTATATTTTTTTCCATTACTGGGACAAGAAGTGTCTCTTTATTCACCTTTATGAGTGCAACGTTAATTATGTTTATGTTCTTATTAAAACTTTGTATCATTCTTAATAGAGAATTCCATCGAGTTGGAACAGAGTTCTTCAGAGACCCGTGGCTATGATTACAAGTTTTCTCTAAACGCTCTACGAAATAGTCATCCCCTTTTGGATACTGTTCACTCCCATCAATATCATCCAAAACATTTCCGACTTCCAAAAAAATTCTCGCCACTTTTCCTTGCTCTTCCAAGTTTTGAAGCCGAAGAACTTCTTCTGAGCTATATAGCAGACTTCGATAAATATTTTTAAGCTTAAGTACAATGGAATTTATGTGCTTAAAACGCTCATTTTGCAATAAATCGTGCATTAAAAAACGATGCAAAGTGTGTGCCATGCATCCTTATCGTACAATATTTATCTGTTTTAATGCTGCGACGATGTTGCTGCCCCCATCCGTCACTGCAAAAATATTTTTGTTACTTAAATCAAATTCGCGAAGAGTACTACATATTTTTTCTGATACCGCAGCTGCGGTATGTGGTCTCGGGAACATTTCCGTTTTTAAGGTGTCGTGTGCACCTTGCCACCTCTGGAAAATCAAAGAAGAACAAAAAGAGGTAGGTGTAGATCGAGCTCTAAATGGTTGCAAAAATAGGTATTAGCCTGAAAAAGAATGACAGTTAGAAGAAGGGGGGGTAAGAACGAAAAAAAAAGATGGTCGTCGATGGCGCGAGTCGAGAAGTTTCTAAAGTACTAAAAATGCCGAAAAAGAAATGAAGTGTAGAGCTTTGCCGGTACGAAAGGAATGTGGATGGCGTGACTTGAAGACGAGACATTGAAGCTACAGGTTCAGCAGTGTGAATAGAAAAATGTTGTGATGTGAGAAATGTGATTAAGGCTGAGCAAATTAAATACTTAAAAAAAAAGAGTTAATAAAACACTTAGAAATAGTTAACAAAATACTTATTCTTAGTGATGACAGGAAAATTAAGGAAAGCCAACTTAAAACTAGTAAAATGTGGAAATTTTTAAATAACGCAACAAAGTGTAAACCTAATATATGTACGTACGCCAAATGAAAATTAAGTAAAGAATAGTAATCTAACACGCCTAATATAGTAAAATTATTAAAAGTTAAAACTATTCATCAAATCTTATACCTAAACTAATTTGGGGTCGTGCAAATTCTAAAAAACAACACCGCAACATCATTTGTGAAAAACATATACAAACATATACGTCTAACAAAAGGAACCACATACAGTACGAGCCAACTGAATAAGGCGCTAAAGAAAACTTTAATGCCTAAAGGCAAAGAAAATAATTGGAACTTAAGGAATAAAGTAAGCGGAATTCTATTCTACACATAAATCAAATACATAAGGTAAAAGTCAAAACTTAAAATGATAAACTAAAACGTTTAATCTAAACGTGATAAAACGCCAATAAATTACTTTGTCAATCATATTTCTAAATCAAAAGTGCCAGAATTTAAAACTACTCTACGGATCACCAACTTAAAGTTGGAATATGGTCGTTTATCAAACACACTGTGAACCGATTGAATAAAGTGAAAATGTTAAGGCCACATTACAAACTAAATAGTTAGAATTCGTTAGTAAAAACTTAAAACGAGTTAATAGAAACGTAAAACTACCTAACTAAATACTTAAACTTTTAAAATAAATAGTATAACGTTAAAACTAGTTAACTAAACACGTAAAGTGATCTTAAAACTAGCCATAATAGCGTAAAACTAGTTAACACAATACCTAAACTGGTAAAACAGCTAATGTGAACCTAAAGCTAATTAAGATCTTAACTTAAAATTACTTAACAAAATATATAAGACTAGTAAAACTATCAGTTAAAACTTAAAACTAGTTAACAAAATCATAAAACTAGTTAACGAAAACGCGTAAACTGTAAAGGTGCCAGTGTAAACGTGAAACAACTTAAATAAACCCTGAAAGATTGTAAAACCTTAAAACTAGTTAACGTAAACGCATATGACTGAACAACAAAATACTTAAAACTAGTAAAATTGGCAGGTAAAACTTAAAACTAGTTAATAACATCATGCAACAAATTACACAAAACACGTGAGCAGTTGAAAAGTGTTAGCAAAACTTAAAACGAGTTAACAAAATGCTAAAAATTGTAAAATCATTAACAAAAGCTTAAAACGAGTCAATAAAATATTTAAAGCTAATAAAATTGCTAGAAATACCTAACAGTTCGTGCATATAACCTAACTAAGGGTTCAAACAAAACTTTAAAACAACGCAATACAAATCATCGACCTAAAGAAATATACAATTTAAACGCCTACCACTACTTGAAACCCGCATCCAGCAAAATCCGACAACAAAAGATTATAATTGTCAGTTCTCGCCAGAAATCTGAAGTTCCAGCAAGTAGAAGAATCCAACAAGCCTAAGAATCAGCCAAGGGAGTCAGCCAACCAGTTACCTCATCCATGGTCGTCAGTAAGAGATCGCCATCACGTTCAACCATTCTTCCCTTATAAGGCCAAACAGGTATCGTGCCAGTTGACCAGTAACGTAAACTGACAAATGACCACGGACTCGACTATATTTAAATTCCTTGCTCTTATTTAGATTTATATTTGTATTTATATGTATATTTTTGTAAATACTTAATATTTCTTGATTATTAGAAAAATTAATTTTTGTACATATTCAATATTTCTTTGAGATTTATTGACCGTTACGTGAATTATAGGTGTAGACATATATCCGCGATCGAATAAATAATTGTCCTTGTGAATCCTTTCCTTTTTTATTATTTAGGGCAAACCTATTCGGGTTAGTTTTGGTAAATCCTTTCGATTGGTTTACCGAAAGGATCGCTGGGTGGGGTGAGCTCAACCTAGGTAGCGCTAAAATTGTTCTGAGGGTTAATGGCCTGAATTTGGAGTAGGGGTTTACCTTGAAATTAGAAAGAAAAAAAGTAAGGAAGTTTTTCAAAAACGTTGCGATAACGATCGCAAATAATTACAAAAAGATCATGTATCGCGAGCAGGCTTATAATTACTTATTATTCAACAAAACCGAGAGGTAAAATCGCTTATGTATAATTATTATTAAAAAAAATTAATTATAGGTTACTTAATTTTTCGTTTTTGTGTATAATTCTTTGGTCTTTTAAGAACAATTTAGTAAACGAAATACTTACTTGAAAACTAAATTTCGATTTCAAATAAAAGTAGTCATAAGTTTATTTTTATAATGTTAAATCTTCCTTTAATATTAGCCTATGTGGCTTAGAGCCAGGTTTAGCATTAGTTTCAATAACTTTAATCAAAAATAAAATTCTGTATATGAATTCAAAATGAATATGTTGAAGGGCTTTTCATTGAAGAAAATGAGCGAGTAGACTTATTCGAAGAAGCTATGGGAAGGTGATGAGAAGGTAAGGTGAAGGAAGTTAGGGATGACTTGCAAACATCTGTAGACTCCGGCTCAAAGTCATCATGGTAAAATCCTAAGGATTTTTAGTGGGAGGGCAGCCGACGTTAGCTTAACATCAGCTAACCTTTTGTTGTGTGACCCAAGACTACGAAGTAAGTATGTGTTGGTCATTATTACTATTCTTTATCCTACTATTCTTTATCCTACTCCTCGCTTTTGGGTTCCTTTTCTTTTTCGAACAGTTTTTTTTTTTTGGTTTTATGTCATCAAAGGCTGACATGTATAATTTTTTTATTTGTAGCTGGTAGTAATTTCAGATTGGTTAGCAAGAACCACCCCAAGACGGCGAGCCCAGCCGGAGCATACGCCATCATGCCAGCGCGGCTAACAGTCTGGTTAAACTGATTTCCATTTGATGGCAACACATCAGCAATGCTACAATAAAATGGCGCCCAACGTGGAGCCCGAAAGTGGGGATTCAATGTTAGTTTCAATTTTAAATTTTTGTTTGGATGTTGGCTTCATTGGTGATCATTGGTATAAGTCCCGTTGGAATTAAACCAAGAGTTTTCAACGCGTAGCGATACCAGCGGGTCAACAATGATGTCCATCCTACCTACAGTTAGTAGTTATTTTTCAATAAGCAGATTTTCTTTTGCTAAACTATATTTATCAGTCTACTGTGTTCTGTAAGTCCCGGGTGAAAAGTGATTTTTAGTAAAATCCGCCGCGTAGCGACAGAGTATAAGAATTGGAAGTACAGGGCGGTTAAAGGAGTAAGAAGTTCTAGCAAGCTAGTGACAAACTGAGACAGGCTGTAAGGTAAATGTACCTTAAGCTATTTGCTACAGTTGCCAAGTTTCAAGAATTGCATCCATTTTTGCGTTAATTCACAATAACCTAATTCAATTTCTTATTAGCATTTGTCAGTTTGAATGATTGGTAGACCTAACACGTTATGTGCTAAAGCCTCAAGTGTTAGTAGCACCACGACAATTTAGGCAGAGTCTGGTAGGGAATTGAACCATCGTCCACTTATACACCACATACTGGCGAAAAATAAAGTTTATATATTTTTGATACGAATAAGTAGTCCTTACACAACAGAAGTATAAGATTTATTGGTATAGGAAAATATCACACCTATACATGTTTTTTTTTCATCATATCTTTTTCATCACCTGAAAATCCCATAGTTATTCGTCTGATAGGAGATTCCATAGCATTGGTTTGTTTTGTTACGTTCGCTATTTGTTTTTGAGTGTTTTGTAAATCTCTATCTGATCGCATAGGGATAGAGCTTTTTCGTATTTTTTAAACAACAACAATAACATTGTTAGTTTAGTTTAAGAATTTTCGTTTGATAGATATACAAAAAAAATTATTTTTGTGGCTAGGGTCATTTCGATATTGGAAACTTTTCCGCGCTTACTAGTAGCAGTAAGCTATGGTATTAACTCGATCCGTAAGAAATCTATTATCGGCTGAAGGCATAGACGTGAATACGATTTTTAGAATGGAAGATGTAACCCGTACTACAGTGGGGACAGTTGTTTTAACGTCTGCTCCACTAGTTTCTCAGGCAAGTCTCAGTACAGCTGTTAATACAACGGCTGCTATTACGCCCTCTGTACAACAGTTTATGACTTTGGCACAGGAGCGCGGTAACGTTTCTCAAGACGCTAATAGATCTAGTAGTTCGATATCGTCGCCAGAGTTTAGCAGCCTCACTGCTAGAAATGTTCGACAAGAATTTCGAGCAAGCAGAACTGAGGTGCCGCCGACTCATTCTGGCGGAAACGCGGAGTGGGGAGGTGATATGGTAGGTTTTATTCGAGGAGAGCTTACGAGACAGATGCAAGAGCTGCAACTAACTTTGCGGCAAGAAGTAACACAGGCCGTAAGTCGCGCAGTCGACTTCCGCTTCAACCCGACTTCAAATGATCGGCCAGCGAGTTCTTTAGCTCCTAGACTAGACCTTGGAACACCAACTCGTCCTCCATTATATACTAATCCTTTACATCCTCAACAACCTGCAATGGCACAGGGTAATATAGCTTCAGATTCCCGACATTTACAAGCAAACCTAGGTGCGCACAATCTGCAGCCACCGAATGTTTTTCCGCAGGCATGCATTCCACCAACGAACGGATTGCCACAATATCTTGTGCAGTCGCAAGATGGCGCTCCTAATCCGCCAGATCATTTCATTCCACACCCGTCAAATAGGCCTGTGGAGCACACCTACAGCACCCACAACAGGGCAGATTTATCGAAGTGGGGCATAAAATTTGATGGCACCACCAGGGCAATGAGTGCCCAGGACTTTATTTTTAGAATCGACATCCTTAGGCAGGATTATAGTTTGTCAGCCAGCGAAGTACGTCGTGGATTCCATACCTTACAATTGCCTACTGGACGCACGACTCTACACTTCAAAAAATTTTTGGCCAGTTTCGCATTGTAATTATTTTTAAAGTGGCTCTGTTGGAAATTTCGACGATAAATTTCTTGCCCTGGTATAAACTTAACCTGTCGACAACGCGTGTTATACGACTTTTCGCAGCGCAAGTAGGCTCTATGAAGGTTTTCTCGGATTTTCTGCCGAATCAACTCAAGTTTTGCGGACTTTGGAATGACATTCAGCTCTGGGTCCTCTAGACTTTTCAATTTTCTGGCCAGTTTATAAACACTACCATGCCCTATCATGTCCATTCTGTTTGTAAACCACTTGCAGAAAGTATTTACTCCAAGTACGTCTGATACAATAGTTGAGCTACCAGCCGTCGTCGCTATATCAGATGTTACCTTGAGGTTCAATATTCGTGAGATTGAACAATGTATTGCTAATAAAATAAGCAATAAAATGCTCTTATAGATACCTTATACTACAAAAAGGATAATTCTACTTACTTTTAACGGTATTTTGCGCCTCAAATGCTATCCCGCAGAATGGATGGTTTCGCTGATTAAGCCAGGCAAAGATCATACGAAGGTGAAATCCTATAGGCCTATAAGCCTATTGTCTAACATGTCAAAACTATTCGAAGGCTACTTATGAGTAAGCTAACACCCATACGGAATGGTACTGCATTCCAGACCACTAATTCGGTTTTAGGAGAACACATAGCACGATTGAAAAAACACATAGACTCGTGAATGTGGTTAGAAAAACCTTCGAGGAAAAGAACTATTGTTCTGCGCAGTTCGTCCATGTTTCTCAGGCATTTGATAAAGTATGGCACGAAGGTGTAATACATAAACTAAAGCAAAACCTACTCTCAAACACCTTAAGCTTTTATAAAAGTTTCTTAACTTAATGAACATTTGTTGTTAAGGAAGGTAATATTCCGATTGAAGCCGGAGTTCCTCAAGCCAGTATCCTCGGTCCTGTATTATATCTGATATACAGCAGTAACATACACATATCAACATTCGCTGATGCTACAGCTTCTCTAAGCGTTCATAAAAGCAATCAAGAAGCTTACCGCAAACTGCATAGTATATACCTTAGCTGAGAAAAATGACCAAAACAATGGCAGATAATAATTAACGAACAAAAATGTCTACACATTACTTTTACTTTGTGCAGAAATCAATAACCAAACTATACCTCAACACACTGAAGTAAAATATCTCGGTGTTCATCTTGATCGTCGTCTAACATGGAAGTCACACGTAAATGCAAAGGTAACCCAAATGAAATTAAAAGCAGCTCAAATGACTTGGCTCATTGGAAGGAATTCTACTCTAAGCCTGGATTGTAAACTTCTTCTATACATCTCCATTCAAAAACCAATATGGTCCTACGGTATCCAGCTATGAGGCACTGCATCGCAGGGCTGCCAAGTCCTTTTTATCACGCTCCCCAAATTTGAAAAAAATATTTCCCCAAAAATCCCCTGTTAAAAGGAAAACCCTCAAGAAAATCCTCATGAAAAAACCGTATTTTTTAAAAAAATCTAAGTTTACACGCTGAAATATTTCATGAAATCTGTTGCATTAAGCTTTTTTATGGCCAGGGAAGAAATTTAGGTAGAAAAATTAATGAAATGAATGTTTAGATAATTATTGTCAAGTTTCTTTACGCCATTTGTATCTCCACAGTTGCAAGAAGCAAATAAAAACGTTTCATAAAATATTTAAACATGTAAATTTAGTTTATATTATTCACGGACTTTTATATTCTGATATGTGATGGAAATCTATCGTTTTCAAACCGTTCGATATCAAAAACTATTAATAGCCAAATATGTGTTCTGCAAATCGCACGATACAGTGAAATCGAATTTAAGCTCGAATAAAATATTCGTAGCATTGAAAACAATAAAAAACATCAGTAAGTCATCTTTCATTAGACTGAAATGGGCGCAATTTGAAATCTATCGATTTCCATCACATATGTAATTATGTATGTATCAGGAGATAATATTTATCACTTATAAAGTGTTACAAAAGCAAACATACGCTTGAAAATGTTAAAGTTTTTTTTATTAAATTACGCTATGCAAGTCGCAAAATTTATCAAGATGGGCTCCCTACTGGTAAAGTTAGCCATTTTTCGATGTTAATGTTCGTATTCGCTATATTCGCGACATAAATTTTTTGTAGTAAATTACCAAAAAACGATATTTTTATACTTTTAGGATGATTTTTAAATTTAGCTAATTTGATTATGTATGTACAACATTAAGAGATTCTGTAACTTTTTTTTTGCAAAAAATTAAAAATTTTTTTAGGAAACACATATATATTTTTAAATTTATAAAGTTTGCATTATACAAACATTTTTGCGAAAAAACTGAAATTTTTCGAAAAAAATCACAGTGACGTGTGATGTTGTTTTTGTTTAACCGATTTTAATTCGAAAATTTTCGCAAAATTACAAAAATATGGATTTACAGTACTTTAACATATAAATTGCAAATCGCGAATATCGCTAATACGAGCGCTAACTTCGATAAACTGAAATCAGTGTACTCGAATTATATTTATCAGTAGGGGGCCAAGCTTGTTAAAGAAAAAAAGTTTAAAATTCATGCTCAGTGTAATTAATATAAAATGCTTCAGTGTAATTATAAAATGCTTCAGTGTAATTAATATAAAAAATTCATGCTCAGTGTAATTAATATAAAATGCTTCTATCTTTTTATTTAAAAGTATTTAAAAGATCATACGAACAAATACAAAAACTTCTCCAAAACACAAACATCTATCCAAATAGTAAAGACTGATCAAAAACAAAAATATAAAACAATTTTGAAACCAAACATTCTTAAAAATAGAAAGTTATTTTTAAAGTAAACCACATGAACTAGGGAAGTAGTTGACTTAAGCAAACTAAAATATTATAATACAAACATTAGTAAATTAAATTAAATTAAATGCAGTAAACAGTGGTGAAAATTAGCCAATGATTTAAAAGTTACTCTGTCAACACGTTGCAGTCTAACCGCAGATGATTCCCTTCAACATGTTTGCAGTATACTGGAGAATCCTGATCCTATTGTCTCAGTTCAATGGTGTTTGCCTTGCAACATAGATCCGTTCTTGGACTCTCCGTTCGAACTTTGCGAACTTGTTTCTGTCCTAAAAAGCCTTAAGGATAATAAAGCTCCTGGACAAGATGGCATTAGATACCAATTTTTCAAATATGCTCCCTCAAGTTTTACAAACGAGTTACTATATGTCACTTTTATTAAAGAATTTATACCATCAAGCTTTAAAGAGGCAATTGTTATTCTATTATTGAAGAAAGGTGATCCTAGCTGCCCCGCTAATTATCGCTGTTTATCAGTAATGGATACAACCTGCAAGATTTTAAACAACATCCTGCTCAATCGTATCTCAAAGTGGATAAATAAATACAACATTTTAAATGAATTTCAAGCTGAATTCAGAAAACACTATTCGGTAATTGACAATATTTTTAATCTTACCAATATTGTTCATTTAAGCCACCTTAATGGGAGAAATACATACGCATTTTTTGTTGATTTTTCTTCCGGTTTTGATTCCATTCCGACAAATTCCTTGTTCTAAAAACTGTCAAGTATGGGATTATCCTCAAAAATAATAAGAATTCTTATTAACTCGTACGCAGATACTACCAGCAAAACTTTTTTCCATAATACTCTCTCCAAATCTTTCAATGTAAATCTTGGCGTCAAACAAGGATGTATTTTAAGTCCTATTTTCTTTGCCCTCTATTTGAACGATCTGGCCGATGCTCCCCTGGCGGAGTAGAAGTTGAGAGCTTTACAGTGAAATTACTCATGTATGCTAATGACATTGTTCTTTTTTCTGACTCGCCAAATGGCTTGCAAAATATGATTAATTCCTTGCATGCATACTGCAACTTATGGCGTTTGAAGGTAAACATGACCAAATCCAAGATTTTAGTTTTTCGTAGCGGCCTTAGGATCTCCAAAAATCTAAGCAGGACATATGGTGAAGAGAGAATTGAAATTGTAAACTCATATAAGAATTTGGGGATGAACCTTTGTTACAATTTATCCTTCCGCGATCATTTGGAAAACCAACATTTAACATCAAAAATGGCAAGGGGCTGTTCACAAATTGAGTAACGCTCCAAGGGGGGGCGGGTTGAAGATTTGTTACCGACTACATAATTTATACTGAAAATTTTTGCAAAAAGCGTTACAAAAGGGGGGGGGGGAAGGGTTTGAAAACTCCGAAAATAGCGTTACGTAATATGTGAATAGGCCCCAATTACATCGTACTGGGATAAATATGTAACCATCCCAAAACTTTAACCAAAAATATGCTTTCAATCTTCAGTGCTGCTGCCCGTTGTATTATGTTTTACGGTGGTCAAATATGGGGTTGCAAAAAATATGATGCTGTCTACTAAACTACGTTCCTTTATAAAAACAGATGCTCTTCTTGCCTAGCAATATCCCAAACTATATGCTCTTCCTAGAAACTGGCCTTAACTCGTTATTTGTGGATACGTTGAAACTTCATTTTGATTATATAAATAAAATACTTACCATGCCGAATAACAGACTACCACCAAATAATACAACTCCAATTAGCGAATATTGCAAACTAATTTTACCTCTACTTAAAACATATGAAAATGTAAACTTTGTCTCAGATGCAAAAAATTCTCAATTCCTTGATCTGTACTCGCAGTTAAACTACTCTTTGATAGATATTACTTCTTCATCCCTGTCTTCTCGTGCCACAAGTCTTCTCATAAGGGCTAGAGGCTGCCTTTTGGATATTAACTCGAGACCGTTCAGAAGTAATTCGGTCGGTCTTTGCAGTATTTGCAACCTTGATGAAATAGAAAAATCTCTGCACTTTATTGGTTGTTGTACTATTTTTAATGGATATAGACTTAGATACTTTAATAAATGCCAAGTACACCTAGATGAGATGTTAAATATTCTGAACGGTCTATCATCTACTTATGACACGCTTGTTAATTATTTAGAAATCTGTTTAAGATACAGTAAACTGTTAATAAATGAATTTAAATAATATTTCATAGTTACATTTAACACGTTTTTTCTAAAACACATAAAAAATATTTTCTTAAAATTTAATTTTTCTTATTTTGCCAATCTGGCTGCAACTACTAATTAAACCATTTATAGATAATAAGTATTTCTATATTTAATACTTGTAAATATTTTTCTAGTATCTATTAAATAAATAAATAAAAATAATAGGACCATATTGGTCTTAGAATGGAGTTTTATAAAAGAAGTTTACAATCTAGGCTTAGAGTAGAGTTCTTCCAATGAGCCAATTCATTTGAGCTGCTTTTAATTTCATTTGGATCAACTTTGCACTTATGTGGGACTTTCATGTTAGACTACGATCAAGATGAACACCGAGATATTTTACTTCAGTGTGTCGAGGTACAGTTTGGTTATTTATTTGTATAGGTGGGCAGGTATCTCTGCACAATGTAAAAGTAATGTGTAGACATTTTTGTTCGTTAATTTTTATCCGCCGTTGTTCCAAATGGGGTATATAATCTTGCAGTTTGCGGGTGGCTTCTTGATGGCTTTTGTGAACACTTAGAAAAGCTGTATCATCAGCGAATATTGATATGTTTATGTTACTGCTTACCGGCAAGTCAGAGGCATATATCAGATATAATACAGGACCGAGGATGCTGCCTTGAGGAACTCCGGCTTCAATGGGTTGCGGAGGGCTTAGAAAATTACCTTCTTTAACAAACATTTTTCGCTCAGTTAAGTAACTTTCTAAAAATTTTAAGGATGTTTTCGGGTAAGTTTTGCTTTAGTTTATGTATTAAACCTTCGAGCCATACTTTATCAAATGCCTGAACAACATCTATGAAGAGCGCAGAATGATATTTATTTTCCTCGAAGGTTTTTCTAGTCACATTCACTAGTCTGTGTGTTTGTTCAATCGTGCTATGTTGTCTCGTAAAACTGAATTGGTGGTCTGGAATGCATCCATTACCATTCAGTATGGATGTTAGCTTACTCATAAGTAGCTTTTTAAATAGGTTTGACATGTGAGACAATAGGCTTATAGGCGTATAGGATTTCACCTTCGTATGAACTTTGCCTGGCTTACGTATTATGGTAATTAGCGAAACTTTCCATTCTGCGGGATAGCATTTAAGGTGCAAAATACCGTTGAAAATAAATATAATTATAATTTTTGCAATATAGGGTAGCTGTAAAAGCATTTTATTGCCTATTTTATCAGCGCCTTGAGCTTTTTTCGAATTTAAGCCCGCAATACAGTGTTCAATCTCACGAATCTCAACTATATTATCAGCGAAGCTCAACTATATTATCAGACGGATTTAGAGTAAATACTTTCTGCAAGTGGTTTACAAACAGAGTACCTTTTTCAGCGTCATTTCTTGCCCAGTCTCCATTCGAAGCTCGTAATGGAGGCTTATATATCACTGGTTTTTTGAGGACTCGGACTGCTCTCCATAGCGAATAATCTGTTTGAGGTGTTGCATTCTGTATAGCAATGAAATAAAATAACTGCAAGGTATTTAATAGATACTATCAAATAATTTCGGGTTTTCTTATTTTCAGGATAGGAAAGTTTCTTAGAGATTTATATGAAGTTTTATTCGGTTTGTGAATAATATTTAAAGCTGCGTAAAAGATAAGTTTCTGCTAGTGGCGTTGGTTATGCCAGCAAACCCCAGGCAGGTACAGTCAGTTTCTTTAATATACATACATATTTATTAATTTATGCGCTCTTAATATGATAAAAATTTATTTAACGGTAATTTGTGTGATTCTTGCATTATTTTCAATAAATTGCGCTGTAATTATATTTTTAAAACGTGTACTCGCCTTTCTAAGCGGAATTTTTAATAGAAAACCATATATTAAAATAGTTAATCGAGCTAAACCACAACTATCTTCGCCACAACCTTGAAGTAAAAGTAATAAGAATTGCTCTGAATGAAAATTGTATTAAAAAAGCAAACAATGTTAAATATTCAAAATTCCATTTCATACATAAATTTTATTCAGCGCACTTGTATTTACCATAATAAAGAGCTGATAACAAAACTCTTTTTAAAAGTTATTAAACCGCAACCATTTAGAGCATTACCCATAACATTCCACAGGGAAAAGCCAAGTATAAGAATGTAGATTTTCTGTTATGTGGATTGAGGTATAAATATGTATGTACGCACGCAAGGTTATGTTCACATAAAATACTATGCTGGAAAAATAAAATATTTAATAATTTAAAAACAAACGATGGAAAGAAAAACCACTTAAAACTTTTTTAATATATCTTAGATATAATGTAAATATCTACACTGAAAATAAAAATCAGTCCATCCGTACCTAAATTAATCCCAAGCGGTGTCAAAAGTACGGTAATCCCGGTTTTTCTGAAATTAAGTACAAAAAGGTTGATTGACTCGAAATATTGAAGTGCAAAATACTTAATTTCAGGCTGCCCACTTATTCCGTAATTCGCTAAAGCTAAATCTCGATCGCTAAAATGCTGAACAAATACAAAATTAATCATTTTTAGTGGTGACACAAAGCACTAAAATTTCGGCGGATTAAATGTTTAAAGCATTGCCTAATTTAGCAATACACGTTGCACAATTGCATTCGTAGCAAAAAAATCGATAAATCAACTTTATAGATTTTTAGCGATAGAGATTTAGCTTTAGCGAGTTACAGAATAAGAGGGCTGATTAGCCTTTATTCGCGTAAACAAATTCTTATTTTAAGCGTGGTACGGAGTTCTTAAAGAAATTCACATTGCCATAAGAAGTGTGTGTAAAAATACTTATGGAAATTCACATTGGTAAATTCCTTAAAGAAATTTCCGTTTTCTAGTACGGAGTTCCAAAAGAAAAGTACACGGAATTTTGGCCGTTATTGTCTATTACAGAGATGTTTTAAACTATAAGTGGAGATTTTTTCCGTAAACTGAAACAAAAATTGATGTTCATACAATTTTTTGGCCACGGAATTTTTTACATTTCTTATTTTTCGCAAGTTGCAATTAATTTTTAGTGCTTTTGTGTATTGTAAATTAAAAAATAAAGGAATTTGTGTGTATGCAAACATTATTCTCTACAGGAGGCTACACAATTATTTTTCCGTAAAGAAATAAATGCTAATTTTAAAATGTGAATTTCCGTAAGAAGTCCGTACCACGCTTTAAGTATGAATATATTTATAAATTTTGTACACAGTCGTACTCGTAATGTGTTAATGTTTATTTGCTTGATGATAGCCACAAATCAATATTGTGCCCTTGTTGTTGATTATTTTCATTGTTCGGGCATAGCCGACAAGTAGCTGACAAACGTCGTATTACATGTAGATTCAAGCCAGCTGTATACTTGATTCAATACGCCGCGTACTTGACAATCCTAAACTGCGTACTTTATAATCAATCTCGCGCGTACTTAAATCAAGCCAGAATCGGGCTAACTTTTACTTATTTAATCCTGGAACACAACAGACTTGAGAATTTATATTTTTACTAGTTATATAAATCTAATATTTTTACTTACTTGTTTTAATTTAAAATTTATTTTTGTTCATTCCTAGTATTGAACTTAGCTCATTATGTTTGTAAGCCCATGCCGTAGACCACTCAGCTAACTCAGTATAGAAAGAACGACAGCTAAAATCCAATATAAACCAGCAGCATGTAATACGACGTTTGTAGGCTATTAGTCGGCACTGAACGAACAACAGAATAACCAACAACAAGACAACAACATAAGCACAACATGCGGTTGAAGCTATCAACAAGCAAACAAATACCAACACACTACGACTGTGTAAAAAGTTTATACTAATAGTAGTACATAAAATAAGAATTTTTGTACACAATTTAAGTATACTCAAACTAAGTAGAAAAAACTTGAATTTAGTAAAGCGTTTTTCTTTCTGTGCATGCATGTACTTATCCATACATACATATGTATTCATAGAACCGCACCTTCAATATACATTTTTACTGTTGCTTTAACGAACTTAGCTTGGAGTCATCTTTCTTTTATATTCCTTAAAGTTATTATAGAAATGTTTTTATTGTTTTTTTATTGCTTTTCGTTTTATAAAATTTTGCGTCCACACTCACATTCAAAATTTTTTCCACTTTCAATTTTTGTTAAAATATACATAGTACTAAAAGAAACGGAAGGTAAAGTGTAGCCGAACATACAATGCCGAACAACAGCTTGAAGGAAACTTAAACTGTGGCAAAAACCACATTTCATGGGTATTTGTGGAAGAATTTCCTTTTGGCTGGACTTTATTTTTTCTTTGATAATTTTTTTCTGACGTTGCAATCATGTTAGATTTTTCCTTTCTTCGTTTTCTATTGTTTTCGTTACGTCTTTTGGTACTAAGCACTAAATCCTTTTTCATATCCTTTAAGGATTTGTAACTGTTAAATATGTTAAAGACAACATAATAACAAAGTTTTTGCTACTTAATTTTTTTTTTCTCGTCATGCCTTTTTATTATCTTTACACAACAGATTTTACTTAATTATTACGATAAATTTAAATAGTTTATACATATAAATTATACAGGGAAGCAGGTCTGACCTTTCCAGCGATATTTAGCATGGTGCACCATAAATGTTGGAAATTATTTGCAATTCTCTACGTCAGAAAAACTGTTTACATAAAAGCATTTGTGTGACTTGAAACGGAAGTCTATTTTTGTCTGAATATTTTTTTTTTTATATTTTGTACATTTAATTTTTGAGGTAAGAACCACACCGAGATATTTGTATTCACAGCGCCGGCGCAAAGGTGGAGCAACTAGAGCGCTAGGAGGCAGATGTCAAGGAGGGCCAAAAACCCAAATGCGAAAAGCAATTTCTAGCGCATTTGTATATTTTTATTATAAAAACTTATAAAATATGAAAGGTGAGCGTAGTTTGAGTAAACTGTAACTAACAAAAACCTACTTAAGATCGACCCTAGCTCAGGAAAACACGTCAGACCTGACAATTTTATCAATTGAAAATGATAATGCTCACTCCATAAATAAAGATAATTTAATTGTATAATTTGCCAAGAAAGGTAACCTTAATTAAAATACCTACATAGATATACATTTCGACTGATTGAAATTGGCGCCAAATACCAATTTAGTTATATAGCTGTAAGAGCTTACTTAATGTTAAAGAAGCAGGAGTGTAATAATTTGACTTACTTAATTTAGTATGAATTGATAAAATAAAATAGATGTAACTATAATTATCGACCCTATTCTGTAACTTAAGCCGACTAGAATCGCATCGATTTTGCAAAACTAATGACGCTAATGACAAAAGTTATTCAGTCTTTTTTTTAATTTTGTATGATTTAGAGCCACAAATATAATATCTGAACAAATATGATCGTATTTGAGTGATTCTTTTTTAACTGTCATTTTTCATGCCAGCACTGTTCTGTCTTACTGGTCATAATTATCAGTCTATTAATGAATGTTTTATATAAATTCGGAATTCATAAACATGTTCCGTAAAATTGTTTTGAAATTGGAAATTGAAGTTGACAGAAAACTTGCAATAAATGTCAGCTCTGTGGCATGTAAAATTGACTGGAAACCCGAATAAATTTTAAAAGTTTCCCCTTAGTTCGCGTAATGCTTAAATGTGAAAATTATTCTAATAATTCAAATGAAATAAAACCTTTGCTCGATTTTCCAAATAATTTATTACCCTCAATTCCAATTAACAGATAAATAAATTGTTTAAAGGTCGATTAAAATAAATACTGTAACCATGACTTAGCTGCCCAATAAAAACTTTAGGAGTTTTGAGTAGTAGTGTTTTAATAGCATTATTTATGTTGCTTATTGTTTTACTAAGCATACACATTTCTTATTGGTAAGGAATAATATAGGTACTTTCAAAATTCCCTACATTTTCCTCAAAATTAAAAATCTGTCCTTTTTTCCCTACGCCTGAAAATATCTAAAAAAATTCCTACAAAAAGGCAAAATTCCCTACTTTTGGCATTACTGTAGCAATTTAATCCTCTTGGAGTTTAATTTTTACTATAAAATATAATAACTATAAAATTTGCGAAAAAAAAAATAAAAAAGTTGAATCTGCAAAATTAAATTTGGAATTTGATCATCATTCGCGCAATTTTATAGTTGTAGCAAAATCCTCTTGCGCTGAAATTTTTACTATAAAATTTGCAAAAAAATTTTTAAAAGTTCTGTTTTAGAATTGAATATTTTTTATAAAAAATGACAGTTGGAGAAGAATCACCCCACCCATATGATTTTAAAAACGCCAGCAAAACTATTATTAATTTTCAAATCGGCTTGATTTGTAGAACTGGGCCCTATGTTATTAAAAAACGTATGCTATTAAAATAACATAGGTAACAGATTATGTTTTTATATAATAATATTAATTATTATTAATAATAATTATTATTTTTTTTCGGTTATATGTATTTATTTATTGTATCTTCAATAAAATTTAACTAACAATAAGTAATCAAATTTTAACTCTAAAATTTTAATTTTTAAGTCCAGCCAGTGCCAGACAAAAATATTTGTTTCAGCGGTTGGTTGTTTGGTTGTTTACGTCTCTCGTATTCGACTGAGAGCAAGAGTGTCCGTCCTTCTCAGCCGAGTGTGGCCTCTACAGTTAATGATGTTTCGGGATAGGGGATTTAGGTGCAACTCAAGTCTTTTTATGTAGCTTGTCACGTGTTTAGAAAACACTGTCTTAACCGGCGGCACATCTAGGTCTTTATGAATTCGCTTGTTTCTGACATTCCATGGGGCTGTTGTAATCGTACGGAGTATTTTATTTAGTCGCCTTTGAATTTTTTCTACATTTGATGCCGAGGCAGTGCCCCATAACTGGATTCCGTAGGACCATATTGGTTTTAGAATGGAGTTGTATAGAAGAAGTTTACAATTCATTTGAGCTGCTTTTAATTTCATTTGGGTTACCTTTGCATTTATGTGTGACTTCCATGTTAGACGACGATCAAGATGAACACCTAGATATTTTACTTCAGTGTGTTGAGGTATAGTTTGGTTATTTATTTGCACAATGTAAAAGTAATGTGTAGACATTTTTGTTCGTTAATTTTTATCCGCCATTGTTTTAGCCATTGTTCCAACTGGGGTATATAATCTAGCGAATTGCGGGTGGCTTCTTGATGGCTTTTGTGAACACTTAGAAAAGCTGTATCATCAGCGAATGTTGATATGGGTATGTTACTGCTTACCGGCAAGTCAGAGGCATATATCAGATATAATACAGGACCGAGGATGCTGCCTTGAGGAACTCCGGCTTCAATGGGTTGCGGAGGGCTTTGAAAATTACCTTCTTTAACAACAAATTTTCGCTCAGTTAAGTAGCTTTCTAAAAGTTTAAGGATGCTTTCGGGTTGGTGTTGCTTTAGTTTATGTATTAAACCTGCGTGCCATACTTTATCAAATGCCTGAGAAACATCGATGAAGAGCGCAGAACAATATTTCTTTTCATATACATATAATTTTTCGACCTTTATTTAAAATATAAATTAGTTTTTATATAATTGTTTCTATTCAGGCTTCTAAGGTCATTAAATTTTATTTAAATGCAAATAAAAGACAATTTTATTTCATTTATTCATATCCGACGTTTCGTTGGGATTTTCCAACATCTTTTTAAGCCCTATCAGCTGGTATACAACGTTTTTTGGCACATTGTGAAAGGCGGGAGTTATAGGCTGAATAAAGTTCTTAAAAATTTTGTTTGAAACACTAACTTTGTAGGAGAAATCTAATGATGAGCCCTTCTTAAGCCCTATAAGGTGGTATACAACGTTTTTTGGCACATAGTCAGATTTGGGAGTTATAGGCCGAATAAAGTTTTTCGAAAACTGTTTTTCGAAAATTTTGTTTGAAACACTAACTTTCTAGGAGAAATCTAATGATGAGAAAATGTAGCCCTTTTTAAGGCCTATCAGGTGGTATACAACGTTTTTTTTTTGGCACATAGACAGGTATGGGAGTTATAGGCTGAATAAAGTTGTTCGAAAACAGTTTTTCGAAATATTGTTCGGAACGGTAACTTTGTAGGAGAAATCTAATGATAAGGAAATGTAGCCCTTTTTAAGCCCTATCAGGTAATTTACAACGTTTTTTGGCACAAGTTGGGTGTGGGAGTTATAGGCTGAATAAAGTTTTTCGAAAACCGTTTTTAAAAAATTTTGTTCGAAACACTAACTTTGTAGGAGAAATGTAATGATGAGGAAATATATACCATTTTAATCCCTATCAGGGTGCTTACAACGTTTTGTAGCACATAGTCAGGTGTGGGAGTAATAAGCTGAATAAAGTTTTTCGAAAATTTTGTTCGAAACGCTAACATTGTAGAAGAAATCTAACGATGAGGAAATATATACCTTTTTTAATTCTATCAGGTGGCTTAACCCGTTTTGTGGCACACAGTCAGGTGTGGGAGTAATAGGCTGAATAAAGTTTTTCGAAAACAGTTTTTAAAAAAATTTGTTTGAAACACTAACTTTGTAGGAGAAATCAAATGATTAGTAAATATGTACCCTCTTAAACCCTATTAGGTGGTGTAAAACGTTTTGTGACACATAGTCAGGTGTGGGAGTTATAAGCTGAATAAAGTTTATCGAAAACAGTTTTTCGAAAAATTTGTTCGAAACACTAACTTTGTAGGAGAAATCTGACGATAAGAAAATGTAGCCCTTTTTAAGAAAAATATTAAGCCCGGCCGAAAGCCGTCCAGGCAGAAAATAGTTTTTTAGCGGAGCCGATGTTGGACATACATAGATGATAAAAGCAATAAGCCCGGCCGAAGGCCGGCTATGCAAAATTTCATTCTTTAGTGAAGCCGCTGTTCGACATATGTACATAAATTAGAATATCATTAAGCCAG
Organism: Panzeria rudis; assembly: GCA_956483635.1. NCBI lineage: Eukaryota > Metazoa > Arthropoda > Insecta > Diptera > Tachinidae > Panzeria > Panzeria rudis. Next base: position 66,139,294 of record OY101451.1, read on the forward strand.
GCCGAAGGCCTGTTATGCAGAAAATCATTTTTCAGCGAAGCCGCTGTTGAGCATACATAGATGAAAAAATTATGAAGCCAGACCGAAGGCCCTCCAGGCCAAAGGCAAAAAGTATTATTCAGCAATGCCGGCCGAAAAAATTGGGATGAACAATCGACTTTGGGCGACTAAACATTTTTAAATACTTGGGTATTGGTTCATAACTAAATGCCAAATTTTTGTAAAATTTTAAAAAACCCCAAATTCGGGTGATTTTACATAATGAACAAACACCAAAAACTTCGGGCGATTCTTCATTTCACACTTTTGGGTTATTCTTCACTTTTTTTGGGTGATCAGGCACTGTTTTTTGGGTGTTTCTTCACTATGACGAATCACCCAACAATTTTGGGCGTTTCTTCATTTAGCTGTTTTGGACGATTTTCACTTGGGCGATTATTCGCACAGCCATATATTTTATATTTAAACTTTAAATTTAAAAGTTTTATGAGTTAAGCTTGGCCTTTATGCAAATTTAAACAGTTTAAATGTATATTAGATTAGAAAAAAGTTTATTGGCGAATGCTGTTGACACAAATTCTTTGCTTGAAAAAGGGCAAAATATTTAATCGTAATTAAGCGACTAATGGATTCGATTACGATTAAAAGGTGCGATTAGTCGCGATTTCGATTACGATTAAAGTCGTCGTGCAAATCAATTGTAGTGTACCTCATATATGCTTAATGCATAGTGTAATGCACTTTACAATGTGTCATTACACAAATTAGTAAAGTATCAATAACAATAAATATAATTATTAACAACATGTGCTGATCAATCGTAATGTTTGAGTGACACACATTTGAGTGTAAAGTGTAAATTGAGTGCATTCCAATGCACCACATTACGAGTGGTCAATGTACAAAGTAATTTGAATCCTTTAATATTTTGATGGTGCCGAAAAGAAACAAATATAATGTTAACAATAAGCTAGTATAAGTTAGAAAAGTTAAGTTTAATTCTCAAAAGTAGTATATAAGCCGTAGAAAAAATTTAATAAAACAGACTTTGACTTGATTAACTAAATCGGCAACATCAGCCTGTCTCTCATTCATTAGTCTCTCCATCTTTCATTGTGCTCTAAATAGGATATAACAGCCATTGATGCCATTAGGATACGAAAGATACATTTTTCGTATATTTTGATGACTTTAGGTACCATGTATAATCCTGACATTTTTCGTATCTTTTGAATCTGTGCGCAAAATGTACAGAAATAAAATATTAAACTTTCCGTCTCTGACAAAGTTTTTTAAAGTTATCATTTCGTTATGAATACTAAACAACGCCTTTACTCGTATATTAATTTTTGCAAAAATTAATTTGTTTTGACAACATGCAAAGATAATTACATATAATTAATTTTAAAGTTTGCTTACTGTATTTTTAAAAAATACATACCTAATATTTATGACTTAAATAAATATAAAAATGAATTTATATGATATCATTTTCTTTACAATATTCATTAAATATGAAATAAAAATGTTGTGTTAATATGTCAACCCCTTTGCGCGAAATGATCGTAGGCGAGATTTTGTAAAAAAATTATTTTTTTTATTGAAATAAAAATTTTATGAAGATACCCATAGTTTAAAATCGTAAAAATATCTACATTTTTGATAACTTTTAAAATACAGGCTATAAAATGTTATCGTAAGCGACATTTTATTAATATAAATCATGTTTAAATTAGAGAAGTAACGATACGCTGTTTTGCCGATCCGATACCGATACCGATTTTTAGAAATAAATATCGGAGATGCTGATTCCGATACCGATACGAATATTAAAATTGACTTCAAGTTTAGATTAACAAAACTCAAGAAGGGCAATTTTTTTATTATACAAAATTACAGTGTAAGAGATTACTAATATTTACAATTAATATTTATTTAATTAATATTAACCCATTATTAATATTAACCCAGTATAAAAAATTTAAAGTAATTTTTAAGGACTACATTTTAATTGCTTCCAAAGAATCTATATTAAAACTTTGCAGATAATTAGTAGAAAATCAAGTAAAAATTTGTAATTCTTTTATAATTTTAAAAAATACTCGCCATGCTTTTTAAAAAATTGATTTTTAAAGGACTAATATTATTCTAAATAACTTAATAGCTTAATTACACGCTGTTACAAAATGGAAAAACGACTTAGTGAGACTTGTAGGTCTAGTTGAGTAGATCATTTTGCCATTTAAAAAAATTGCAATACACCCTCAAAATCGGAAGTTATCGACAAAAAAAACGATTTTTGGGACTTAACGGACAAAAACAATTTGCACTGCGTTGTTTCTGCACCGATTATAAATGTTTAAACAGTGTCGAATAGAGGAGGACTTAAGCTTTCCGTGCTTATTTTAAAGATTTTGTTTTGACTTATATTTCATGAAAACATCGTCAAAAGAAAATTTTAATTTTTTATTTTATTCCGATTTTTTAAAATTTTGCGTATGTTTTTGCAATAACTTGCTTAAAAGCCTACCCATTTTTATATTTTCATACAAAGCGTATTTTATAGCGATTATAATAAGTCTTGTGTCTTTTTTTTTTGCTGGGAATAAGATTTAAAAAACCACGAATTGAATTTGAATTCATGGTAAAATTAACAAAAAATAAATTATTTTTTTACAAAATAACAGCGCAAAATATTAATTTTTAAAATTGATATTAATAAGATTTAAAAAATAACGAAATGAATTTAGTTCATGGTAAAATTAACAAAAAATAAATAATTTGTTAAAAAAACTCTGAAAAAATTTTAAATGTATCGTCGTATCGATATTAAAATATCGCCGGTACCGATGTATCGGAAAATCTGAAGTATCGCCGATATATCGGTATCGGTGTCGGAATCGTTTAAATCCCTAGTTTAAATACAATAAAAAACCCTCCTCCTGAAAAATGAAATTATTGTCGCTTACGATCATTTGGCGCTAATGGGTCGATATGTTAAACGTTAAAAACTGATTTTCAAATTGTTTTCAAAATGTATCTTTTTGGGAAAATATATATCTTTTTGGAAACTAAAATGTATCTTTCTCGAAATTTCACTGGCAACACTGATAACAGCAAAGAATTTTGCTACAATCCTTATTATAAGAGCAACAGGACAACAGAACCATCATACACAGCTTATGCTTAGCTGGAATATTTAAAACAATAAAAATTAAAGAGCGTTCTATCAGTTAATGTAATTTTGACTCGGCAATTTAGACAATTTGCTGTTCTTGGAAAGCGTAAGAGGCAAACGCTTGAAATTAAAAAAACGCAAAACTAAAAAATTCCAAAAGTAAAAAATGCCAAAACGAAATCACCAAAACTAAATAGATCGCAAAAAATTTTTTAAATCGCAAAAAACCGAAAAAAACGCCAAACCGAAAAAACGTGAAAACTAAAAAAAAGTCGCTAAAACTAAAAATATCGCCAAAAAACTAAAAAATCAACAAAAATGGAAAAAATTACCAAAACGAAAAAGCGCTAAAACAAAGAAAATGGAAAACTAAAAAATCACCAAAAACAAAAAAAAAAATCGCCAAAATGAAGAAAAGTATCAAAACAAAACAAATCGATAAAATAATAAATGATCACCAAAAATGTAAAAAAGCGAAAAAAATCTAAAGCTAAAACTTAAAATATCGTTGAAAAGAAAAAAAAACGTTAAAACAAAAAAAAACGCCAAAACCAAAAACCCCCAAAACTAAAAAAATCGGAAAAAAAACAAAAAAAAAACAAAAACCGCGCAAAAAACTAAAAAGCACCAAAATAAGATAAGCGTCAAGTATAAAAAATATCCAAAACAACGATAAAAACGTAAAAAATTTAAATTAAACGAAAAAGCAAAACGAAAAATTTGCCAAAATGAAAAAAGGCCAAAAAGAAAAGGGATACATATGTATTCGTACGGAACCCTTCCTGTGCGTTCCAAAGTCGCACTTTACTGAATTTATGTGTTGTATTCTTTAAATTAACTATTAAAGTGTAGTATGCAGTTCTGCCTGAATTTCAGGCTGGCATAAGAAGTATGTGTAAAAAAACAAACTGAAATTCAGGTTCAAAAATGTTCAGGCAACTTTCCGTTTGGTAGTACGCAGCTGAAAAGAAAAATCAATACAAATTTTGTATATTACAAGGATGTTGTATCAATTAGTGGAGATTTTCTTCCGTCAACTGAAACAAAAATTAACGTCAGACAATTGTTTGCTCACGGAATTTTTGACATTTTGTTTTTGTGTAGTGTTGTGAATAATTTTTTATGTTTTGCACGTTAAAATTAATAAATTTAAGTGAATATGCGTGAATGAAAACAAATTTCTCTACACATCTATTTGTCCGTGCAGAAATAAATGCAAAATTTCGAACTTAGTATATCAGGCAGAACTGCATACTAAGCTTACAGCTTCACTTGTGGCTGCTTTTGAAGTAAATACAAGTTTTTCTTAAGAGGTAAATATTATTAAATAAAACGTATGGTCTGTCCGGTTTCTTTATTGTGCCACTGTATATATGTATGTATTCATATACACATAATTATATTATATACATATAAACTTAAATTTTAATATTATTCATTTTGTGTCCTTGAGCACCCAAGCCGCTAATTTTGAAAACAGAACCACAAGGCCAACCCAGGCCACCTTCAGTAGCAGTTGTAACGAATAAAATATCCGAAGTTGGTCCACCAAAAGCCATTGAAGTAACGTGTAAACAAGGCATGTCAATTTTTAACAAAGTTTGGTGAGTACTAAAAAATTTAACGTTTAATATAGTATTTATTAATTTAAATAAAAATCATAAAAAGCTTACACCGGATTAACTTTATATATAGAAGAACCATTAAAAGTGGCCACATAAACATTACCCTCAGTATCAATTGTCAATCCATCTGGTTGTATATGTTTGTTATTAGCTCTATGCAAATCCAAAATCACTTCGGGCTTACTAACATCTAAATTTGTATAAAAATAATGAAATTTATATTTAATATCAGAGATGTTTCACTCATGTAACGAATTTAATTTTCAACATACCCACTTTTCCAGTTTTTATATTATAATCGTATGCCTTAACATCAAAATCCGCTGTGTCGGCAAAATAGAATTTCTTTGTTTTATCATTCCATGCTAAACCGTTCGAAATGCCCACATCTGTTTTTACTGGCTCAATTTTGCCACCTTTTTCATATTTGTACAATTCTCCCCAACGATGCTCATATACATCTCCCTTATAGCGCATGGTACCAGCAAACAAACGTCCGTATGAATCACATTTGCCATCATTGAAGCGATTACCCTCGTAACGTTCATCATACATTTGAACCTCGAAGAGTGTTCGAATTGGTTTAGCTTGTTCAGATATTCCATCCCATTGCACAATGCGAACGCGAAGCCCACAGCCCACAACAAAGTTATTGTTTGTACCGTCGACTGGTATAATAAAACTAGCAAATTTTTCTCCTTCTACTTTAGCCTTGTAAACTTTTTTTTCGTTGTAGCTGTACCGTAAAATTTTGCCAGCGTTAATGTCAACATAATACAAGTTTTGAGTGTTATAATCCCAATGAGGACCTTCACCCATATCAGCCAAGGAGTCGTCTATACTTTCAATTTCATAATTTGCCTGAAAGACAAAAAATAATGATGTATACGTTTACATAACAGAAATATACAAGGTTTTGTACTGGAGCAACGGGAAGTGGTTCTTATTTTGCTTTGACGCTAAATGTTGAAATTTCGCATTTTTTATTTAACTGAATAGAACAAATCGATCTAAACGTATGATAATATTTGTCGTGAAATTGCTTCCCTTTAGACATAGCGCTATATCTCGAAAACTATAACCAATTTGAAGAAACCGAGTGTAGATACCCTGCGGAAAATTAGTGTCAATTGTATTTGTATTAAAAATACGTCCAACCGTTTCTGAGATAGAGGGCAGAGAGCCCGCAGCGTTCAGCCATACTCAATGTAATGCAAGCTCAACCGTGAATCTCAGTGAATAATACCTTGTATAAAGTTATGGAATGAGAAATAATAATATATTTGCCCGTTTTATTTCTTCTTAAAATCTACTTTAAATAAATTAATATAAAATTAGAATATACAATAAATATTTCATTTAATGAGTTTTTAATTACATAATGAGTTTTAATTACACGGAAAAGAAAAATCAATCGATCGGTACATAAAATAATCCCAAACGGTGTCAAAAGTACGGTAATGCTAAGTTTCCTGAGTGCAAGTACAGAAAGATTGATGCAATTGCGGAATATTCAAATGCAACACACTTAATTTATTCATATAATAAATTATTTTAAATAGGGACTATTCACATATTTCGTAACGCTATTTTCGCCTCATACAACTCAGCAAACTCAGTATAGAAAGAACGACAGCTAAAATCCAGTATACACCAGCAGCATATAATACGACATTTGCCGGTTATTTATCGGCACTGAACGATCAAACAAAATAACCAACAACAAGTGTACTACAGTGAATTGTGGCTATCAGCAAGCAAGCAAATACCAACACACTATGACTTTGTATAAAGTTTATAGAAATAGTCGTACTTAAAATAAGAATTTTGGTATTTAATTTAAGAAATTTTTACGTGATTCAAAATTTTTTACATGATTTAAGACTTTTATCCCGTTTTCGGCTTCATTTTGTGTTATTCGTACTTAAATTTTTGAATACAACTCGTACTCAAAGTAAGTGGAAAATACTTGAATTTAATATGGCATTTTTCTTTCTGTGTAAGTATTATTAAACGAATATATTAGATATATGCAAAATGATATCAAATATAGTGTATTAACTAATAAACATTAGAAATTATTTCGTGTATTCGTTAATGGAAATTGAACTGGTCGGACGTGTTTTTTTGTTGAACGGCGTATCCCACATATTACAAACAAATAAAAATATAAAACAAGCGAAATATAAAACAAATATTTAAGTGTAAACAAACATATGTGTGTAAAAGAAATTAAAAAATTTAAATGAAAAAGAACATAAACAATATAAATAATTTCAATGTGAAGTTAAATATTACTAAACACAAAAGAGAATACTGCAAACAAAAAATATACAATTTAAAATTGCAAGGAACCTGTTCTTCAATAATACAAATACACAACCATACAACTTAATTCCTTGCATGCAACAAAAAATAAACAAAAAAACAAAAAAAAAATACAAATGATAAAAGTCCTATTTTAAATGTGAAGTTAAATAATACTGAACAAAAAACCACAAACAAAAATATACAAATAAAATTTCAGGGAACCTGTTCTTAAACAATAAACAAATACAGCAATTTCTTGTACATATACAAAAATAAATACAAAATATTAATAATCACTAAAAACAATCAATAGTGGGTATTCAATTAAAAATAAAGTGCATACTTTACGGGTGCTGAATTGTAATACAGTAGCGAGCAAAATTGATTAACTAAATGTATAACTTAAGAAAACAAAATAAGTTAAATACAAAAATTGTTAAAAGAATAAAATCTAAAAACAGCAAAGGTAAAAAGGGTAATTTGGATACATCACTTGCGAACATGGAATCTACCACACAAGAGATCCGCACTACCTTACCAACTCTCAATACCCCCGTGCATAAGCGTTTAGGAGATAATCTTCTACACACTCATCTTGACAGTTCATATAAAACTCAAACTGAATCTCCTTTCAAATTGATTACAGTGATGGATAAGCGATTTGAACAATTAACAGATAAGCTTGATAAAGTCTTGGAGAAAAAACTGAGTGAGTACAAAGAAGAGCTCTTAAATGATCTTGATAAAAGATTCCAATTGATGAAAGGCGAACTAATCCAGATCACTGAACGAGTGTCTGCTTTAGAAAAAGTCGCGGACGATGTCAATATAATGCAACAGGAAATATCTACATTGAAAACGCAGCTGAAAATTCAAGAAAATATTACCGTTGCCAATGAGTTACGTTTAAATGAAATAACTTTTTGTGAGAATGAAAATTTAACGAACATATTTAGCTCAATTTGTAGCTCAATAAATATAACTGTTCCTGCCATTAAATCTATCTACCGTCTTCAGAACCACAAAAACAAACATAATTACAACTCGAGGGATGCTGTTATTATAGTAAAAATGTGGTCTGCCTATGACAAAATTTTTTTCCTCAAATCGTTAAGTAGTTTCAAGAAATCGAATAAAGATTTTCACTTTCGTTTACGTCAACTTGGGTTTAACTCTGACAATAAATTGTTTGTTAACGAAAATCTCACCAAATCTAATTTCCAAATACTCCGCACTGCAACTCAATTTAAGAAGAAGAAACTCATACACAGCGCATTCACTATGCGTGGTTTTGTATACATCAAAAAAACAGCCAATGATAATATTTTACGTATCGACGAGATGTGGCAGTTACAGCAGTTGTTTTCTGAAGTTTCCGATGAAAATGGAGTCGCTGGCTTTCGTAACGATGACTACATTTCTCACACTTAATATTCTTATTATATTTAGTTTCATTTTATTTCCCATTTTCCAATTTTATTATGCATTATGCAGAACTAATATATTTTCTAAACAAGTTAATTATAACTCCTTATTGCACAACTATTTTCTAAATTTTTATATAATTAATTATTTTGCATGCGTTGCTAACTCCTCCTTACTAAATGCACAACTCTAGCAGTGGTTCCTCCAAGGACTGTGTGTATAACATGATAAGGGTTCTTTCTAAACAAAAGTCTGGTCTGAATATCGTACATATCAACGCGCAAAGTTTAAAGAACAAAATGGACGAGTTTAGGTACTTATTCATATCAGCAGGCATTGATGTAATCTGCATTTCAGAAACGTGGTTTCCACTGGACATTAGTAATTCGGTATTCAATCTTCCAGGATTTAGACTTTTTCGCTCAGATAGGAAAACAATTACCAATAACGTTGAGACAAGGGCGAGGGGCGGTGGAGTTGCAGTGTACATTCGCAACGGAATATCTTGTAAGGAAAGGTTGAAAAACGTCGCAGGTAGTGAAATCGAGTACTTATTCCTTGAAATATCTGTCCAAGATAATAGGAAATTATTAATAGGTAGTGTTTACAGAGCCAGCAGCAACATGAATGTAAATCCATTTGTTGCTGTGCTTGAAAACATATCTATCCAATATGAAGATATTATTATAATTGGCGATTTTAACAATAATCTCCTGTGTGATAATCCTTTGATTGAACCAATGGCAGCTCTTGACCTCTATCCTGTAAACACTATAACTCCCACTCATTTCCACGCTACTTCAGATAGCTTAATTGACCTGGTATTTGTAAATCATAGACCTAGAGTACTCCTATACGATCAGTTGTCAGCGTCAGTCTTTTCTAAGCATGATATACTTTTCGTGGCTTATGATTTGCATACACGTTGCGAAGACACAATTATTTCATATCGAGATCTACATAACATTCATAACACTCAATCATAACATTGATAATATCGATTGGCACCAAATCTATACTCTAGAGTCTGTTGACGATCAACTTTCTTTTATTCAAGGAAATGTTAAGTCTTTATTTGATTTCTGTGTTCCAACGAGAACTAAATGTGTTAAAGCAAGTCAACCACCCTGGTTTAGTGCTCAAATAAAAACTTTGATAAAAAAACGAGATGAGGCTTATAACAGATGGAAAAGATTCAGAACGAGTGAACTTAAGGCAGTGCACAAACAAGCTCGGAGGGAAGCTACAAAGCATATCCATGCGGCAAAATCTACGTTCTATCAAAGAAAATTCGCTTCTGCAATTGATAGCAAATCCAAGTGGAAAGAGATACGCAAGATAGGCATTGGGCAAAGAAGATCTATCTCGTGGCCGCCTGGTATTGATATAAATGCTCTTAATTAAAATTTCGTAAATGTCAATGTTCCGCTTCCACCCAACAACATTTATTCTAACCTCTGCTATGTTCCAATCGAAAATATCTTTAGTTTTCGTTGCGTTGATCGGATTGAACTGTTGCAAAGTTTCTCTGAGATCAAATCTAATGCAACCGGTACGGATGGTATTAATGCTATTTTCTTAAGAATTTTACTACCAAAGCTTCTGCCTTATCTAACACACCTATATAATTCTATTCTAACTAAATCTATTCCTGTGGAATGGAAGCTATCTAGAATCATCCCTATTCCTATACCTAATAACGACTTCCGTCCAATAGCAATACTTCCGTTCTTATCCAAGGTTCTAGAAAACCTTGTTGGTAAACAAGTGAAAGAATATTTAAGTAGTATGAAATTGATATCTGAAAAACAATCTGGTTTTATGAAAGGTAGAAGCTGCATAACCGCACTTGTAGATGTTATAGAGGATATCAGAACCAAAATTGATCATAATATGGTTGCTTTTTAGTTTTACTTGATCATAGTAAAGCATTTGATACGGTGGATCATTCGATTCTATTAAAAAAACTGCAAAAATTTTACCATTTCTCAAGCTCCGCTTGTTCACTCATATACTCGTACCTTACAAACCGATCACAAGTAGTTCAGCTTAAAGACAACATTTCTAATGAGCTAAACGTCAGGAGAGGAGTTCCCCAAGGTTCAATACTTGGGCCTCTTCTTTTCTGTATGTACATCAATGACCTCCCTAATATTCCCATTAGCAGCACAGTTCATATGTATGCTGACGATGTTCAGTTGTACAACAGTTGCGATGTCGCTGATATAGATATCTGTGTTAACAAAGTCAATGATGACTTGACTAAAATTGACAACTGGGCTAGGGCAAACGGTTTATGCATAAATCCTGCAAAATCCAAATGCATTTTTATTTCAAAATCTAAATATAATTTTGATCATTTTAGAATAAAAATCCAAGACAAAGACATTGCTTTTGTTACCTCGGCATCTAATCTGGGAATTATGTTTCATGAAAGGCTTTCCTGGTCTGCACACATCAACACCGTTGTGGGTAGAGTATATGGTATGCTAAGGAGCCTATGGGAAGTTAAGGACTCGACCCCACTTGATGTACGTATGTTACTGGCAAAAACTTATCTAATACCCTCACTTTTATACGGTTGCAAACTTTTTGCAAATTGCGCTTGTGAAGACCTTCGCAAACTCAGAGTCGCCTACAATAACATTGCACGCTATATTTTCGAGAAAGGACGTCGTGATCACATATCATTATATTCTTATCAGATCTTTCAAATGAAATTTGAAGATCTGCTTAACTACAAATGTCTTATCTTTCTGCAAAAAATAATCATAACTCAACAACCCACATATATTTTCAATAGGATCACATTTGCCAGATCAAACCGTGGTAAAAAGATAATTCAAATAAAATATAAGAGCCTTTTATCACAACGGCAATTTTTAATTGACACAATAAGTCTTTAGAATTCATTGCCAAATTATATGCAAAAATTAAGCAACGCTAATGTGTTCAAAAGGGAGTTAAAAAAATTATTTATGTAATGACTACTTTTTATTGCTATTTTATTATTATCTTTAATTTCTATTTTATTATTATCTTTATAATTTCTATTTTATTATTATCTTTATAATTTCTATATTATTATTATAATACATCACTTTATTACATACTTATTCTGTAACATAATAGTTTCAATTATGTATACATACCTATTTTAACTAAGATTACAACTGGCAATGCTGTCATTACAATAACAAATACGTACTAATAGTCAAAACGCCAATAATAGTCTTCGTGACGTAGGCGTTCCAACAATAATTATAACAACTATTGTTGAGTTCTAGAAATACGTAATTTTTTCGAGTTATTTTTACTAAAAATTAAAAAAAAATAAATAAATAAAAATGTAAAAATAAAAAAGAAGATAAAATATTAAAATTCAAGACAGCACTGTCAGGTGGAAACGCTGAGTTAATCATAGATTCAATGTTTTTTAAATTAACTTGTATTTACTATGTCAAAAATCGTTTATTACTCCAAATATGTTTGTATATCATTTAAAACTTTTGTATTTGGTATATATCAGTGTGCTCTCATGTCACTAGCACTGTCACTTATAAGATATATTTTCTTGTTGTGCTAGTTATCAAATAAATAAATAAAAAAAAATTATATTTCAATTATTTAATAACTTTATACAAGGTATTATTCACTGCGATTCACGGTTGACCTTGCATTACATTGAGAATGGCTGAACGCTGCGGGCTCTCTGCCCTCTATTTCAGAAACAGTAGCGTATGAAAAAATGTTTAATACAAAATTTGTCGCAAATTTTATGCTCTACAGTTTTTATATTAACTGTTAACATCATTGGACCTATAGAAACCGACATAATTCCGAAAAACTGATTTTCGTGACCTTTGACCTTGAATAACTTACGGCGCAGACATGAGATTTTATGAGACTTTTGAGACAACTTTTAGAACACCAAAACAAAGGTGTATACAAATTTTCAGCTTATTATCTTTCATTCCGCAGTGAAACCCTTATTTGACTGGACTATAAGACTAGGAGCAACAGAGGATAGAGACCAGTCATATGAAGGTTTACAAAATCTAGCCTTAATTCAGTAAAATATTTATTTTTAATTTTTATTATAATTAAAAAAAATACATAAAACGAACATAATTGGGTCTATTATTTGCGTTGTGTTGCATCTATTAATGGTTGCCAGAAAGGCACTAAATAGCAACTGAAATTGTCAGCTCTCGGTTGCTAGTTGCCATTAGTAGTATCATTTTCAGCAAATGGCAACCCAACTGAGGTCCGGTTGCCATCCATAATCGGCCTATTAATATTTTTTCTAAAAAATTTAGAAATATGCATTAAACATTTTTTATAGTTCCAAAAATATGCATTATTGCCAAAATATGTAAAAATATGCACGTACCACCAAAATATACAACTACAAATCGATGCCAAACTACATAAAAGTTTATGATTCCCATAGATATTTAGTCAATATGTACCTCTTTATCTATCACCACAAAAAACATGCAAGTGCATGAAAGTCCGAACCTTGCATATCAACATTCGCTGATAATACAGGTTTTCTAAGTGTTCACAAAAGCCATCTCGCAAACTGTAAGACAGTTGGAAAAATGGCTAGAACAATAGCGGATAAAAATTAATGAGCAAAAATGTATACATATTATGTTTACATTGTGCACAGAAACATGCCCACCTATACAAATCCATAACCAAACTACACCTCAACACACTGAAGTAAAATATCTCGGTGTTCATCTGGATCATCGTCTAACATGGAGGTCCCACATAAATGCAAAGGTGAACATAAATACAAAGGTGACCCAAATGAATTAAAAGCGGCTTAAATAAATTGGCTCATTGGAAGGAACTCTACATTAAGCCTGGATTGGAAACTTCTTCTATACAACTCCATTCTAAAACCAATGTGGTCCTAGGGTATCCAGTTATGTGTCACTGCCTTAGCATCAAATTTAGAAAAAATTCAAAGGCGACAAAATAAAATACTCCGTACGATTACAGTAGCCCAATGGTATGCCAGAAATAAGCGAATTCATAAAGATTTAGATGTGCCGTTGGTTAAGACTATCTTTTCTATACATGTAACAAGATACATAAAAAAAACTTGTGTTACACCCAAATCCCCTACACCGAAAATTTATAAACTTTTTTTATCAACCAAATTTGACGTGGGATGACGGAAAATCGTTCCAAATTCAAACAAACCACGTCGGAAGAAAAACACAACACTCAACAAATGCCTGTCAGGCTTACAACTTGGACACAATCGGACTTTTAAACCTTTACAAACTACGTCAACGAAAGATACTTACAATAAAATCAAACATTTGGTTCAACAAACAGGGCCTTGCAGTGAATGTCACGCCAAAATACGCTAGAATAAAACTAAAGACCAACACAGTAGCGAGTAGGAGAACGGAGAGAAGAGCAGAAAAGAATTTCGCAAAATTCGAAGTCCAGGGCTTGTATGCCAAAAAACAAACGACAAACTCGGAATTACTAGACATTCATTTACAATTGGCAGAATCCCAACTGATATAATGATGGACTTAAGTTACCAAATAAATACAGGAAACGCAGAAGCAATGGAACATAAATACAGAAATTTGTACAAAACACTCAACAAACACAAAAAGATACGAAAAACGCAATTTCCACACTAGATTTATAAAGCTAACTGAAGTTACAATCAATAAAGAAGAGGCGCAATTACGAGAGAAGGGGCTAAATCACAACATCCAGGAGAAAAACAAGAAGAAGGAAATAGAAGAAACTATTGTGGACACAGAAATTGCAATAGCGATTCTACAAACGAGGAGCAGGATCAGGCCAGATACACATGCAAACAAATAATAGAGTAGGAAGTCAAATCCAAAAGGACTCCAAACAAGGAATGCAAAACAGCTAGAAATCTTAAACAAAAACTTAAGTTTAAAAATATCTTAGCAACGAAAGCAGATAAAGGAAATACCACAGTATTAATCAACAAAGATGAGTACCTACATCGAAAAAACGGAACAGTTAATAGTGGATACTAGGAAAGATCCTACAAACGACTACCAGGCAAAGGTCAAAGAAATAATCAAAAAGGCAACCAAAGTCATAAAACCAGGCATATCATAGTCGTTAACTCTTATGAACCCATCCGCTATATCTATGATCGCTTTACCGAGGCTTGGCTTTACACAAGCCAAACACGCCAATGAGACCCATAATTAATCACAAATCTGCTCCGAGCTATCGAAATACTTAAAAACAATACTGAAATATACCTTGGATCTAGAGAACAAACACACAATAGCCAGCACCACAGAACTAGCTACCAAGATGTGGAGCGTACAGATAACAAAAAATACTAAGCTAGTCTCATTTGATATAAAAGACTTATATCCATCAATCCCAACAACAGAGACAATAAACATTCTGCATAAAACACTGCTCAACAAAACAGAAGACGTAGAACTTCCAGTGCAACCCGGAAGCACGCTAAAAGCCACACTGGAGCAAAATTACCTCAAATTCAACAATAGCATATGTAGGCAGCGATGCCAGAATGAAGATTTTACCTTAATTTTGAAGATGATTTCTTATGATTTTACAAAATAAACAATATAACATTCAGTTGAATCGGCTCATAGTTTTGTAAAATGGTAAAAAAAGAAGTCAGAATTTGTATACTTTTGGTATTAGAAATTTTTTCTGCGATGCAGTTTCACGACGATTTTTAAGAAGCTTCTTTAAAGTCAATAAAAAGAAAAAACCAAACAACCGTCGACAAAATTTAAAAGTTGCGTTTAATGAGTCACAAATTGCTACCAAGTTGCATTCACTGAGTCTACAATGTAAAGATTTAAGTTTTTGCAATAATCGAGGTTGTGCTCATTGAGGGTTGCAGTAACCGAGGGCGCACTGTACATATCATTGATCTTATAAATGTACAATGCAACTTACATACATAAAGCCCTTATGACACTACATTTTTTCTTCATAATTCAAGTTTTTGAGAACAGTGCAAATAGAATATAAAAGGAAATTTTACCAGGTGCAAAGAGTTCAGCTATATTAAGATAAACACCAAATAGTCAAAGCTTTTACTAATGTTATCGATAAAAAATGGGGGCCTGTCAAAAAAATTTTAAAATGTTCAACTTAAAATTGACATTTCAAACTTGAAAAATTAAAGTGTTGCCAAGTTAGCGGGTTATTCACGAATTTGCGACAAAGCGCCTCTTTTTTCAACTTTTTTTTCTTTTGTCGTTTTATTATAAATAAAAAGTAGGCAGCACTTAAAGGAGCCATTAAGATTTGTTTACATATTGTATAGTTGTTTCTTTCTAGCATTTGCTATTTCTTTCTTTCAATCCTATAGCAAAACAATGCAAGAAAAATGTAGTGTCATAAGGGCTTAACTAATATATTATAAGAAAATTAATATTTGACATATCGTGTTATAACCGACAAAAAAGCTTAAGCGCCATAAAGTAAATTTTACAGGAGAAGTATTTTTTAGTTATCCTTGGTTTAAAACGAAGTAGAGCCCTTATATTGGCTATATAGGATTGTAGTGGACTGTTATATGTAATGTTAATAGTTTTAACAAATTTCCTATAAGACAACGCATGTTTGTCGGGGTTAAGATATTTTAAGACATTATTGATTTCATGAAAAATCAATTAGTTTAACCAAATTATTTTAAAACTAGTAATTATTATCCTTTTCAAGCTGTTCTTTTACCGTTTCATTGATATCCTTCCATTTTTTGACACTACTTTTGCTCTACTTGCAAAAGAGAATTTTAGCTTAAGCGACACTTTGCAGTTACAAAAAAATGTAAAGAATTTACAATTTTAAAGGGAAAATGCAGTTAAGCTAAAATTTCTTTTGCTGTATTTCCGTAACGTTACATGGCAGGACTTTTAAACTTTGACAGATAGTCCGATTTATCGCAAATATTCGCTTTTCGTCCAAAAACGATTTTCGAAAAGCATGTCGCTTGAGGTTTTTTGGCGCTTATGACTCGATATTGTCATAATTTTATTTTAAATGAAATTTATTTGCTGGTGCTTAAGCATTGTCTATATCCATTTCATTGGTGCTTTACCAAATCGTCAGTAGACTTCAAACACTTTTTTGAACAGTTACAAACCCCTTATCTTATGTACAGACTTTCAATTGATTGAGAAATAAGGCCATATGGCCTTATTGCACATGGCTTTATTGCACTGCACCTGTCTGAAGTCTACTGACGATTTGGTAAAGCACCAATGAAATGCATATAGACAATGCTTAAAATACAGCAAATAAATTTCATCTAATATTCTATAATTTTAATATACATAAGTAACCTGTTTGAATTTAATTTTGGGTTTCGATGTTTACATACTAATTTTTATGTTTTTTTATACATACATATGTACATGGTATATTATACCAACTTTATTATAAATAGCAATATGAACTATATTTATATTACACGTAAAAATTTTTGTGAAGATTCTTTTTCGAAAAATTAAGTTTTTCCCCGAAAGTTTCTGGCACCACTGTATATAGGAAAATCAACGGACTAGGACTGGGAAATGTAACATCAGCATACTCATGGAAGTATTTATGCAAAATTTAGAATAGAAATACGTAGAGCACTTAAAAACGAATTTTGGGGGAACATTCTATGCAAGATACGTGGACGATATTATATGTGTACTAGAAGGAAATATGGAGAAGAAAATTCTGGATCTACTGAACAAACAACACAAAAACATAAAATTCATAATGAAAATGGAAGAGTACGAAGGGATAAATTACCTAGACCTAACGATTAGGACAAACAAGAGCTTAAATAGAGTTGAATACAAAATATAAGAAAACCAACTGCTACAGACACAATAATACACAATTCATCAGACCATACTCAACAATATACGAACGCGGCAGTTAGGCAATTAATAACTAGACTTGAACGCATACCCCTGACACGTGAGGCCTATATGAAAGAGATAGGAATAATATATAACATAGCGCAAAACAACGGATATAAAAAAAGACCTAGTTGACAAGATTAGAAAGGATATCGAACCAAGTAGGAAACGGAACAGAGAACAGGAACAAGAAAAGAAAACTTGGGCTACCTTTACATACGTATATGCGAAAATCAACATACAAAATGGCTACATTTTTTAGAAAACACAACATTAACACAGCATTCCAAACAAAAAACAAATTGGGTAGAATACCACAAACGAAACAGACTTCCTAGATAAACAAGGAGTGTACAAATTAACATGCAGTTATATCGGACAAACGGGAAGAAAGATTTCGCGAGCATAAGAGACTACAACAAGAAACTGAGAAAACCAGGAACAACACCATAATCGAATCGCGAACCACATATTTAACAACAAATATACACCAGGATATATTAGAAAAACAGTTAAACTATTACATTCACAACATAAAGGACGCCGATTGAACGTATTAGAGAATATGGAACAATACAAACAAAAGACATTTGACGGTAATATTTAGACATAATATTTGAACCGTTAAAATATTTCTGCACAAAAGAAAACTATAGTCCAGGCAACGTAGTAGGAAATGAGCAAGACAAGAGGATTACCCAGAAACGTACAATTACAGTTTATTACCTATGTAGTGATAAAGGACCTGGTAACTAATAGATCAGCTTATAAACAAAATAATAAACACAAACATAATAGTAAGACGAAAATAAGAGAACCAGGTAGAGACATACACAAATATATAGAGACATATTAGTAAGGCAAAAATAAGAGAAACAGATACCAAGTAGAGACACACAAAAGCATATAGAGCAGAAAGAGAGAGAGAGAGAGAAGTAGAGAGCAAAACACAAAGGTATCAAGGAAGGAAGTTAGGTATACAAACGAATTATAAAAGAAACAAGGGACAACAAAAAACGAGTTAGTAATCAATAGAAAACTGAAAATGGCACATAGCCGAAACCTGTCTGTTTATCAACCAAATTTGACGTGGGATGACGGAAAATCGTTCCGAATTAACTTTAGAGGCCACAATCGGCTGAGAAGGTGGGACACCCTTAAGAAAGTCTTAAGACAAAATAAGAACCAACCGCTGAAACAAATATTATTGGCTGGAATTAAAATTTTAGAGTTAAGATTTTATTACTTGTTGTTAGGTTAATTTTATTGAAGATACAATAAATAAAAATAGCCGCAAAAAAATTTCAAACTACTTTAAGACTAGAAGCGGCAGAGCTTTACGGATTACGAGTCTGAAATTCAAATTTAAAAACTCGAGATGGCGGTAAAAATTAAAAAAAAAACAACATTTTAATGTTTTAAAATAGACATACGCTCATGATAGAATTTGAAATGGTAAAATCAATATGGCGGCTATAATATCGATACATTTTTAAGATATCATCATTATTTTGTAATTACTCTAATAGGGCATTTACACTGTCTCGAAATCTAGTACTTACGAGATTTCGAGCTAAGTCTAGTTGTTTTTTACTAGATTTCCCATACAAAACGAAATCTACTTTGTCAGTAGATTTGAACGAAATCTACTCAAAATCTAGTATTTTTGTTTTCTTTCTACTACCCTGTACAACATTTTTATATAAACGGTGAGTGAATTAGCTACGCTCTACAAAAATTGTCTAATAAAAGTGTGTGTATTAGCTAAGGCGGAACTTGTTGGGTTGCAGTATAAGACAAATTTCAGTCAAATTATTTATTCTTGGATACGAAATCTAGAAAATTTTCAAAAAAGCTTTGTGTAAACGATATAGATTTCGAAAAAGATTTCAAATCAAATCTACTAGATATCGAGACAGTGTAAATGCCCTATAAGATCAGTTAATTGGGGGGTTTTTGTAGTCGAGGATTATGAATCCTCCAATCAAATTCCAGATGGGGATAAGAACTTTGAAATAAAATTCTATAATTTTATTTACTGTTAATAAGAAGAAGAAGTTTTATAGCGTGACTTTAGAATATTAAGATCTAATAAATACAATAAACTTACATACCAAATTTCATTAATTTAAATTAAATAACAAACGAAAACCCGGGCGCATATAATAAAAAGTAATCTGCGAATTTGGCCAGGCCCACCTGTCTGTATGTATGTATTTCGAGGTCTGTTTGGCTCGTACACCGTAAAAATTTCGAGTAAATTGCGAAAAACCGCTACAAATCCAGGAAAAATAAAGTTTTTGGTTAATTTATTTAAATTTAGAGCCAAAAGTGGCATACATATTCAGGAGTTATTTGCCATAACAAACATTTCAATATCGATCGCACGCTTGCGCACTTTGATGTTACAAAAAGTCGTATTTCAAAAATAGCTCAATTTTAGCACAGAAGAGTTTCATCTAATTTTTGTGATACATTTTTTAGTCCTTTTAATTGGCTGTGTAGAAAAAAGCGAATACAATAATTCTCTGCTTTATTCTTTTTATTAGCGGAAATCACTCTTGGTAGCATATTTGCACTTCTAGGATATAAACTATCATTTTCTGCTGAAAAGAGTGAGTGTCTTATGTATAACTATGAATTTTTCAAAAGTACAATAAGGAAAGAACTACTCTTACTTATTTCTTAATTTATTATTTGTAATATTGAAAAAGTAAGCAAACAGGCCTACTATTAGTTTGTATTTTCTTTTGTATTTTTCTATTTGTCTTTCTGAGCAATTTTAATAATTGCATATATGCTAGACAAGTTTCCTACAGTTTTTAGTATTGCATATCTGCTACTGTGCAGGAAATGTAAGTTTCTGATATTTTGTTCTTGTTGTGTTGCATATTGTAGCATATATCCTAGACTTGAAAGAGTTGCAAAGTCTGCAATAGCAGTTTCCTACTAAGAGTGATTTCCCCTATTATTGTTTTAATTAGTGATGTCAGCTTTAAGTGCAAAATATATCATAATATGTACATACATGAAATTTTTATCTTAAACACTTGGTGGAATAAAGCTTAAGTTGTCCTCTTTTAGGTAGTACAAATAAATGTTGCATTTACCTGAAATGTACTTTTGGCCGAAATATTTGAATCCTGGCCCAGTGTGCACTGGAGTTTTTCTTCTTTTAGTTTTCTACGCAGGGTATAGACAGGGCTGCGAGGCCCTTTTTATCGCGCTCCCCAAATTTGAAAAAATATTTCCGCGAGAAATCCCCTGTTGAAAAGAAAAACCGCCAAGAAAATCCCCATGAAAAAAAAACTTTTTCTTAAATTCTAAGTTTACACGATGAAATAATTAATAAAATTTGGTGCATGAAACTTCTTTATGGTCAGGGAAACAATTTGGGTTGAAAAAGTGGTATGAAATGAATGTTTAGATGATTCTTGTTAAGTTTCTTTACCCCATTTGCATCTCCACAGTCGCAAGAAACAAATAAAAATGTTTCATGAAATATTTTATCATGTAAATTTAGTCTATATTATTCACGGAATTATATATTATATATCAAGAGATAATTATTATTACATATAAAGTGTTGCGAAAGTTTAAAGTTTTTTAATATATTACACTATGCAAGACGAAAAATGTAACACGTTTGGCTCTCTATTGGTAAACTTAATTCGAGTACCCTGTGTTGCCATACCTCTGGCTGTTCGATATGGGATTACTGTGATGCCACCTCGACCAGCTCATGCAAAGGCGTGGGAACCAAACCCGCATACACATAATCCAAGGCTCGCTTCAACAAAACTAAAATTTCCCTACCTCAACACACTAAAAAAAAAACCTACATATAAGATAATGGAAAACCCTATCACTAATATAACATGAAGAGCTATCTGGGACAGATTTTAGGTCCCAGCACGTCGCCCACCCCACCATGGTCATTAACTTTTTTTTATTTCCTGAAATGACCCGATACACATTAAAGATTTTAAACCAACATTTACTCACACTCACTCACTTACAATCTAACGTGGCTTTTGTCACCATATTAAAATTAATATTATTCTAATTTATCTTTAATCTTTCTAATATCAAAGTAAGTAATTCAGTCCTATGTTATTACGAAAAAAAAAAAATATTTTCCTTTTAAGTTCCTATTACTAATTTTCTTATTTATATATTAATTAAATATTTCCTTTTTTTGTATAATCAAATTTTGAATTTATATTTAAATCGAACGGTTTATTTGATCTCTTTTTCGTAAACCAACGAGTGCCAGATTTTATTATTATAACTTTTAGTTCTTTTTTTAATCAAATCAATTAGATTTGTTTGTTTTTCTCCCACTACGATCAATAATTATGCACTATTTTTCTGGCTAAAAATAGTGCAAATTAAGGAGTGAAACCAACTAAAAACAAAAATCATAAATTGCTACCTATTACAGTTTAAAAATGTTTTTCTTAAGTTTTTATATTGTTATTGTTTTTTGCTTAATCTGACTAACTTATGATCTGTTAGGTTGATAATACAAATTACCCTATTAGGACCACCTAATATAGTATGTATATTTTGTTGAGCCTAAATATTGCTCTATGGTTTTCTATAAAAAATTTCGATCCCTGTGTAAATCCCTGAAAGAGCTCTCTTAAGGATTATGCTAGGCCTTTTTGAATCGTCAGCCTTTTCCGATTCTATTTTTCTTTATTTTATAACTTTTTTTTCTTTTTTTCTACTATTAGGTCGATCCTTTTACATTCAACACAAAATACTCACGAAACTAAAACACTAATAAATATCACTAATAAAATTTTCTTATCCTACACTTATTTTATATTAATTATTTGCGCTCCCTATTGCTATGTTTCCGAATTCTTTATATACGCTCAAATACTGGCTAGCATCTTCTTTATGTGGAACTAGTTTGTGGCTTGAGACTCCACTACCAATTGGCTTTACTAAGCTCCAAATTCACAATAATAATTTTAACTTTGTTACCTTGTTTTTTTTTGTCTTCGCTTTTTCGTGCTTTTATTTTAAATATTAGTACATACTTCCTGTGGACAAACAATTTTTTTTGTCAGGGAGTATCAGGATTTCCTGTCCTTCCTTTCTTATTAGGCTTATTTGCACACTATTTAAATTAAAACAACATTTTTATTTTCTAGAACTCAAAATTTACCACTACACTTTCTTCACTTACGTGTTTTAATTTTTTTTGACGATGTTTACTTAATTTGTTAGCAAAATGTTCCTCTTTCCAAAAAAACAAGGGACTTATATTGTGTTCCGGTGGTCACCAATCTGGATTATACCACTACTAATATTCTTCCACATACAATTTTATTTTGCCGCTGTGCGATCTTCACTCTTAGCTAGCCACTTTCTGATTGTTCTTCAGTTTGGCAATCTAATGTATACTGACTAAATAACTCAACACTATACAACAACAAAAAAAATACTTTACAAAATAAACACAAAACAACCTAACGTACTTTACGCGACCGCAATAAATTAGTTCAACGTCCTTTTCACTTTGGCCTTGAATCTTTGTTGTTATAATTTATTGCTTACTCTGAAGAGAATTTTCAAGTTTATTCCAAACCAGTTCTTTGGGTCACCCTGTTTCCTTATTGTCGCTACCTACTGACAATCGACAACTCTGTTTAATTTACATCCCATACCTTGACATTTGCCCATTTTGACACTTAATTTTAATAAAACACCAAACCACATGCAACATTCATTCATTCAACATTTAATTAAAATAAAGTAAATAATTTAATAATTTAATTGAAATAAAAAAAATAATACCACCGAAGACGCTGCCTTACATATCCACCACCACCCCTCTTCCAGGGCGCACACCGGCATTCAGACCTGTCTTCACTATCACAAATTCGTGCGGACATTGGAAGTGCTTTGGAAATTGTTTGCAGCATCTCAGCAGCACTCCATTGACACTCCCTTCAACTGTCCCATGGCCACTTTATACAGAAGAATAAAACAATAAACGTAACACTCCAACCAGCGACCACAGCCTCAGTTTTAGGGCCCTATTCATAATAAAATATCAAATGCCCACAAAGGTCTATGAAAAAAACCCTCATACCAAACTTGTGTCATACACACATCACAAAACATTGATGTATTATGACCACCCACTCGGCATATACTTGGAGCATCACAACACCTGAATTCAATGACGTTAGCAGGGTTGTCAGATTTTTTCTGACTTATTTCGCCAAATTGATTTTAAAAATCGCCAAAAGTCGCCAAAATCTATTTTATGTAGTTTTTCTTAATATACGTTTTGTAGTATATTTGGTTTTATATAATAGTTTTTTTTAATATAATCTTTTATAAAATAATCGTATAAGAAATTTAGCAGAAAATCGCCAAAAGCAGAAATAAAATCGCGAAAAACTATTTCATGTCAATTTTCTCATTAAAATTCTAAATCCATTAATGACCCGTAATTAATATAAGAAAAATAATCAAAATCACATTGTTTTAATTTCTTCCAGACAATTTTTGGTGGAATTTAGTTTCGAAAATATTATTCCAACAAAGTAATTTTGCTGAATTATTAACAATTCTAAGTTCAATTTTATTGAAAAATAGCCATAAAAATCGCCAACAAATTTATTTATCGCCAGAAAAATCGCCATGTCGCCAAGTCAAAATTTTTTACGCCAAACAAGTTGAAAAATCTCCACGTTTGGCGAGAAATCGCCATATCTGACAACCCTGGACGTAAGCCGTTTTTCGAAGTTAATGTTCGTATTCGCGACTTAAATTTTTCGTAGTAAATTACCACAAAAACTATTTTTTAAACTTTTAGGATAATTTTCAAATTTAAATTTAGCTAATTTGATTATGTATGTACTAGTGATGTTACGAAATCA
Source organism: Panzeria rudis (assembly GCA_956483635.1). Classification (NCBI taxonomy): domain Eukaryota; kingdom Metazoa; phylum Arthropoda; class Insecta; order Diptera; family Tachinidae; genus Panzeria; species Panzeria rudis. Next base: position 66,163,664 of record OY101451.1, read on the forward strand.
ATTTTTAATATTCGCGAGTATGAATATTTGATCTAATATTCGCCGATTACGAAAAAAATCTACCCTTTGCGTCAATAACAATAAATTGAGAACAACTGTCTCAATACATTATTACGACATTCCGATGAGAAAAGTTAGCGGAAAACGTCGACCCACTCACATGGTGGAAAGTAAGTAAGGAAAAATACTAGCTTATTTTACCTATGGCCAAAAAATATTTAGTGACAGCACCACCAGGTGTTCCGAGCGAATGTTTAGTGGTGCGGGGCTTATTTACACACCGAATCGCAATAGGCTTGAAGGATAAAAGACTTCAAAACTTTTATTTTTGAAATTCAACATTCCTCTATGAGCTTTGATTATTAATTTAACGTGATATGTATGTACAAACAGGACTTTACTTTTTAGATAATATGTGGTTGTGAAATATATTTTGTTTGTTTTTTTTACTATATGAAGATTATGATTTTGCGTAGAGACAAAGGTTCTTTTTAAGTAAAAATGATTAAAAACTATTATTTTTGATTAATTTTTCTGTATATTTTTATATATTATTTTTTGGGACGTAGCGCAAAATATTCGTGAAATATTCTGTAGAATTTGGCGAATACTAATGTCATGAAAGAGGCGAATATTCGGCGATTCGAATACGAATATTCGTAGCATCACTAGTGTGTACAACATCAAGAGATTCTGTGCCTTTTTTTCGTAAAAATTAAACATTTTTTTAGAAAAAATATTTTTTTAATTTGTTTTGCTAAAACGATTTTTTGCGAGTGAACATTACAGTGCCATTTTGTTTTATGTAAGTTTAAGAGAATTAAGATTAAGAATTAAGATGATGAAAATTGTAAAGTTTGCATTATAAACACATTTTTGCGAAAAAACTAAATTTTTAGAAAAAAAAAAATAAAGATCAGTGTCGTGTTTTGTTTAATCGATTTAAATTCGAACATTTTCGCAAAATGATAAAAATATGGTTTTACAGTACTTTAACATATAAATTGTAAATCGAGAATACGAGCGCTAACTTCGATAAATTGAAATCAGGGTACTCGAATTATCTTTACCAGTAGAAGGCCCAGCTTGTTAAATAAAAAAAGTTGTAATATCATGCTTAGTGTTATACCGAATTTACATTATGAAATATTTCATGAAATTTGTGGCATGCAACTTTCTTTATTTGCTAATAGAATGCACAGGGAAATAACTTTGGTTGAAAAAGTGATAGGAAATAAAATTTCAGACGGCTTTTGTAAGTTTTCTTTAGCCCATTTGATTTTCCACGCTTGGTATAAGCAAATTCAAGAAGTTTCATGAAGAAAATTTCATGAAATATTTCATCGTGTACATTTGATATTATTAATATAAAATGCTTCTATATTTTTAAAATATTTAAAAGATCATATGAACAAATACAAAAATTTCTCCAAAATACAAAGATTCATATAAAAAGCAAAGGCTGATCAAAAGAAAAAAAAACAGTTTTGAAACCACTTACTAAAAAAATACTCTTAAAAATTAAGTTATTTCCAAAGTGAACCACATGACTTGACTTCAATAAGCCTACTGTTTCTAACAAACTGTATTCTGTAGGAACATGCAGTCTACTTCTTTTTTTTTGTAGTTGAGGAGTTAGAGCCGTTAACATGAAAAATATTAACATGAATATAATACTAAACTGAAAATTTATTAACTTACTAACTTTATTTTCAACTGAGCTCAGGCGAAAAACTAAAAATTGTATATTAGACACGATATTTCACTTTTATATATTGAAATCAGACGAAAACTCAGAGGCTTTTGTATAAACTCATTTATGCAAAAACTACACTGGCATACAAAAAAGTTGGCTGTACTTACATGTATTTCGATGAGCTGAATCCGAATTATATTCGATATGAAAAATAAAATACATTCATATCGAATATAATTTGTTTGTTGTGCTTTGTATAAGTTTCTAAGCCTACTACGCTTTCTTAATTCTCAAATGATTTTTGAAGGTTTGTGAACAAGGTAAGAGGTTTGAAACTTTTAAAAATTATGATTGAAGTCTACTGATGATTTGGTAAAGCGCCAATAAAATGTTAACGATAATGTTAAACTTTCAGATAAAACTTAAGTTCAGGCAAACTGAGAGTAAGTAAACTTTTAAATAAAGTTGATATGATTATCTGGGGTCCAAATTTTAAAACATATGCTAAAAATATTTAAAAAGAAGTAGTTTTAATTATAGTTCAAAGGAAAGAAACTTTTAAGGAATTTCCCCAAAAAACCCCAATGTATTTTTTAAATAACCCCAAATGAAAATGTTCATGCTTTTTTGTGATGACAATTCCCCTCATTTGGGGTCGGAACCCCTAAACTGGCAGCCCTGCATATCGATGGTCATAGGTTGATAGTATGTAATAGATTTTTTTTATTAATTTTTAGATGACGCTAATAACATTACATACATACATGCATATATGAAAAATATACGAATTTTCTTCTAATATTTTCGATCTTTTTAATTGATTTAGTCTGATTTATCCAAGCTTAAGATCCATTTATTTTGTAAAAAGCAATAATAATTTTATTAAATCCAATATTTCGCTAACAACAATGGTTAGCTTCTTCAGGGATATAATATTTAAATAATAATTAAAAGTTGTTTTGAAAAAATATTTTCTGTTACAAATAGTATTTTAAAATGAAAAAATTTTTGAAAACATACTTTAAGGCGTCAAAATAATAAAAGTTCTTTCATTATGTAAAGTAAAGAAAATAACATAATAATATTTACAACATAAAACATAACATATTGTACAAAATTATATTATTTCCTGCTTCTGTTAACTAAATATCTATAATTCTGTGCTACATCTATTTTATAGTTAATCCGCTGTGTACTTTTTACTTTGCTAATCTGTAATATTTCTAGCATTAATCTGCGTTTATAATTATTTTCTGTACATAAAATTTCTGTATATTTAAAATCAGGACAATGATTAGTATTTGCGCAATGTAATGATAAAGCTGTTTTTTGTGTTGATGTAGTGTTTCTGTATTTATAGTCTGATTTATGTACTGCAATTCTACTTTTCAGTTTGTTTTTAGTTGTACCTATATATACTTTATTACAATTCTCGTTGTCGTTTCCACCACATGGTATTTTATAAACTAAGTTAGACATTTCTTGTTTATCTATACTATCTTTTGTGTTACTAAATAATGTACCTAATGTGTTATACATTTTATGTGCCATTACATATTTCTTATTATCATAAATTCTTGACTTTTCTACAGCGTTGCCAGAAGCTTTTCGAAAAAAATCATCATTTGGCAAAATAAAAATCATATTTTGGTATAAAAAATCATCACAATTTTTTTATTCTAAAATTTAATTCGAAGCAAAGCTGAACAATGAAAATTTTAGAGCAAACTAAAACAAAACCGAGTCTTACCCTTTAAATATAGCGAATACTTCATACAGCGTCTCTAGAGTACTCCACAAAGGGCTAGGAGTAGTTACAAATATATGCAATAAACGTTTCCATTTAACATTGCGATGACCTAGGGGTGAACCATGTGGTCCAGCCTTGCATTACAAAGGACTACCCTAACAACTACACGGATGTAACGACTCCATGGAGCAGCTATATGCGGCTAGTTTTGAAATTACTCTACGTCACTACTTGATTGACTACTCAAGTGTTCGTGTTTTAACGAGTGCATATGTTATTTGCAATCATTAAAATGCGAACACTTGTCGAGTAGCTACAAACTCTTGTTTGATATGGTCCATGGCTGCTTTACATAGGACCATGCTGTAACCTGTCTATTTCAACTAAAATGGACCACGTAGTCCAACAACTTTTGCAAGTTGTACATTAATATGATTACCTTGCATGTTTTCTTCGAGTTAAAATATATAAAAATCGGCATGAAAATGGGTGCCCCTGTGGCTGAGTGGTAGCGATACTAGCCTGTCAATCCAGAGGTCATGGGTTCGATTCCCGTTATAGAATCTGGGTGTTTTCTGCATGATATTTTATCATATTTTCGCAAAAGCTTGTTTTTAAATCACTATTAAATTGCAACAAATAGTTTTAAGTCTCTGTAATTGCATGAGCTTCCAAAAATTTAAAAGGCTGAACAGATTTCCTTAAAATATAAAAAAAATAATTCCGAAAAGTGATTTACTCTGATTTATCCAAGCTTAAGATCCACTTATTTTGTAAAAAGGAATAATAATTTTAATAAATCCAATATTTCGCTAACAACAATAGTTAGCTTCTTCAGGGATATAATATTTAAATAATAATTTCAAAAATTTTTTCATTTTAAAATACTATTTGTAACAGAAAATATTTTTTCAAAACCCAGCAATTGTTTTTTTTTCCGATTTCGGTCCGACATCAGTCAGAAAGTCTGCACAAGGTGCCGAATTTGTATCCGAAGACGGTTAGAAAACTTACCGAAAATTATATGAGTAGTTGACAAGAAAACGAACCTCTTTTTCTGAGGCAATTCTAAGAACTTTGCCGAAATGTCTGAGAGAATTCTCTACGAAGTCTGAAGACTCATCTACGGAAACTCTAAAGGAATTTTAGACATATCTGAACAATGTCGAAAAAAGGTCTGACAAATAATGGGAAAAGTGTCCGATTTAACTAATAGCTTCTGCGACCTTTCGTATTAATCTCGGAGAAAAGTCGGATGTTAATTAGAAATTAATCAGAAATGTCGTGTAAAATTCGCAAATAAAATAAAAATGTTGCAAGACAAAAGAGGAAATTTTTCAGCATGCTACTTTTTTCGATTATATTTATTTATTGTAATAAAAATGAACTAACAATAAGTAATCAAATCTTAACTCTAAAAATTTAATTTTTAAGTCCAGCCAATGCCACACAAAAATATTTGTTTCAGCGGTTGGTTCTTTGGTTGTTTACGTCTCTCATGTTCGGCTGAGAGCAAGAGTGTCCCTCCTTCTCAGCCGAGTGTGGCCTCTAAAGTTAATGATGTTTCGGGTTAGGGAATTTGGGTGCAACTCAAGTTTTTTATGTATCTTATCACGTGTTTAGAAAATACTGTCTTAACCAGCGGCACATCTAGATCTTTATGAATTCGCTTGTTTCTGACATAACATTGGGCTACTGTAATTGTACGGAGTCTTTTATTTTGTTGCCTTTCAATTTTTTCTACATTTGATGCCGAGGCAGTGCCCCATAACTGGATTCCGTAGGACCATATTGGTTTTATAATGGAGTTGTATAGAAGAAGTTTACAATCTAAGCTTAGAGTAGAGTTCCTTTCAATGAGCCAATTCATTTGAGCTACTTTTAATTTCATTTGGGTTACCTTTGCATTTATGTGTGACTTCCATGTTAGACGACGATCAAGATGAACACCTAGATATTTTACTTCAGTGTGTTGAGGTATAGTTTGGTTATTTATTTGTATAGGTGGGTAGATTTCTTTGCACAATGTTAAAGTAATGTGTAGACATTTTTGTTCGTTAATTTTTATCCGCCATGGTTCCAACTGGGGTATATAATCTAGCAGTTTGCGGGTGGCTTCTTGATGGCTTTTGTGAACACTTAGGAAAGCTCTATCATCAGCGAATGTTGATATGTGTATGTTACTGCTTACCGGCAAGTCAGAGGCATATATCAGATATAATACAGGACCGAGGATGCTGTCTTGAGGAGCTCCGGTTTCAATGGGCTGCGGAGGGCTTAGCAAATTACCTTCTTTAACAACAAATTTTCGCTCAGTTAAGTAGCTTTCTAAAATTTTAAGGATGTTTTCGGGTAGGTTTTGCTTTAGTTTATGTATTAAACCTTCGTGCCATACTTTATCAAATGCCTGAGAAACATCGATGAAGAGCGCAGAGCAATCTTTCTTTTCTTCGAAGGTTTTTCTAACCACGTTTACGAGTCTATGTGTCTCCTATGTTGTCTCCTAAAATCGAATTGGTTGTCTGGAATGCATCCAGTACAATTCAGTATGGGTGTTAGCTTACTCATAAGTAGCTTTTCAAATAGTTTTGACATCTTAGACAATAGGCTTATAGGCCTATAGGACTCCACCTTCGTATGATCTTTGCCTGGTTTAGGTATCATGGTAATCACCGAAACCTTCCATTCTGCGGGATAGCATTTGAGGCTCAAAATACTGTTAAAAATAAATAGAATTATCCGTTTTGCAGTTAGGGTAGCTCTAAGAGCATTTTATTGCTTATTTTGTCAGCGCCTGGAGCTTTTTTCGAGTTTAATCCCGCAATATAGTATTCAATCTCACGAATATTGAACCTCAAAGTAACATCTGGTATAGCGAGGACTGGTGGCAGCTCAACTATAGTATCAGACGTATTTGGAGTAAATACTTTCTGCAAGTGGTTTACAAACAGATTACCTTTTACAGCGTCAGTTCTTGCCCACTCACCATTCGAAGCTCGCAATGGAGGCTTATATATCACTAGTCTTTTGAGCATCCGGCTGCTCTCCATAGCGAATAGTCTGTTTGAGGTGTTGCGTCGAGCCCATTCAGAAAGTTTTGAAAAGAAGCGTTTTTTTGATATTCTAGAAGAGTTTTCAGCTGTTTAGTACATTCCTTCATCCTATATTTTAGCTGAGGGGATCTGTAGCGTTGCCATTCTCTACGAACTCTTTTTTTCGGATAAAAGCCGTTCTACATCTGCTGAAAAAATTGTATTATATCTCACCTGAAGATTTGTAGTAGTAGCATTTAGAGCAGCTTGCTTAAGGTTTGCCTTAAACATTCTAATAGAGTCATCTATGTCAGTAGGCGTTTTTAATGGAATATTTTCTGGGCAATGAGCACTCAAATATTTTTTGTATTTCAACCAATTTATACGTGTGATTGTAACAATCTTCCTAAGCAAGTTTCTCTCGCGAGCGTCATTCAGTGTTTGGTTATTGAAGTTGACGGATGGTGTAATAATATTAACTCAATAAAAGTTTTAAAATCATTAAGAAAATATAAGTTAACAGTGCATTAATGCAGTATTTCGGCAATTAAAGTTAACATAATTATAGTGTTTTTTTGTTATTTATTTATTTATTTATTTATTTGTAATTAAGTCTATGAATTTACAATTCTTACAGACTATTTAAACATGCATACAAATGTTATTAATTAATTATATATATTATAAGAAATCAGTTATTTAAAGAATATATAATATTACGCTTTATTGCGTTATTACTTGAAGAAAAATCAACATAGCAATAAAGTTTATTGAAATCAGTGATGCCAGAAATTTTCGGAGAAAAATCTTCATTCTTCGAAAAAAATCTTAATTTAAGAAAAAAAATCTTCAAAAAATGTTTATGTGTAATATAAATATAATTCATGATTACTAATTATAATAAAGTTGCTATACATGTAAATATGTATATATATATATATTGGGTGTTTTTTATTGAGGTATAGAACTTTAAGTTGGCATCACTTTTTTAACTGGCGGCCATTTTGTCAGCTGTCACGTGATTAATATTTAGTTTGGTTTGCCATTTCATCATGAACAGGTTGACAAAAGAACAACGCTTGCAAATCGTGCAAATTTATTTCGAAAATAATGGTTCAGTTCGCTGATTTTCATCGCAAAATTTTGTTCAGTGATGAGGCTCATTTTTGGTTGAATGGCTACGTCAACAAGCAAAATTGCCGCATTTGGAGTGAAGAGAATCCACATGAGACCCTTGAGACACCATTACATCCACAAAAACTGACTGTTTGGTGTGCTCTATGGGCTGGTGGAGTCATTGGGCCATACTTCTTCCGAAATAATGCTGGAGAGTCAGTTACCGTTAATGGAGACCGGTATAGAGCCATGATAACCGACTATTTTGTTCGCGAATTGGATGGCATGAATGTGGATGAGTTGTGGTTCCAACAAGACGGCGCTACATGCCACACAGCGCACGTCACAATCGATTTATTGAAGGAAACATTCGATGAGCGCATAATTTCGCGGAATGGACCTGTCAATTGGCCACCAAGATCGTGTGATTTGACACCATTGGATTATTTTCTTTGGGGATATGTGAAGTCGCTCGTCTACGCCAACAAACCAGAAACGTTAGGGGACTTGGAAGCCAACATTCGTGGCGTTATTGCCAACATACGGCCCCATATGCTCGAAAAAGTGGTTGAAAATTGGACCTGTAGAATTGGCTTTATTGGAGCCAGCCGCGGCGGCCACATGCCCGAAATCATATTTAAACATTAATGGCATAAAATTATCCTTCCAATAAAGCCAAATTGATGGACATTAAAACGATTTTCTTGTGTTTTATTTCAATTCGAAGTTCTATACCTCTAAAAAAAACACCCTGTATATATATATATATATATATATATATATATATATATATATATATATATATATATATATATATATATATATATATATATATATATATATATATATATATATATATATATATATATATATATATATATATATATATATATATATATATATATATATATATATATATATATATATATATATATATATAATTGGTTTTATATGCTTATATCCTTGCTAGGTACCATAGCTTTGCATCCTAGATAAATATTTTGATAAATTCTAGTGTTTTGCAACTAATTATGCTGCTTATTTAAAGTAGAAAATTCCAAAATCAAAATTTCTAATACCAAAAGTATAAAATTTCTGACTTCTTTCTACACCATTTTATAAAACTATGAGCCGATTCAATTGAATGTTTTATAGTTTATTTTGTAAAATTATACACATTTGCCATACATTTCAATATCAAAACTTTAAGTTTAAAATTTTTAATACATTTTTCTGTTTGAAATTTTTTTAATGATTTTACAAAATAAACAATACAATATTCAGTTTGAATTTGCTTTATAACAAAGACCCCATTACTCATAGTTTTGTGCATAAGAATGCGTATTTTTTATTTAATTCACTTATTCGGATTGTATTTGTTAATCTTGTGTATATAAAATATCCTCTAATGTGGCCTGTCTAATTTCTTTCTGTATTTCGTTTTATTTAAATTTACTTCTGAATATATCCGTTCAACGTTTTCAGATGAATTATGGAGACATATTAAGTTTTATGAAAATGTCTACAGCCTTGGAAACACTAGTCCACAATCTGCTCTAGTAATTTTGAGATTGTGTGCCAAAAGTCCGCAGTAGCCTTTTCTAAATTTGGAAAATATTTATTAATATGTTGTGGAGCTTTCTGAATTCGTCATCTAAATTTTGAACCTCAGTGTCATCAATTATATTTGGAAAACGTTTTATTAGACTTTTTAGGCATATTTTTTGTACTAAAAACGCCATGATAATAAGTATACTTTATAAACTAGCAATAAATGGCAATTCTATAAAGTACTTTATTATGTTATTGAGCTAATGTTTATCTGACATAGGTACTTTTATTTAATAAATTTAAAGAAACCGTGTGACAATAATAATAATAAGTGTTGAGCAACTAAATCTCAAAAAATCTTCATTTAAGAAAAAAGATCTTCAAATCTTATATTGACTTAAAAATTTTAAAAATTAAGGTAAAATCTTCATTCTGGCATCGCTGATTGAAATCCCTACAACTTCTAATAAAGGGATCTGAATTTGCATAATTTGATCTAAAAGCTTTAATTGACAGTGGATAGTAGTATCGTGTAGGGCGCTGAGGAACATGAAAAGATAAGTTACCAATTAAAAAATCCGAACAGATATTACCATTAATTATGTTTAAAACAAAAATAACATTTAACATTTTTCTACGACTAATTAAGGATGGTAATTTAATAAGTGCTAGTCTAGCATTATAGGAAGGGAGAATCAGAGGATTCCATTGTAATATACGAAGGCAAAATATTAAGAACTGTTTTTGTACAGATTCAATAGCGTTAATATAAATTTGATATGTAGGATCCCATATTATTGAGCCATATTCCAGAACAGCACAAACAAGTAATGTAAATAATTGCTTAGTAATGTAAGGATCTTCAAACTCCTTAGCCCAACGTTTGATGAATCCAAGCAGACTTCTTGCTTCGTTTACAATTAATGTAATATGTTGAATGAAATTAAGTTTAGGATCAAGTAAAATTCCAAGATCAGTGAAAGTGTATACCTTATCCAACTCATAACTACCCAAGCTGTATTTAACGTTTAAATGGTTTTTTCTGAAGAAGCACATATGCTTGCATTTTTCAAAATTTAGTTTCATTAAATTTAAACCCAGTAATATATATTACTGGGAAGAAGCCCAACTTAATTGACAAGTTAAACAATAGCGTAAGAGGAGCTACCAAAGCATCAGCACATTTAATAAGGCAGCTCGGTACGTTATCAGGTCCACTTTTGTACGAAAATTTCAGTTTTTTTAGACAGCTGAGAACAGAAGATTCATCCAAAAATGGTATTAAAATTGGTTGATTTCGTGGTTCGAAGCAAGATTGTGGATCTAAGTCAAGAAATTGATCATCAGCATATGTAGTTGAAAAGAAATCCGCAAACAAATTACTAATTTCCAGATCATCATCAGATTCGCGATCATTAAACTTCATGACAGGTGGAAAAGAAGTGGATTTCCTTTTTAAATTTACAAAGTTGTAAAAAGCTCTTGGTTGTGTTTTAAACTTGTTTCTAATTTTGTTGAGATAGCAGTTTTGATTTAAATTATTATATTCAGCACGAGCAGCAAAGTATTTGGCGAAGTCTAGAGACGATCCTGATTTCTTGAACATTTTATAGAATTTATTCTTTTTATTTTTCATTTTAAAAAGAAGCTTAGAGTTCCATGGTGGACCAGAGCGACTAGATGCGATTTGTTTTGCAATACATCGATTCATAATCCAATATATCCTATCATAACACTTCTCAACAATATGATCAAAGTTGTCACGATTATTGAGTGAATTTGAAATAGATAGTAAACTACTCCAGTTTGTATTATTTAATAATTCATTTAACATATGATAATTAGCCTTTTTAAAACAGAAGCTTTTAGGTTTTAAATTGTAAGTAGAGACGGCTGTAAGAGATGACGAAAAAGACATATTTACTTCAATTGTAGGATGATGACAGTCTTCAGGCATGGTAATTGGAGCAATGCGATGAATGGAAGTATCAGTACATTCATTAATAAATACCAAGTCCAAAAGTTTACGATTGTCATTATAGATGCCATTAATCTGGTAAAAATTTAAATCCAGTATACGGTTAATAAATTCAGAAAATTTAAGATTACATCCAGAATTAAATGGAGTAAAGTATCAATTATCAGAAGAAAAGTTCCATAAAATCGTAGGCATATTAAAGTCACCAACAGAAATTACAAAATCATTCATATGAGACATGTGTACAATATTAGAAATAGCATCAGAGTGTTTCTGAAAATTGTTTCCGATGACTTAAGAGAAATATAAGAACAAGTAACAAAAATTCTTTTGTGTTTAATGAATTCAATATCTATAATATTTCCAATCGATACAGCTTCAGAAGTTAGTAAACTAGAAATCGCAATTAAAACTCCACCTCCTTTTATATTGTTACCACGATCGCGTCTATACATTATGTAATTATCGCATAAAATTTCTGTGTTCAATATGTTATCAATAAGCCAAGTTTCAGTAAAAATCAAAATTTGGAAGTTAAATGAGTAACTCTGATTAAATAAAGACGATAGTTTCGTATTGATGCCACGCACATTTTGGTATACTAGAGTAATATTTTCAACATAAGCATTCAGTTTTTTGAGTTATTTGTTACAGATGTAGGAAGTCGAGCAGGATTTCTCTGTCTGTCTTTAAATATGAATTTCCGAACATATGTACCAGTGGGCCAGAAACCAGGAGCAATAATTTGTTTAAAAGTTTCATCACCCACAGTGATTTTAAAAGAAGCAACTATTATTGGTTCGAAGTACACAAATTTGTACACTGAAGTAAATAGACCAGTACCACATTTTGATCTAATGTAAGATTCAACATCATCAACAGTGGTGTCAGCTGCTAAGCGCGATAAAAAAATTGTTTTATTTGGAGGTATAACTCTAAGCGGTCTCGGAATGAATTGATTATTTAAAGCGTTAGTATGAGATACTAAATTAACACTATCCTTCACATAACGTCTCTGTTCACCACTATTATTTAATGACAGTCCATTTGTGTTATGAAAACCAATTAGATCAGCGAGATGATTAGCACCAGGTGCAGCATTAACACCAGAGGTATCACAAGACGAAGCAGGGAGACAATATTGTTGTTGACTTATGACAGTTTGAGAAACAACGGAATACAAAATTGTTGTTGCTCTGCACATGACATTTTCTGTTGATCATCTTTTGTTTCTTTTAAAGCTTTTGTTATCTCTTTACACATATCTTGGTTTTTAGCTTCTATGTTATTGAACATTTCTTTGTTTTTTTTCAAATTCTTTCATGTAAACAGACAAATTTTTTATTTCATCCAAACTTTTCTCGAATGATTTATGTACACGATCAATTTTACTAACTTTTTCTTCATATTTTTTTCAATAGCTTGTAATAACTCTTTAATTTCACGTTCATTTTGTTTTAAAGCTGAACCAAATTCATGTTTGTAGTCCACCATTTTGTTCGTATTTTTTAACACTTCATCGTGTATCCTCTTTAGTCTTGTCAACATTGTGTATATATTGCACACAGTCATTACAAATAAATCGAATAAAATTATTTGTATCCAATACATTTAGTGAATAATGGTCTATGCCCGAACATTTGCTTGATACATGATATATTTTCCCGTATACTCCAACACATCTTATTCTAGATTCACCGCGAATAGATGTTCTGCATTTATTACATACAGCCATGACAGATTGAAAATTATATTTAGTTATGAATATAAACAGTTTCTTTTTGCTGTTAAATTTCACCAACCACTAAATTAACCAACACAGTTTTATATTTAGTTGTGTTTAGATGTATTTTTAAATAGTATTATATTTATTTTTTTTAAATAATTATTACAGATCTTAAAACAATACAATATAATGCAAACATGCAATTGGAAATGTTCAATTGCATGTTTGCAATTGCATGTTTATCAAGGCTACGTGTGAGGATGTTGGTTCGCCTGTGCATTCCAGAAATATACGTTAGCTTGCGGATAGAGCCAAAACCCCGTGCTGCTGCGTGAGTCTTTGGACCCAATGTTAAAATATAGGTTTCCATGTGCAAATGGCCTACGGTACTTCAGGCGGAAATTGAGACAGTTGTAACATGTGCCGTCATTATTTTAAATAAAATTCCTAAGGGTTCACATAATGCAATCTTGCAGATAGACCAGCAGCTCTGAAATCTCTTCTTTCATGGAAATTATCATAAGAGCTTGTGCTAGAGTGGTTTGACTAACTACACAAGCTATAAATAGGTAACAAAATTTTATTTTACTGCAAACCTGCTCATAGAGCATTTTTGTGCCGTCATTTGGTCAACGGATAACTCAGTAATAGGGAGAAATGAAATTTCGATCGCTAAGGGAGCAATATGATTAAACATTGTTGTAGCTAATTTATTTTCTAAGATCAATGAATTAACTTTTAATTATGTAACTTCCTCTTTCCGAAATTATATTTTGCTATTCAGTAAAATATTGAACATTTTTTTAAAATACATTAAACTAGCTTTTCTTTCTTAATTTTTTATAGTTATTATTAAGAATACACATAATGAAGATATATTACTTTATAAATTGAGTGTTTTATTAAAAAAGTCCCGGGATACCGAAAAATCGCGGGATTTTAAATTCCGAATCCCGTGGTTTACAAAAACCAGTCCCGTTTGGCATCCCTAGTGGCTAGTAACGTTTTCAGCGAAATTCTAATGCAATTTCGTCAACTGAAAACTTTTGAAAATCAGTTACGTGCTATAAACCTATGAACATCGATACGTACATATCGAGCCTTTGCTATAAAAAAGTCCCAACTCAAAAATCGTGATTTTTGAGTTAATAATGCAAAATTAGTCGCCATATCGTTCTTCATATTTTGTGAAAGTTTTATACAAATATATTGTATACTCAACCCTTCCGAGAAGAAAAAATTTTCTTTTGCCATTAAGTTGTTATTAAATTCAAAACTTTAAACTCGTTTTCTGCCAAAACTAGTTTTTTTGAGTTATGAGTCTATTGCAGCAAAGGATCGATATGTATGTACATACATATATGTAGAATTCTGCTAACAAAATTTATGAAATTCCTTGAAAATATACTAACATGGTGAAGAGTATGAGTGTCTCTAATAAAGATTTAGGTCGATGGTATGGAAATTTTAGCAGAATTTTTTTTTACTTTTGGCAGCTTTGCTAATTATCACAATATTAAAAATAAATAATATGTGCGTTATATATAGCAAGATTGATTAAAATCAAAGTTTTATGATACTAAAAATTGTTGATAACTTTAAAATGTAGGCTGTAAAATTTTATCGACAGTTTATAATTATAAATCATGTTCAAATACTATAAAATACTTTACTCTTGAAAAATTTCATTCTATCGCTTGTCATCATTAAAAAAAAGGTCGATATATTCACGCATCCTACGTAAAATACCGTTTCATACTCAGCTCTATATAAGAATCATGCATTTCCTGAAACAGGACTATTTCAGTTAAGAACCAAGTCCTTAGGTGCTCTAAGGGCCCGTGATAGGACGACCCGAAACATTTTGTAGTTTATTTAAGAGAATTAGCACTTACATAAATTACTTCGTAGCCTTTGTCTGATTGAAGTAAGGAATTACTGTCAAATTTGAGGTAATAGCGCGGTGGTTGGCCATTTATACCGAATATACTTGGAAATAACACCAAAACACATAGGTTAACATTTTGCATTAACATTTCCTTGACGAATTTACTCGTTTATGTATAAGAACTTTATTTTTCAAGCACACAACACGTTGTTATAAAGCACCTCTATCACTCTAATAGTTGATCACAACTGAAAATTCAATTATCTTGTACTCCCTACTTATAACCTAATGAATTGCGTTGTAAAGAAATATACGCATATTAAAAAGTAGTGCATTAGAGTGGCTCAAAAAAAAAAAAATTTTTTTTTAACTATATCGAAAATATTATTTGGGATCACAAAAAAGAATTATTGTCAACATTTGAGCGCTTTATATCATCGCAATTTTAAATGTTTTCAGTCAATGCAAGTTTTTGACTTTTGACTCCTAAGCCATCAACCCAAACAAAATTAACCTGAACATATCTTGAACGAAATTAATTGCTCTATGAAAAAGGTAGTAGTGAAATTTTTTGTCAGATGAACCGTTTTCTTATAACCATGCCTCCAACCTTGGTATGATTATACAATTTGATTTTTAAAATTTCGAATTTTGTAATTCATGTAAAAATTAATGTCTGAAAAAAGCCAATAACTATTCTTAAAGGAAATTAAATTCTCTACAAAAAAAAAGTTTTGTAATATTTTTAGCTAAATTCACTCGTTCAAAAGTTATTCATAGTTAAAGTAAAACAAAAATTTAACTATGAATAGCTTTTAAACGAGTATGTTTAGCTAAAAATGTTACAAAACAATTTTTGTAGAG